>JAQFVV010012450.1:4315742-4915742 GCA_028023455.1 Epiperipatus broadwayi | reverse complement strand
AGAAAAGGGAAAAATAGAAATTGAACCATAAAATAAAGGGCGAGAATAGTTATGAATGAAGAGTCAAAAACAAGAACTCGAGAAAAATCATCTGAGTTAATGAATTGGTTCAGACACTAATGTCACTATGCTACCATAATTGGAAAAATATCCTCAATATTGCTTCAAATTCCCGCCCATTTTTTAACACAATTTCAACATTTTTATTTTTGGATATTCATGATTTTGCATTTAACGGCTTTTTATTATTTTGTTTTAAAATGAATTATAAAAACAATGAAGAATAGTTTGTTTTTTAAGCAATTTACCGTTCATATTAAGATAATTCTCTTATTGTAAAGGTTATTATTTATGAATATTCCAATCAAATTTTTTCATCAAAAATTCTCATTCATATTACTTAAAAAAGAAGATTCGCTAAAATTTAAAACCATACAATTTAAAACATATAATAATTTGTTAATAAAATATTCAATTAATTTTTATAATGATATAATATTTATTTTAACTTACCGCCGAACAATATGGACATTCACCGAATAAAACATTAAAGCTTCTTCTTGTAGTAGACAAATTTCGCATCCACTAAAATGAAAGTTTTTACAAAAGCTTTAATTTCCAAATTAATTTAAAAAAACTGAAATCAAATGCAATTTCTTATAAATATATAAATCAGAAAAAGTTTAAAGAAGCAGAAGGGGTCAAGAAATTGTTTCATTTTTTAACTTCTGCCACAAAAACCTCTTTTGGCTCTCTTATCTTTCGACAAAAAATCTTTTTTTGATCAATAGTTCTGTTTCATTATTCATAGTGAAAACACATAAGTATAAATATTTATGTTCTGAACATTTCAAAACGCCGTAAGGATGAACATACAGTCCCAATTAACCCAAATCTAACTACAAGATATTTTTAGTCCTTGCCTTATGAATTGTAACTTGGCTTATGGTGAAAATTATACCATGTTTATTCTTTAGCAGCATTATTCCAACAAATTATATATGGATCTGATCACATATGATAATTTAACAATAAGTCCTATTAGCAGGTAAAGAATATTTACCATATGTTTGTACATTAAATAATTGTGGAAATTCTACTGACAAAAACATATGGCCAGCAGAGATTTTATCAGCAAATATTGGAGCTTGAAAGTTCATAAATATTCTATAATTGGTGGATGTTAAATTTATTTAAAATTACTACAGATTTAAGTTTTATATTTTATATGTATTGTAATCATCTAACAGTGAGACTTAGTTTCACACAACGCAACAACTAAGTTAATAAACAAAAGGCTGAGTTGTATATGTGGACTTAAAGGTGACCTACCTTAGCGCCATCTATGTAATTCATAAAGAACCAAATAGATGTCCTCACAATATCATATTTCACATTGATTGTATAGTGGATGCTTTGATTTCCATCCCAGGTTTCTAAAATAAACTCAATTTTTGTACATGTGTCAAAACATATTAAAGCTACCTCATTAAGTATTTTAAACATTAAGATATTCTATCCTAAGAAGCAAGTACAGCGGAAACTTACAATCTTTACAATCATTAATAATTCATTATATCTACCAGCAAACAATATATTACAACGATTCTAATCCTCCAGTAAATAGGTCGCTATTATATAGTTAAATCTTGATGGTTCATTATTATTAAAAACTTGAATACTTTTTTTACATTTATATCAAAAACATTCGTGTTTCATGTGAATATTTCTCCTTAGACAGAAGATTGATTCAGAAATGTAATGTAAAAAACAACTGCTGTAATTTCATTATTATTTAGTTTAGAATATTATTCACTATTTTATATTCAATTTTTAATACTATTTCATGTATATATTCAAATAAATCTTACTATCAAAACCTTCATTGATTCAACATTATCTTTATTATTTAACTGGAAAAACTTCTTTATTAATGAGTATAAGCCTCACACAAATATTTTCTTAGTACCTTAAATCTCAATACTTCTCAACATAATAACATTTTAGTCATGTAGATCCCATATATATATATGAAAAACAAAAAACAAGTTAAAAACTTGCTAACACTTGTATTTATGTCAACAGATGGTGTTCTATCAAAAACACCGTCAAGCTTATGTTTACATAAACGTCAGAGCATGCATTCACTATCTCTGACTTTAATTCCACTTTCAGATCATGATTTCAAGCTATTTGCTATCATCAGTGAAAGACAGGAATTTTAGAAACTAGATCTAAACACAAACTCTGAGCGTTTATGAAACAGTTTCTATTCAGCTTGCAAGCGTGAATCTTTTAGACACGTAATGTCTTCAAACTCAGCATAGCAAGCCAGATAGCTACATGGGTCTGATCTCAGTTCAGCATCACCACATAGTAGAAGCCTCTGCAATATATATCATTGCTAGAAAGACCTCAAAGGTACATTTATGAAAAACAAAAAACAAGTTAAAAACTTGCTAATGCTTGTATTTATGTCAACAGAGTTTGTGTTTAGATCTAGTTTCTAAAATTCCTGTCTTTCACTGATGATAGCAAATAGCTTGAAATCATGATCTGAAAGTGGAATTAAAGTTAGAGATAGTGAATGCATGCTCTGACGTTTATGTAAACATACGCTTGACGGTGTTTTTGGTAGAACGCCATCTGTTGACATATATGTATATATTGTAGTTGATATCTGTTACTAGAACGAATACACATTCAGACATACACATATAGATATAGTTCATGCCTTCATATATGAATATAAAACAAATTAGCAGATATTATACATTTCAACTATATTATTAACACAAAGCCAATTAACTTGCCAGATTTATTTTTAACAAGGTTCATTTAAGATTGTGATGTGCTGCACTGTGACTTCTCCTTATACATGCTGAAATGTAAAACATAATTAAAAAATGTACTTTATAAAATAATGTTGGTTTGTAACTTTTTTAAAAATACTTTGAAAAATTGGCGGAGAACCCAAAGCAAAAAATTATCGTCCCGGTAACGTTATATTTCATTATTTTTGCAAGCAACAATGCCATCAAGCGGTCGCATTACCCCAAGAATACAACTACCATTTTTTCTTAACGTACTTATCAATTAAGTGCTTGTTTGAGCTATTGGTACACTCTCTGTATTACATTTTTGTAAATACATGCTTATAAAAGCAATGTCACGTTATGTACGACTTGCTTTATTGATAATTAAAATTACAATCTGTATGTATATATGTCAGTAAATGGTATGCTTATATATGATGAAAACTAAGTGTATAGGTGCCTTATTCTACATCTACATTTATTAATAGATTAATTATTTATAACTCACTGGAGATTGTCAGTGCATCTGTATTATTTCATATTTAGTTCATGTAAATTAGTAATATATTTTGCAATTAGCCATATTAACAAATGACTTGTTATAAAATATTTTTGATATTTATAACAATCATTAATGAATCAGAATCATTTTTTAAATGCACTCACCTCTTGGAGACAAATCGTATGAAATGGTTTTGCACAGTGTGGATTATCACAAGCTTTCTCTGGGACAGCATCCTCAAGTTGGTAGCTGTAGCAGATACCACATTCATTATTTAATTCCTAAAAATGATAAATTTAAATTATCTAAAACAAATTTACATCTTGTGAAGCAATATCACTTATAATAACAAGAATTCAAAAATATTCTGTGAAAATCTAACAATAATTATCTTTTTAAGATTTGACATTTGAGTCTTAAAAATGAATAAAAAATTAAAATAGATAACAAAGCAATAAGTTACCTACATAATGCAGAAAATGTTTAATGGACTTTTTAATTTCAGCCTGCAATGTCATCTAAAAAAACTAGTACTCACTATTTTAATATCAGTCTGCAACCTCATGTAAAAAAAACCAGTACTAACTATTAACAAATTCCTATGAAAATCTCCAGTAAGGAGAGTTATAAGGATATATGTAAATTAAATAGTCATAGTTCACTGCGGGAATAAGATGTTTCCAATGTCACTCACACAGAAGTGGTGAGATAGAATAAAGTACCCATATGATGGTTGATGAGGATTTATGGGATTTTTTTCATGTTTTGTTCTCTACCTGAGAATAGGGAAATGACCTTTAAATGGCTACTGAATCGACTCTAAAGCCAGACTAAAAAATTTTGTCACAAAGCTTTGTACAGTATACTAAATAATCTTAATTCAAAACAATCTTGTCGACAACAAAAATCTTATAGAAATGAACACTGTATTTATTCAAGTAATGCAAAAGCAACTTGTCACTGATTATCGTTTTCAAAGGATAAAAATATTTATAACAGGTTAACTAGTAATTGTTTTCAAAATATTCATTTATAAAACTGCTCCCCAATATGGTTTAAATTACAATGAAAATATTTTTATAAAGCGCAGACGGTATTGAAAATTAAATTCAGAGAGTGCAAACTTCTCAAGCGCTTGTGACTATTAGTAACCAATCAGATCTTAAGCACTGGGACAGAGAATTTAACAAGGAAAGAGTGGTTCACTCTCTTCTTTACTTGTCTTTCTATATATCCAAGCCAGTCCAAAGTACTTATATTTGAGAGCGTGAATCTTAAATATCATCACACTTAATTGACTGAGTTCAAATTATAAACATACAGCATGAAATCTTTCAATTTACTACGCAGTAGTTTTTCGATGTTATAACTTTGCAGCGCTTTATAAAAATATTATTTACATATATAGCTGCAAAGTTATAACATTGAAAAACTACTGCGTAGTAAATTGAAAGATGTCACGATGTATGTTTATAATTTGAACTCAGTCAATTAAGTGTGATGATATTTAAGATTCACGCTCTCAGATATAAGTACTTTGGACTGGCTTGGATATATAGAAAAAGACAAGTAAAGAAGAGAGTGAACCACTCTTTTCTTGTTAAATTCTCTGTCCCAGTGCTTAAGATCTGATTGGTTACTAATAGTCACAAGCGCTTGAGAAGTTTGCACTCTCTCAATTTAATTTTAAAAGCTAAGATAAACAAAAAGGGTTTAATAAATTTTTAATTTGTTTTGTTGTCAGGGAAATTAGAATGAAGAAAATGTAAACTCTATACAGAAAAGAGATATGGACAATTAAAAGATGGAGTGCAGGGATATTGGAGATTTAGTGGTATGAATTCAAAAAGAGAATGGAAAAAAAGTTGTGAGAATAAGATTAGCAATATAGAAAAAAAAAGCTCAGTAAAAAGAAAAATACTGACAAGATTATAAGAAGAAAAAAAAATTTCAATTGGCATATAAGTCAAGACAAGGAAATAAAGTTGGAAAGTACTGTAAATTGATAAGAAACAAAAGTGGAAATGGTTGAAGAATGTGGAAACGGTTGAAGAATGATTTTCAAGAGATGATTACTAATATTTAAGAACATAAAGATTTAAAAGTCATCACCTATTTTGGTGTATATCTGCCTTTTGAAAGGCATTTAACAATAATCATCATCATCAACTATTATCAATCCATTGCAGGATGAAAGTCTCTACAAGTTCAATCCATCTTCTCTCTAGCCTCTTTTCTTTACATCAGCCCTACAACTGTCATATTTCATCAACCCACCTCACATGTAGTCTCCTTCTGGGTCTTTTACAATCTCTTGGAATCCCATTTAATATTTCAATTGTCCATCTATTTTATCTCTTCAAGCAATGTGTCCAGTACAAGGTCCAAGAGTGCAGATGTACTTGCAATAATAATGATGCTGGATGTCATTGTGTGTTGTCATTGATAGTTAATATTGTGGAGAGGCTTGCCTTCAAACGTAGCAAAGCAAGTCTAGGGACTAAACAGGTTACATTGATCTTTATTAGTAGTATTTGAGTATGCCTCCAGATATGTAAATATATATGCTTTACATAAATTGTTAATATGTATATACCTGTAATTAAAATGCTTATAATGGTTGTATTAATAATTTATTAAATTATAATCCTTCATTGCTGCAGTAGTATTGTTGTTAATGGGTGAATTTTATATAAGCTTATGTCTGTGTGGTGATGTAAGAATCACTCCCAGATATAGCATGAGCCAATAAAAATTCATCCATTACATGTGACACATTTTATTAACAATTAGTTGCTCAGGAATTCAGTGACATTTAGGCATCAAAAATGACAGGATGTGCTTTGACCTAAAAATCTTTAGCCATTGAGTCCACCATTCTAAAACTATGCCAATTCAAACACACAGAAAAACCAATATCTACAAGATAATTTCAAATCAATATCTGATGAGTATTTCAGCATTAAATGGTTGAACAATAGACTTAATGATAGTAAACTTAACAAAATTCCCCTTTGAATATCATTAAGCTGAAATCTCTGGTTCCAGAGCTTTTTTGGGATCTGTAATTTTTTCCAGTTTTCAACTTTTCGTATTTTAAACTCGATTTCTGCTGAAGTAGTATAGAATTGTAATAACTATACTTTACGTATATTGAAATACTTTTTATACATGTATAAATTTATTTGACTAATAGCAACATGACCTTTAAAATAATGAATATGCATATTAGAATAATTTGTTGCAACTACAGAACTTTTCAAATTAGATGTGTTTGAATTAATGACAATCTACCTATATACTACTATTAGTCACATGTCCCGTTTCCTCAGTTTTAAGCAGCTAAGGAAACAGTTAGTTAATGGATTTTGATTATTTTTTTGCTATATCAATTTTGTTTATAGATGTAATAATAAGTGAATGATTAGCTACTCAGGAGGTCATAAGTCATTGAAGCAATAGAAATGTTATATTGGTTCTAACCAATGATCCTTTAGTTCTTACATCTATCACTTTGCTAAAATATGCAGTATTATGTAAAGATAAGCGTGTCGAATTTGCAAATATATTACACCTTTTTAAACGGATATATAAAAATAAGCATACAACAACAATTTAATTAAAAGCATATTTTTAAAAAAAAAGGCACTAGCATATTAGACCTGCTACTCATGTTTGCCACGGCAGAATGCCATATCTTTCTCCGGGGGGGGGGGTATTTGGGATGGAAAAATACTATATTAAGAAGTCACAATTATGGCATTCTATAATTACAAACATCCCCCCCCTGTCATTAGAGAAAAGTACAGCATACTGCTCTCACAAATACGGGCAGCAGGTCTAATACGTAAGTACCAAAAAAATTATTATGATTAACTTTCAAATTAAGCAAAATATATACGTATATCAAACCTCTCTTTTACTAGTGGACGGTGATGGAAACTCTATCTCAAGTATGGTTTGAAAGTTTTGAAGCAATGATTTGTTTTCAGACCTAAAAATATACATAATTTTTGTTTGAGTATCTTTCGTAAAGTAATGTAATTTAAATATATAGTTTTTCTGAGTGAAACGAGAAAAAAAAACCTAACTTTCAACTAATGGACTAATCCAGATTTCATCTTATCTTGATGGATTAAGCATTCTTCATTAGAGACTAATAGGTATATGAATAGATAACATATACCCAATAGCAGAAACAGACCATGGGAGATGATGCTCGGTGAATTAAACTGCTTATTATGGATGGGGGATCTGGCTATAAATAGTGAGTCCAGTTGGAGATAAGTCAGACTACAACAAATTACTGTCATAACAGAATGGCGGTATGCATATTGTCCACTATATAGTTCCAGTAGTGAGACATGTTCACGCTAAAACTGGACGCTGCTAGACTTTAAATCAGACCTAAGGCAAACCTTTCACTGAACAGCTGGAAATGTCACCACCTACACACAAGGCAAGCTGACATAGTATAATTAGAAGTGTTAGGTAAACACAGAAGAGAACTTTAAAACCCTTAAGTTAATAGTTACCATGACAATTAAATGCTATACCAAGTCAATGTACTAGGAATTTGGTATAGCAAACATTACTGTACATAATCTACAAATATGAATACCCAGCAGATTTGTAAATATTGTGTATATATGTGTGTGTAGAAAATAATCCCACATAACGCTATACTGAAATAAATATACAAATATTAAATCATACCACATGGTTAGTTCACAGAGGGTGATACTGGATTTCTTAACCATGTGGGGTGATTTAATATTTTTATGTGTGTGTGTCTGTAATAAACATTCAAATCTATTTACATGAGTTTATTTACTATTATCACACATGGAACAACAAAGTCATTACAAACTTAACAAATCCCATAATTCTAAACTCATTTCTGTAGTATTCCATAGAGACACCTGATAACCAATTATTATTCCAAATGGTTACATAATATTGTGAATATAAACACGAGTCATTATTATGCAAATGTAATGGAATGTATTTTTCTATTTTATACAATATTCATTAATCACTTAAATAAGATTTCAATAGTTTTCAGACAAA
Source organism: Epiperipatus broadwayi (assembly GCA_028023455.1). Taxonomy (NCBI): domain Eukaryota; kingdom Metazoa; phylum Onychophora; class Udeonychophora; order Euonychophora; family Peripatidae; genus Epiperipatus; species Epiperipatus broadwayi. The sequence goes on along the minus strand of JAQFVV010012450.1, from coordinate 4,907,354 downwards.
CACAATTACTTTTTGTCTATCAATGACACAGTGTTATATGTTTTATTAAAAGCTTTGAGTATGAATAATCCATTTAAGTGAGTTTGGGGGATTTAAATTCATTTGTATTTACATTTTCTTCATTTGTATAAACATTTGTATACCAACTGTTGATTTCAATTTTAATGATAATATATTCCTTTTCGATGTTACTGTTCTTTGTATCCATAATTCTGTATTGCTTTCATTAATGTTCCTTAACATTATAAGGCTCTATTGTTTTACCTTTTTATAAATTAATCCTTGGTGACAAAAATTAATAAAAAATTCTTTTTGTTACGGCACTGGCTAGTTCAACAATTAAACTTATCACTTCCGAAAACTGGAAAATTTCAATATTTTAAATCTATATATCTTTCTAGAAAATTGCACGTTTATGGGATGAAAACAAGCCATCAAGAATTTATATTAACTAATTGTTTGTCAAGATGGTAATCTGTCTTGATTCGGATATCAGGGCCTTTCTACAAATGCAAAATGGGTGCAGTTTTGACAATTCCTTGTTATTCTACAATCATACAGAAATGACCTAAACTTAGTTTTGAATGTTTATTTATATCATAATGAATGTAATGATTATATTGACACCTAACTCCTCACTGATGAAGGACATAAGCCAGAAACTAGTCTGGGGATATTGGATGAGTAGGCACTAGATGGGGATTTTATGCACAAGCCTTCTGGCATCCATTGATTACTCTAGTTTGCTGTGTGTGGCAATATATGTAGTGAGTTTTGCCTGTTTTATATTGACACCTGCTAAATTGCTTATGTATTTAAATTAAAAAAATATCAACATTTGTTTCATTGTTAGGAATACAATTATTATTCAGAATCTGGCATCAGTTTGAAATTGCTGGTTGTTATTGATATTGAGATCATCTAAGTGTTGACTGGTTTTTAATGATTACACTTGGGTCTAGTTTTAGGCAGTAGATAGGTTCCTCAGAAAATGTGCACAAAAGAAATTGCACAAAAATAAACGTACCTTACCTTGAAAAATAGGGGATATGTTCCAGTAATTTTCAGAAGTCGCATAAAAGCAAAGCAACAAGAAAAAATTACTTTAAAATTCGCATTAAAAAAATAAGGAAATAAAGTATGAATAATAAAAAATTTCAAATATTTGGAAAAAATTAAAACAAGCCAAACTTTTTTACTTTTTTTTATTAACTGCAGTATTTAATTTTACATTTTTTCATACATATTTTCATCATTACTGCTGTTTTGACAATATGCGTTTGTTTGTGAACTGATAAAAAATCAGATTCGTGATGTGATGTACAACTAGCGCCACTTTCAGTCTTGTGCTATGTTAATGGTCTTCTGTTTCTATATTAAAAAAATTAGATCGCAATCAAAACAAAAGATTATCATTAGAAAGATTATTTTCAGTTTAAAAAATCAATAAAATCTCCGTTATTATTTATTTTAAAAATCTAAAAAAATATTTATTTCTGTTAATATCTAACAAAATACCTTTTAAAAGTTTAAAATTTTTGAATATTTATTGTGATATTTTTATATGTACGTATAAATCTATTATTATTATTTACTCATTAGTATAAGTAGGTTATTTACATAGAAGCTAAGATTCTAAATACATCTTCAGGCCATATTTATGTTAGCTGCTAATATAACATTATATTTTTGAAAAAAAAAAAAAAAGTATTTCAAGTCAAAATAAGTTATTAATAATTTAAATTTCTTGATATCTAATAAATATAGTGAAATATGAAAGATATTAAGAAGAAACATGAATCGCATAACTTCAAAATCGCATTAAATCCCATAAAATGAGACCCAGGTACACTTACAAACCCTAGCCTAAAGCATTATTACATTTATTATTTAATGAGATATTATTTTATATGGTGCTATGTTTTTATACTGTAATAATGATATTAGTGATTAAGCCAATGCACATGCGCTTTAAAAATAAATTATAAATGGATACTCTCACTTTTCCAGACACAAGATATAGTTTTTTAAAAAAGATGCAATTAATCCACCCATCCTTTCGATCCAGAATGGGTGAATTCATTGCATCTTTTCTAAAAAACTATACCTTGTGTCTGAAAAAGTGAGAGTATCCATTTATAATTTATCTTTAATGTGCAAGTGCACTGGCTTAATCGCTAATATCATCACTATTACTTATTATTTAAGTAATACTTTGGGTGCAATTTGAAATATATAATTGCACTTTGTAATGTTATAATTGACTATTTATTAGTCTGCATTTGGAACAGGTTATATTTACCTGTTTAAGGAGGTTTATTTAAACTTCTTTGTATCAATAATTTCAATCTCTTCAAATTGCAATCTTTAGTTGTACATACTGCATACATACATACTGGTTGCAAGTCCTGAAAAATATGTTACACTATACAACATAGAAATGTCGCACTCTTAAAGAATGATACGTGACGACATGTAAAAAGTATTCAATGTTGAAAGCAGTTCATTAGTTAAAAATTTGACAAAACAGAATCATATTATATTGTCACCATGATATGAACTACAGTCAGACTCATGAAATGAGAACTTAATAAAGACATCTAATGCACCCTGAAACGGGTGATTTATTTGATCACCTAAGCTCATGGCAATGGATCATCTATGAAAAATGACTGCTATTGTCATTCAGTAAGATCTTAAAATGCTTAGTGGTATGAAGTGCAAAAAAGTAAGCAGGTGAAAGAATAATTGAATTCAAGTCAGAGAAAAAAAAAGTGAGCGTATTCTGTGACTCATCTTCTTATGAGAATACCAATCAAAAAAGACAGTGCAATTCCAGCTGTATATCCATAGAATATATGCCAAAAATGTATATCAAAAGCTAATTCATTGATAATTATGGGAGTTTAGCTTTGAACTCATGCAGTCTACAGCAGTTGGCATTGAGACTAACCTGCGATCCTTTATGCCGAACATGCCAACATCATCATCATGCACCTTTGTCTGTCTACGAAGGGTTGGCAGGGCTTTGTATTTGACTGGAATCACAACTGTAGTATGCATATCATCTTCTGGGTCTTTCTGAGCAAGTCCAATTTCTGTTAGAAGTGGTGATAAAATATATAAGGTATTTTCAATTCTTAGATATAATGTAAAAAAAAATTATGAAGTTGAAACATTGCTGTGTTTAGTATAGTAGTTCCTTAGACTTGTTGCAATTTATAGGCGATAACTTGGATAATTTACATATCGTATTTATCGAATCCTGTGTAACAAGATCCTTCTGAATACTGCAATTTCATTGTCAAAAAGCATGCCGATAAGTAAATCATTTAAAAAAATGTATTCGTTTTTTTACTCCGAAACTACAAATTGTATTTCTATGAATTACCAAGAAGTTTCTTTTATTTATAAGAATTGTAATACCATCATTAATTGCGTTCCCCCTCCCCCAATGCAGGAATGGGATTTTAAATAGAATTCATCATGCCTAAAATAAACATATTTTTGATAAAAATTTGCTTTAAATATAAATTACCACTAGTTGCAATGGAAAATGATATATCTATTTTATTAATTTTTTTAAATAAATGAAAACGCTAATTAAAAAAATGTACAAAACCTATGTCTGTGCGTGTATAATACATATATCCATGAATGTAAATAAAGATTATTATTTTTACTACGTTAATATGTGCAGACAGTACATGAATAAATTATCTCATTATACTAAACTACTCTAAAAAATTTGCATATGCAAATCATACATTTAAAAATAAATTATGAAATGAGGAACAATTAATTATAATGAGATTCATATGAAAAAAACCTTGCTTGGATTTATATGCAGGTTAAGGAAATGTTAAGGAGAGCCAATGAAGAGACATATATGCATTATGAAGCTATTGTGCACAATGAAAGTGCTAATAAAGTGTTAATGAATGAGTTAATGTGTATTATGAAGTTAGTTAAAATATGCTTGCGAGTTTAGGTAAGATAAAAACTCCTGTAAGTTTTTTCATGGATCAAATTTCAATAAAAAGAGCTTACAAAATACCCCCCCCCCCCCAAAAAAAAAAAAAAACTGGTGCTATTTTTATTAATTTAATCTCAACTCATAATGATTCTGTTTGGAAAAATGGTTTTCTTCCAAGTCCTAAAATTCTTAAAAGCAAAAAACGTATAAATTTACTTGACGAAATCCTCTCTAATAGTAAAATTCAAGTAACACTAAATTATAGTCATAATAAATATTACGGAAGTTCAGTTTTTTTTTTGCCCACTTTATTTTTGCATATGCATCCGTTATTTTCCAGAAAGAGAATACAGGAAATTTATGCTGCTAACATTGATTTGATTCACGGAAGAGAATTTTATAAATAAGATTTGAAAAGGTTGGGAAAAATCCTTTCCAAAAACTAATCTTATTCTTAATCCAACATTTTTTTTCATCTCAGCAAAATATTTTTAGAATGGTAATCTGAAACACAATTCTACTAGCCAAGCATTGTGGTTAAGAGGTCAGCGACAGCTGCTTTACAAGCAGTTGTCCCGGGTTAACAGGTTCACTTCCTGGCTGATGCTATGACATATGAGGAAAAAAACCCACACAATTCTACTACATTCTACATAGGTAATGTTAGATCATAGCCTAACTTATTTTCTCAAATATTAAATGTTCGATCAAAAACAATTTCAAAAAATAACCTTGAAAAGCTTGACGGACATTATGTGAAACCGTGAAGCAACTCCTCTGCAGACAAGTTCTTTAGCACTAGCCTGTTTTACTGGTGAATACTGAATCCCTATTTAGAGAGAAAATTGACCACACAAAACTTTCCAGATATACTGACTAAATGTTACTAATAAAAAGTATTAAACCATTAAGCATCACAGGATTACCATTTCCTATCCTTACACAAGCTATTAAAAGTGACAAACTCTCCATACAGTAGCGCCACTAAGTGCATATCGCAGTAGTCAATAGATGCAAAAAGGTTTGTGTATAAAATCTCTATCTAGTTGCTATTTATCCAATATCTCCAGGCTAGTTTCTAACTTGTGGCTTCATCAGTGAAAACTCTTGGATTTGAGGGCAAGATCTTAAGATCTGATCCAATGCAACCCTCTGGCAGCCACCTTTTACCTTTTTAGTAAACTATAAAGCTATGAGTCCAAGATGAAAACCGATGTTTTCAATCTACGTTCGTTCACTTGTTTAGTCATATAGATCTGAACCCAATTCAGTATTTATACATTGGTGTCTTTGGATCTTTAATAACCATAATCACCATCATTCCATGAGCAGAAATGGTATTAAACCACTAAACATCACATGATCACTATTTCCCATGCTTACACAAGCTGTTAAACCAAAATATATTCTCCATGCAGTAGTGCCACCCAAAATATATAGATACCGGACTGGGTCCGGATCTATATGACTATAAAAGAGAATGAGCTTGGGTTGAAAACATCTGTTTTCATTTTGGTCATATAGGACTCATAGCTTTATAGTTTACTAAAATGGTAAATGGAGGCTGCTGAAGAGTTGTAAATCTTAAGATCAAGATGTGGTGCTCTTAAATCCAAGCATCCCCACTGATGAGAGCCACAAGCTAGAGACTAGTCTGGGGATATTAGACGAGTAGGCACTAGATGTGGATTTTATGCACAAATCTTGTTGCATCCATTGATTACTAAGGGTTGCTCTGGGTGGTACTACTGTATGGAGAGTTTACCAATGTCATAAATACTTGAGTCTATTTCTGAGTTGTAGGCGTCTAACTTTCACATATCTTCACTAAGTGCCAGAAAAAAAGATACCTCATCCAAAATGTATGAGAAACTGTTAAGTAGATATGATTTACTACTAAGTCAAGTTTCTTAGCCTAATGCTGGTTTCAGATCAAGATCTTTTCTGGAAGTAGCACCAAGTATTCCTTTAAACAAATTAAGCCTTGTGGCATGAAAAATGGTCTGGTGAAGTTTCAAACTTTTTTTTTTCCAGAATCAACAACAAATGAAATTTAACAACCTCTTAATCCATAGAGGTGGGCACAAACCTTGAACCAAATAGTTAATGGTTGTCAAATTTGTAACCACAATGATAAAAGAGAAAGCTTTAAGAAAGCCACCAATAAATCTATTTCCTGTTGGAATGTCTATTTATATTATCTCATTTGCATATCAAGACTTTAAAAAAAAAAAAAAAATTATAAATAACATCTCATTTGCATATCAAGACATTCAAACTGAAATGTATCTTTTTTGATATAGAGAACAATTTCAGCTAATCATACCCCTTTGGCATTTAAAAATGAATTCACTATACATAATCTATGGGGTATAATCAACCATATCTTATAATGGTTTTATTATTGAATTGAATTTTCTATAACTTCTGATCACCCTCTTTGGTTATTTTTAGAAATATAATTAACAATAGTCCAAAATGTGCCATTAGTTAAAATTAATATAAAGTGCGTGAGATTTTTCTATGCATTTGCATATACTTTCAGCCGGAAATATTCAAAAATTAAAACTGACTAAATTATTTTTATAAATTAAAGAAATATACTTACCACTTGTAAACATGAGAATTAAATTTTTCTTGGAATTTCTTTACAACTGTTTTTTAATAATAATAATAAAAAAATTAGTTACATTTCTATAATGTGATTGTGTACACATAATTTTTATATGCGGATTGTTTAAATATATATATAATCATAAAATCAAAATATATATAGATAAATATAAATTCACATTGTAAACTGACTATAAAAAAATATTTCTGAAGCCAATAGCAAATAAAAAAAACAATATAAAATTTAATCATTTCACATTAATGCGATGCACTGTGGCTTCTCCCTTCTCGGAGTTAGGAATCTCTCAGCCACTATACCCAGAGAGACCTGCTAGCCACTTTACCTTCCCTTTCCATTCCCCACCCTAAGTTTTTTCCATATTCTTCTCTATCTAGCTCTATCCCATTCCTACAACACTATCTTTGTCCACTCTAGGGCCTTTATATCTAAAACCTCTTATCTTTATTCAAACCCAGCATAAAAACCATCAACCCACTTTCTATATATTCACTTTGTTTATGGTGATCATGTGGCTATATACACTACAGCCACCATCCATTCTTGTCTTCCTAACCTTATCCAAATCACAAATGTTCTTGACATTTAACAGTATTTAAATATTTTTTTGACATAACTCCTATAACACCATTCCTTTTTTCTTTTTCTTTTCTATTTATACCCTGCCATGCCAAGTCTTCCAGAATAGGTTCTTCTTCTCTTATATGTGTTTCTGCTACTGCTAATATCCCAAGCTCTTCATTTTTAACTGCTTTGTTTAATTCCAGCCACTTTTCTGGTCTCCCACTGCTTTGCATATTCAAATATACAATTTAAAAAATTCTTCTTTTCTAACTACTCTTTTATAAATCCTCAATGACTCTTTCTTCTCCATTACATTTGTAAGAAACTTGCTTACCATTAATTTTACAGATTAATTTCCTCTCCACATCTACACTAATATCCAAATCAGTTACCCTTTGTTTATTTCATACATCCTGTCCATTCTTCTTCTTTTTGATAATACCTCCGTTTATAAGTTTCCCGAACTATAAACATTCTTATAAAGCAAACTACTTAAATCCATGTGGACGCTACTGAAAACCACATAGTGAGCTATATGTAAACTAGTACCACTCCATCAATAAATGAAAAAGTACAGAGTAAATCCCTTTACACTCTAACTTGGATCGTATATAAGCATTCAATTTATTGACATAAGACAATGGAGAGTGTGACATATATATTAATGTAATTTCAGGACAACTATAAGCTATTCTGAAATTATTACGAACTGAATGTTTATATACAAGTCAAGCTAAAATACAGGTGACTCCATTCGGAACTTTTTCGTTTACTGATGGAGTTGTAATAGTTTATATATAGCTCAATGGAAGTTTTCCATAGCTGCCACGTGAATTATATCTATATGTGACCAATCACAATTTAAAATTGTCATTTCTCATTAATGTAAAAAGTGCACAGGTATCATGCATTCACATATACTTTTGCATTTCGTAGAGGAAGAGCATCAAACGGTTGAAAACAATTACTTCCTAGTACAATTCTATTAATAAAAATCCCAAATTCTTTTAGTAGGTTATTTAGCCTTACTGGACAATAATTTAATCTCATTACGATAAATCAGGATCACAAAAAATACGGAGCACTTAAGATCATGATATTCCTGGGGTTGAAACAGGATTACCATGTAATAGAAATTTCTAAATGGCCCTTTCATACAGTTTATTTGTTAGCATTTCAAAAAGGCAATATTTCCATATCACCCAACAACAGTATTCGGAATGACTGGCATCTTCTTCCAGTGGATAACAATTATAGAATATTTTTTGGGGAAAAAAATAGATGTTTACATATTTATATGATATGTTTTAATTTCAAGAATGTAATGGCGTATGTGAAATTTAACATAAAATGGAAGAACAACAAAAACTAAGTTGAAATAGTTAGAAGACTATACCATTATCTGCTCCAAGAAAACTGCATTCTGGAATACTTAAAGAATCCTGAGGGTCAAGATTAAACTGCAATGATGCACTATGACCTGAAAGAAAAGAAAAAGAATATATATACTAAAAAGAATAACTTTTTCCTCATGCTTAAAGAAGATTGTCTTTGGTAATAAATATAAAGTTAAAAGAGTAATAATGAAATGATGGATTACAAAAAAAAAGTTAAACTGAATTTGTTAAAATAAATATATAAATTATTTATTATATATATAGAGCTCGCAAAATAAGCTCTTAACAAACATTTGTAAATACAAGCTTATTAAATTAGGTCATGTGACATCTGACTTGATTTTTTTGTAAATTATTAATTATACAATCTAGTAATTAGGATAGTAAAAATAAAGATTATTTGTTCCTTTTCTTTTTTGCAAAATATATTTATAATAAAAATATAAAAATATGCAATTATTTTTTTTGTTTAATAAAAAAAAATAGTTATTATTTTATTATTGTCTTGAGAATTAAAAGTAATGAATATATAAATAATATTTCTGAATTGTAGTTCTTACTACCTCACTCTCATACAAAGTAGGGACTGGTTTCTATCCACTTTTAACACCTTGTCGAGGGATGTAATCATAAATATGTGACCCAAGACATGTGAAAAAGGTCTATGATCCATAAGATGCACATTTTGTGCTGAACCAGCACTCATTAGTTGGCCTATACCATGATCTCTTACCATATATCTTTATCACTGTTCAGTGTATATAGATAGCAAATTATTACAGTTTAATTGATGTGTTAAATGGACTGCCCTCACAACTTGGACACAATTCACTTGATGAAAGTATATTAATAATTTTTATTAATCATTCGTTAGACTAAATTATACAATAATAAATAACATTTCTGTAGGGTCATTTTCACTAAACCCCTCTCATACAAGGTAGGGACTGATTTCTATTCACTTTTAACACATTGAGGAGAGGTGTAATCATAAACATAGGACCAAAGACATAGTATTAAAAAGATGTATCCCCAAGATGCGGATTGTGATCTGGACCAACTGATGAGTGCTGGTTCAGCTCGAGATGTGTATCTTATGGATCATATATCTTTTCCACATCTTTGGTCATATGTTTATGATTACATACCTTGACAAGGTGTTAAAAGCAGATAGAAATCAATCCCTAACCTGCGTGAGAATGGTGGTGAAAATTATACTACAGAAATATTATTCATTAAATGGACAATCTCTAGTCAAATGAATGACTAATAAAAATTATTAATAAAAAATATACATTTAAAAGACAAGTTAATGAGTATGTCCCAAAGCATCGGCCGGGAAGTGAACCTGCTAACCCAGGACAAATGCTTGTAATGCAGCTGTGCTGACCACTCGGCCACCAACGCTTGACTTAAATTTTTATTTTTATTCACAATATATTTAAAAAACAAATTCATTTTAAAACACTTTTTATTTTATTTCAATTTTCTTCCTATGTTTTATTCAAAACTTAAAATTTTAGCTCTAATGCTGAAGTCATATTGTGTAAAAATGTTATAAAAACTGTTCAAAAAATAGTTGTAGCAGAAAAATAAATAATATTAAATCGTACAGTTTTCTTTTTCTTCCTCCTTTCCTTAAGTATTGATTTCTATATTTACATTTAATACCATTTCCAATCTTCTTATATACATAAATACTATTTTTTACAGTAAAACTTTATTCTTACAGTTTCGACTGTCCTGCAGTCATCATCAGAGCTACAATATCCAAATATATAATCGTACAATTAATACATTTTATACATAGTCAAAACATACATCTTAACCTGACCATTATAAATAATCGTTTTCCATTTTATTATTCTACTCTTAATTAATTTTATTTTTTATTTATCTTATTTTATTATTAAATTATTCCAAATCTATTTATTATAATTTTAAAACTTTAATTTTTAAACTCTACTATTTAACCTATCCTTTTATTATTAACTTCTTATATATTTTCTTAATTACTTCTAAACATTTTTATTATATATTTTTAACTATTAACTTTTTTACATTATGAATTACCATTTTTTATTACATTACTAAATACTCACATTTTTATAATCCTATTTCTAAAAACCAACTGACAAATTTTCAAAAATTCTTGGAAATAGAATTATAAGATGTATTTAATAATGTAATAAAAAAAAGGTAATTTATAATGTAAAAAAATTAATAGTTAAAAATATACTGTATAATAAAAAAAAAAAAAAGTTTAGAAGTAATTAAAAAAATGTAAGTAAAAAGATAATACTAAAAGAATAGTTTAATAGTACAGTTTAAAAATTAAAATTTTTAAATTATAATAAACAGATTTAGAATAATTTAATAATAAAATGGAAAATGATTATTTATAATGATCAGGCTAAGATATATGTTTTGATTATGTACATAAATATGTGTTACAAAGAATCAAGTCATATATCACATGATTTAATTTAACAAGCTTGTATTACAAATGTTATCTAATGAGCTTGCCAATAGCTCTTAACAAGTTTTTCAGAATATCTCCAACCCTAGACCGGTTTCTGCTTCTGGCTTCCTCAGTGATTTCTTTGCAATTATATTTTTTGCTATTAAGGCTTTGGTAATTTTATATTGCTAAAGCTATTAATATATGATGTATCTGAATTTAGTTCAAATCCTACATGGTTATTTAAGTTAGATAGCTGGATTTGAAGACATACGGATGTCTGAAAATTTCAGATTTTCTAGTTAATAGTTAACCATTAGATAAAGTGCTGGACTTGGCCTGGTATTTTAAATCTAACGCTTGAATATCCTATCACCTCACTGAGAAAGCAAGAAGCAGAAACTGGTCTGGGGTTGGTGATATTCTGAAAAGCTTGTTAAGAGCTATTGGTAAGCTCTTTAGATAACATAAATATGTGTATAAAATGTATTAATTGTATGATTATATATTTGGATATTATAGCTCTGATGATGACTACAGAACAGTCGAAACTGTAAGATCAAAGTTTTGATGTAAAAATAGTACTGTTAAGTGTATAAGAATGTTGGAAATAATATTAAATCATACTATAAGCTGAGTATTCAGTATGCATAACAGAATGGAATTATTTAACAGTATATAAGTTAACTAATTATCTTCCATATTTTATTAATTAAAACCTATTGACAAAAGACAAAGTTATTATTCACAAATAATGAGTTCTGAGAAGAAAAAATTGGTTTTACTAAGAAATGACAGTAACTGAGCATTATATGATAGAAAAGACAAAATTACTAGATAAAGAATTATATACATCTATGTCAAGATTGAACAGTATAAGTAATTATACATTAATTTGTCTGTTAGATAAAATTAAACTTTCCAAACATATTCAAGTCAGTAAAAACATTCAGATTAGTATATCATATAGTATTTCAAATTATATTTATTTACTATTCTCCTCTCTTCTTCGATTGTTACTAGTCCTGGCCGGTGATGCTATTATCATGGAAAACAAACAGGGATCTGTAGATTCATGAATACTGAATTTAAAGCAATATTCTAATAACCTAGAATGTTCTGTCAAAATCAAGTTGGCATAAATTTTATATACCTCTGTATAAGAGTCAAACTGATTTCTCCACTTTTTAAAGCACAAGGTCAAAAATTTGGTTACCAAACATTATAAATTATTACACTAGATTATAGATTTATTTGCCATTCCCATGTGAGCAGTTTTTTAACTTTTATTTTTTTCTTTTCTTTCCAATATTTTGCATTTTTCCAATCAAACATACACTCATTGATAGATGGATGGTCTGCTACTTTAGATACACCTGTTTGCTTCTTTCTAATCATCAGTCTATGATCTTTACGAGGCAGCTGATTGCACCAAATATAGTTCCACATTCACGTGGTATTTCATAGATGCAATTTTTGTTTTTTTAAGGTTTCAAGTTTAGGTTTTATGGAAGTTAGGAATCCTCATAACGTGCTTTGGTTATATCGATTTCAGATATTTTTTGGTTCATTTGCTATCCCTGGTATATATGAATACCCTACAATACTTATAATTATTTCTTCTTTTATATTTCTTTCTGATAAGGATATTTTAAGGATCACTGACAGATATTTATTCTTAATGAAAGTTTGTTCTATTTACATTGCCACCCCAATCACTTGTTTCTAAATAAATTTCTTTTGTTCTATTGAGTGAATGTACATTGTAGTACTTTTCTGTGTGTGGAGTTTTCTGTAAACCATAGTTTAGATTTTTCCATGAAAGAGTCTTATGACAAGAACATGTAAGAATACCATTTTTTTATAATACTAAGTTTGCGTTTTATACACAATTAATGAAGCTATACATAACAATTGATAAGCTAAGCACTTTCGAGAATTCTGCGTCCCCATATTCATAGCTCTTTTCATTAAAAGTTAGTGAATGTCACAGTAATGTATGCAAATTTATTCAATAATATTTAAATAGCCCACTTTTTAGAGATAGTAAAGCAGGCCTCTCTTTGGTTGATGGCGTTAAGATCATCTGCGATATAATAAGTCTCCTTCACTTTGCATTTCGTGTCATTACGCTGTTAGATGGAGATGGAATAGTATTTACGGCCATTGTTTCAAATTTTTGCATGTAAATGTTGCCAACAATTGATTTTGTTAGAATAATTCTGTGTTCTATTGAAAATATCTTGTTGTTATACAGAATGTTGTTTTATTATGCTAAGAATAGGGAGAACTGTTCTAGTTTGTAAGCTATCATTTTCATTTAGTGATTTTCTTACGATAGACGACGGAAAAGATTCAACATAAAATTATAAGTAAATATTTTATCGCAGTTTATCATATATTTTTTAATTTAATGTTATAAAATATTAAAATTTACTAAATATTATTTTGTGAAAAGATAATACAAGCATTAAGTGAATATGAAAGTGAAGACAAAATGAATTCTGTTTGGTTGTATTTTTATATTGGACTACTTCCATCATCTAATATGACTATTGAATGTCTTTCGAAAAATTTAACCTTATTTAAATATTCCAAATACATTCAACTGTTAGTAATAGCACATCCAACAGGTTAGTATATGCACAACATTTTGAGAGGTATTATTCTCCCCTCTCCTTCAAATATTGCTCGCCTGACCAGTGGCAGTACTAGAATGGGAATTGAACCTGGACCCTTAGATACTTGAGTAGTGAATTTTAAGGTAATGCTCTAACCAACTGCCAAAGGCCACTGTCTGAAAAAAATTCATATATTTATCTAGAGATTCCTCCTGATTTCTGTACTTTTTCCTAAGAGCAAACTTGATTGGTGGTTTCCATACATTACATATAGTCACACTAGGTTGAGTTATGGGACTATTTGCCATTATCATGTGATCAGCTTCTTTAAATTTTCTTCTTTGCATCTTTTCTTTTCTATCCAATATTTTTGTATTTTTCCAATTGAACATATGTTCCCGTGGTCTGCTACCTTAGACACACTTGTTTTTTCACTTCTAATCATCAGTTTGTGTTTTTGCAAGCGCTTTTCAATGGGACAACTGGTCTCACCAATATATGTTATTCCACATTCACATATTTCATAGATGCAGTTTTTTCTTTCAGCATTTCAAGTTTAGACTTTGTAGATGTTAGAATTCCTGTGATATGGATCTGAAAAGCTATACTGATGTAATATTGATTGCAGATTTTCATTAATTTGTCTGCTATTTATAGAATGTATGGGTACACTACAGTAGCCATAATTGTTTCATCTTTGGATGGTTCTTTTTGTTGTCTATTTAAGGTTTTCATAATAACAGCTGATGGACAACCATTTGTCATAAGAGTTTGTTCTATATAGATCTTTTTCCAAATTTCTGATTTCTTAACAAACTTCTTTTGCTCTGTTCCATAGTGATAGTATAATTCCATGTTTTGTGTTTCTGGTGTGATCGGATCTGTAGGCTAGGTATTTTCCTGTATGTGTGGGTTTTTGGTAAACTGTAGTTTTGATTTTGCCATGAGGGACTCTTGTCACAAAAACATCTAAGATCCAATTTTTGTTCTTGTTCCGATTCTATTGTGAATTTAATTGAAGGGGATATGTTGTTGATGTGTTTCCAGAAAGTTTGTAATAGTGCTTCATCATGTGGCCATACAACAAATGTACCACCCATATACTGAAGCTGAATTTTTGGTGGATATGGAAATTTTTATGACTGTGGTTTCACATTTTTCCATGTGAATATTGCTAATCAGAGGTGACAATGGTGAGCCCATAGTCATATCTTGATTTTACTGAAAGAATTCTGCGTTACATTGAAAATAGATTGTTTTTATGCAAAATGTTAATAGTTCCATTATACTATCAATAGAAAGAGATGTTCTGGTTTGTAAGCTGTCTTCACATGATACATTTGTGAATAAACTTTCCACATCAAAGCTTACCAGTAAGTCAGTTCCTTCAATTTTTCATGTTCTTGATTAATTCTAGGGTCTAGAATCCCTGACAAAGGACTGGGTCTTGTATGCCAAAGGGCTTAGATGTTTGAGAAGACATCTTGACAAATTTTGGCAAGGTGAATTTCTAGAACTAACAATAGGTCTTAATTGACATGATCCTTATAGAAATTTAGGTAGACCATAAAGATGGAGAATTTTACTTTTTTTCTGAATCAGTGAAGTACCTGTGATGTTTTTGAGTAACGCTTGTAACTTTGTTTCTGTACTCAGTATCAGATTTTTTGTCACTTTTCTATAATGTCCTGATGTGAGGAATTCTTGTATTTTGTTGCCACAATCAGTTGTATTCATTACAACTGTTGCATTGCCTTTGTCAACAGGGAGAATAATTAATAAATTTATCTACTTTGAGAGATTTAATTGCTTTCCTGTCACCATAGGATACATTTGACTTCAATTTTTGTTGCTTGTCCAGTGTTCTTTTTATTCTCCAGCATAATTCTGCTGCTTCTTCTAAAGGCAATTTTTGATGACTTCCTTGATGAATGCCATTATGTCTAATAAAGGGATATTAGACACTGTTATGGCAAAGTATAATCCTCTTTGCTTTGTTAAGAGAAAGAATAAATGCTCAAAGGTTTTCTAAGTACCAAATGTTGCATTCCATTAATAATGTAGAATGTTTTCTAAAAAATATACTTACTGATGAAGACTTCATGAGAGTTTGTCAAGCAGTAAGAAAATTATATTCTACATTACATGGAAAAATAAAAGAATGCCAAAAGAAGAAACTTACCAACTTGCATGGGCATATCAAAAATCATAATGTACCAAGAAATGTACCAACTTCATCTGTTAAAAATTTCAGTTCTAAACATTAACAGATATTGAAATTTATGTTCTTGAAAGAAGATTCAACTTTGCCTAACATCGTCTAATATCTCTTTATTAGATATAATGGCAGACACCGAGGAAGACACTCAAAAACTGCCTTTAGAAGAAACAGCAGAATTATGCTGGAGAATAAAAAGAACACTTGACAAGCAACAAAAATTGAAATCAAATATATCATACAGTGAAAGAAAAATAATTAAATCTCTCAAAGTAGATAAATCTATAATCATTCTCCCTGCTGACAAAGGCAATACAACAGTTGTAATGGATACAACTGATTATGACAACAAAATACAAGAACTCCTCACAGCAGGCCAATCAAGAAAAGTGGCAAAAAATCCGATAACAAGTACAGAAACAAAGTTACAAGCATTACTCAGAAAGCATCGTAGGTACTTCACTAATTTCAGAAAAAAGTAAAATATATTTCAGCAAAATTACTCATCTTTACGGTCTACCTAAAATCCATATGGATCATGCATGTTCCATTAATACCTATTGTTAGTTTTAAAAATTCACTTCATGAAAATATGTCAAGATTGCTTCTCAAAGTTCTAAATCATTTGGCATACAAGACCTAGTCATTTGTCAGGGATTTTAGATACTCATTTGTCACGGATTCTAGACACTTGTATGAAAATTGAAAGAACTGATTTACAGGTAAGCTTTGATGTGCAAAGTTTATTCATAAATGTACCATGTGAAGAACCATTGTCTATTGTAAGAAAAAGACTAAGTGGTGATAACAGCTTACAAACCAGAACATCTCTTCCTTTTGATAGAATAATGGAACTATTAACATTTTGCATAAAACAACAATATACACACAGAATTGTTCCAACAAAATCAAGGAATGGCTATGGGCTCACCAAAGTCAACCTGATTAGCAATATTTACATGGAAAAACTTGAAACCACAGCCATAAAAACTACTTCATATTCACCTAAAATTTGGCTTCACTATATGGATGAAACATTTATATGGCCACATGGTGAAGCACTACTACAAAATTTCGTAAAACACATCAACAACAGATTCCCTTCAATTGAATTCACAAGAGAATCAGAACAAGAATAAAAATTTGCATTATTATGTATTCTTAAGACAAGACTTCCTCATGGCAAAATCAAAATTTCAGTTTGCCAAAAACCCACACATACAAAAAAATACCTAGCCTATAGATCCAATCACATCAGAAACACAAAATATGGAGTTATACTATCACTATGCAACAAGGTAAAAGAAGTTTGTTCAGAAACCAGTGATTTGGAAAAAGAAAAGATCTATATAGAACAAACTCTTATGACAAATGGTTATCCATCAGCTGTTATTACGAAAACCTTAAATAGACAACAAAAAGAACCATCAAAAGATAAAACAATTATTGGTACTGTAATGTACCCATACATTTCAAAAATAGCAGACAAATTAAGGAAAATCTGCAATCAATATTACATCAGAATAGCTTTGAAATAGCAGACAAGGGCCATATCACATTATGAGGAATTCTAACATCTACAAAGCCTAAACTTAAAATGCTGAAAAGATAAAACTGCATCTATAAAATACAATGTGAATGTGAAAGAATATATATTGGTGAGACCAGTCATTCCATTGAAAATCACTTGCATGAACACAAATTGATGACTAGAAGAGAGAAAACAGATGTGTCTAATGTAGCAGACCATGTATGTACCAATTAACATATGTTCAATTGAAAAAAGAAGAAAATTTAAAGAAGCTGCTCACATGACAATGGCAAACAAACCCATACACCAACCTAGTGCATCCATACATAATGTATGGAAACCACCAATCAACTTTGCTCTTAAAAAAAAGTAGGAAGAAATCAGCAGGAACCTCATAGATAAGTATATGAAATTTCTATTGACTGCTGGCTTTGGCATGATGGCTCAGTTGGTTAGAGTGTAATTTTAAAATTCAATACTCAAGAATCTAAGGGTCCAGGTTTGATTGCCATACTAGAACTGTCACTGGTCAGGTCAGCAACACCTGAAGAACAGTGGAGAATAATACCTCTTGAAATGTTGTGCATATACTTAACCTGTTTGATGTGCTATTACTAACAGTTGAATGTATTTGGAATATTTAAATAAAGTTAAATTTTTCTAAAGACATTCAATACTCATATTAGATGATGGAAGTAGTCCAATATAAAAATACAATTAAAACACCATCATCGCAAACCTTCAGGAAACAAAATGAATTCTGTGTTTCAATGTTGACACTGATGGCACAAAATATCTATTTTTGTATTGCTGACACATTTCACATTAAGAACAAGAGGTTAATATGGGTATATGCACACACAGACAGAATATGATTTTAATGTTATTTATTATATATTTAATTACATATTTACCAGAAAGATTTAACTATATAGGAAATCTATATACACACAACCCGGAAATAATAAAGATGACTCATTATTTTACATCCTATCCATCTAAAATAAACATATGCAATAAAGATATTAGTATAAAATTACCTAATTGCAGCAAATTTTCCTCACAACTATGGTTTCATCTATTAAATAAATATATCTTCTCAAATAAAAACTACCAATGAGATCATATAAACACATATATGAAAAATGCCAATCATCCATAACATTCTGACAAGTTTTGATATACTGAATTTTTAAAACTAATTTAATAGGTGTTTTTCAGAAGGTTTGTGATGATGGTGTTCTAGTTGTATTTTTATATTGGACTACTTCTATCATCTAATATGAGTATTGAAGGCCTTTAGAAAAATTTAACTTTATTTAAATATTCCAAATACATTTGATTGTTAGTAATGGCACGTCAAACAGGTTAGTATATGTACAATGTTTCGAGAGTATTGTTCTCCCCTCTTCTTCAGGTACTGCTGGCCTGATCAGTGACAGTACTAGCATGGGATTCGAACCTGGAATCTTAGATTCTTGAATTTTGAGGTAACCCTCTAATCAACAGTTACCCTACCAAAGGCAACAATCAGTAAAAATTTCATATACTTATCTATGAGTGTTTTTCCTGATTTCTCTACCTTTTCCTAAGAGCAAAGTTGATTAGTGGTTTCCATACATTATGTATAGTCACACTAGGTTGGCTTATGGGATTTTTGCCATTGTCATGTGAGCAGTTTCTTTAAATTTTATTCTTTGTACCTTTTTTCTATTCAATATTTTTGTATTTTCGCAGGGGATTTTTGCCATTGTCATGTGTGCAGTTTCTTTAAATTTTATTCTTTGTACCTTTTTTCTATTCAATATTTTTGTATTTTCGCAAGTGAACATATGTTCATTGGCACATACGTGATCTGCTACCTTATACACATATGTTTTCTCTCTTCTAATCATCAGTTTGTGTTCTTGCAACTCTTCTAATCATCAGTTTGTGTTCTTGCAAGCGCCTTTTCAATGGGATGACTGGTCTCACCAATATATGTTCTTCCACATTCACATTATATTTCATAGATGCATTTTATCTTTTCAGCATTTCAAATTTAGGCTTTGGAGATGTTAGAATTCCTCATAGTGTAGTATGATTCTGCAAAGTTGTTCTGATGTTCTATTGATTCCAGATTTTTCTTAATTTGTCTATTTGTGGAATGTATGGTTACACTACAGTACCAATAATCATGTTTTCTCTTGAGGGTTCTTTTTTGGTGTCTATTTAACATTTTCTTAATAACAGCTGATGGATAACAAGTTTGTTCTATATGGATCTTTTCTTTTTCTAAGTTGCTGGTTTCTGAACAAACATTTTTTGCTCTCTTCCATAGTGATAGTATAACTCCATGTTTTGTGTTCCTAGTGTGAGTGGATGTATAGGCTAGGTATTTTCCTGTATGGGTGAGTTTTGGGTAAACTGTAGTTTTGGTTTTGCCATGAGTCTTGTCATAAGAACATCCAAGAATGCCAATTTTTGTCCTTGTTCTGATTCTATTGTGAATTTAATTGAAGAGGACATGTTGTTGATGTATAGCACTGCTTCACCATGTGGCCATACAACAAATGTATCATACACATAGTGAAGCCAAACTTTAGGTTGATATGGAATAGTTTTTATGGCTAAGGTTTCAAGTTCTTCCATGAAAATATTGCTAATCAAAGGAGACAATAGTGAGCTCATAGCCATTCCTTGTTTTGTTGGAAGAATTCTGTGATATTTTGAAAATAGGTTGTTCTTATGCAGAATGGTAATAGTTCCATTATACTATCAATAGGAAGAGCTGTTCTGGTTTGTAAACTATTATCACCATTTAATCTTTTCCTTACAATAGACAATGTTTCTCCACATGGTAAATTTGCGAATAAACTTTCCGCATCAAAACTTACTAGTAAGTCAGTTCTTGCAATTTTCATGTTCTTGATTAATTCTACAAAGTGCATAGAATCCCCGACAAAGGACTGGGTCTTGTATACCAAAGGACTTAGAACTTTGAGAGAAAATCTAACCAAATTTTGGCAAGGAGAATCTCTAGAACTAACAATAGGTCTTAATGGAACATGATCCTTATGGATTTTAGGTAGACCATAAAAATAAGAAATTTTGCTGAAATATGATGTTATTTTACCTTTTTCTGAATCAGTGAAGTATCTGCGATGCTTTCTGATTAATGCTTGTAACTTTGTTTCCATACTCGGTATGGATTTTTTGCCACTTTTCTATATTGGCGTGTTGTGAAGAGTTCTTGTATTTTGTTGTCTTAATTAGTTATATCCATTGCAACTGTTGCATTACCTTTGTCAGCAGAGAGGATAATTGTAGATTTATCTACTTTGAGAGATTTAATTGCTTTTCTCTTCCCATAGGATATAATTGACTTCAATTTTTGTTGCTTGTCAAGTGTACTTTTTATTCTCCAGTGTAATTCTGCTGTTTCTTCTAAAGGCAGTTTTTGAGTGTCTTCCTCGGTGTCTGCCATTATATCTAATAAAGAGATATTAGACGATGTTAGGCAAAGTTGAATCTTCTTTCAAGAACATAAATTTCAATATCTGTTAATGTTTAGAACTGAAATTTTTAACAGATGAAGTTGGTACATTTCTTGGTACATTATGATTTTTGATATGCCCATGCAAGTTGGTAAGTTTCTTCTTTTGGCATTCTTTTATTTTTCCATGTAATGTAGAATATAATTTTCTTACTGCTTGACAAACTCTCATTAAGTCTTCATCAGTAAGTTTATTTTTTAGAAGACATTCTACATTATTAATGGAATGCATTGTTTGATACTTAGAAAACCTTTGAGCATTTATTCTTTCTCTTAACAGAGCTTCAATTTCTCTCCAAGTAATTTTCTCAGCTCTCTGAGAATGAATTGGAGGTTGTAATTGCAAACCCTTAGAAATTATCCCTTCAGATTTACATTTTCATAAGAATGTTAAATAACTTTCTATTTTGGCCAGCTTTAGACAATTTTTCGCAAAAGCCAAAGTTAGTGGAGAAATCAGGAGGAACCTCATAGCTAAGTATATGAAATTCTACTGAACTGTTGCCTTTGGCAGGATGGCTCAATTAGTTAGAGCATTACCTTAAAATTCAATATTCAAAAATCTAAGGGTCCAGGTTTGAATCCCATGCTAGGACTGTCACTGGTCAGGCCAGTAACACCTGTAAAGAGGGGAGAATAATACCTCTCAAAATGTTGTGCATATACTAACTTGTTTGATGTGCTATTACTAGCAGTTGAATGTATTTGGAATATTTAAACAAAGTTAAATTTTTCTCAAGACATTCGATACTCATATTAGATTATGGAAATAGTCCAATATAAAAATACAACTAATTTAATAGGTCTTCCCGATTTCAGGTGAATCTTAAAGATGTGAGATTTTTCTGAAATATAATATTAATTTACTTTTTTTTTGACGTTCAACTATGTGTTATTTATAAAAATTCTATATTTTGTGTTAATATATACACACATAAATGATAAGATGATTAAATAATGTTTCTACATTTACAAACACTGATAAACAATTACCGTATCTACAAATGATAATTCTATAATACTCTGAGAGCTTTCGAAGATCCGAGTCTTCATTTTCAAAGAAGTAGCTGGAATCCGAAGATGTAAATTATGTAAATTAGGATGGATGAACAAAAACATGTATGCTGTGTTCAACCAAGAGTGGTATTACATGCTCAATGGCTGGCCAATGGGTCTTCCAATGAATGGAATCGTTGCTAGCATTGTGATGAATGCATATGAGCAAATAATCATCCCGAGATACATGGGCTATGGTTTATTGCTACACACTAGATATGTTGACAATATTTTTATAGTTATACCTAAAGAAATAATAGAAGAAATTAAGACAGACCTCACAACAGCATCAGGTCTACACATAAACACAACTCAAAATGAAGCTCCGAATAGCATTAAATATTTAGATCTATAAGTGGAAAAGTGGGGATGGAGGCGCATAGCTTCTGTTATAGAATGATCATTAAACTGATCAACGTTAGAGGCCACATACATCATTCATCAAACACTCCATATACATATAAAATGGCTGATGTGAAAACCTTTTTACATAGAAATGCAAATCTGTGCAGCTTTGAAGCTGATAAAACAAAGAACATTGAGATGTTCAGAAACGAATTAATAAAAGCAAAATATAACAGAAGATCAATTGATAACATTATCAGAAATTTTTAAAACAACCCCATTCGAGAAAACAAACAGAATAAACCTTGAATTTTGCTGCCATATATCAAAAATATACACAAAGATTTATTACACAATCTTTCGTGACAACTTTAGCACATGTTACGGCTCTCCCTCTAATTTCAACAGATGCATAAACAAAACTAAGGACCACATCCTCCCAGTGTATGCCCAGCAGGCCATTTACAAGATTGAATGCAGTAACAATAATTGCCTGGCATCATATTATGACAAGACTAGGGCATCATCCACACAAGACTCACACAACATATATACACATACAACAAGGCTCTGGCTGATCCATCCCACCCTTCTATTTTTGTGCAGCACGCAGCTACTACAGGGCACCAGTGCATGCCGGATAACCCTCATGGGGTATGCAGAGAACGGCATGAATTACAAAGGAAGATCAAAGAGGCGTATTTTATCATCTCTGATGTCTGTGCCATGAATAAAAAGAAACATTTTACGCCATCTCTAGAAAATGGCAAATCTAGGTCAACGAAAATCTAGTCCACCCTAATTTACATCTTTGGATTCCAGCTACTTTTTTGAAAATGAAGGCTCAGACCTTCGAAAGCACCGAGTGTTATAGAATTACCATTTGTAAATACAGTAATTGTTTATCAGTGTTTGTAAATATAGAAACATTATTTATTCATCTTATCGTTTGTGTGTATATATTAACACAAAATATAGACTCTTTTTTTTTGAATGGATGAAATACCTACAGTTGTTCTGACCTTTTCGTATTTGTCTACTGTGAGTAATTGATTATAACATTGCCTCTGTCAGAAAGAAAAATGATTATAGATATATCTACTTTGAAAGTTTTAATAATTTCACTTTCAAGATAAATAATGTTTGATTTAGGCTGCTAGTGATTTTTATTCTTCAGCATAATTTTGCTACTTATTTATAGCCAATTTTTGATAAGACTTCTTCAGTTGCGAATAAATCCCAAATTCCCTCTCAGAAAGCCAAAAAAATTACTCAGAGGGTAAATGAGGCTCTGTTAAGAGGAAAAATAAATGCTGAAAGATTAAGTATCAAACCTTACATTCCATTACTAATACAAATGGTTTGCTGATGAAGATTTCACAAGAGTTTTTCAATTAGCGAAAAATTTACATTTTAAAAATTCTATGAAAAAATAAGTGTCAAAAGTAACTTGTAAACCTACAGTGATATATCAACATCATAATATTCCAAACATTGCGGGGGGCTTCATCAGTTAAAATCCTAATTCTAAATATCTAACAACGTTGAAATTTCAGTTCTGGGGAAAAAAATAACTGTCTCTGCCAACTAATGTCTTTTATTTCATGTTTTCGATTAATTCCCCAACGTTTAATCCTCATATCAGAGTAGAAACTTCAGTACAGTATTTGATATATATTTAGAACTAAGATTTTTAACTAATGATGTTGCTAGAACGTTAGATAACAGAATAAAGTTAACAAATTTCTTATTTCGATGTTCTTTTATATTTTCACGTAATTTTGAATAAATAAGCCAGTTAATGATAAAGTGTTCAGCATAAGAAAATAAATGGTTGACTATTTAAAATCCTCCGGGGGGGGGGGGGACTCTGGGTATATTTTCTTTGAATTTTGTTATATCGTTCACAAAAGATTGGCTTTAAAGTCCGACAAAATTTATGTAATTAATTAAAATAAAATCTGGAATACTTTAAATATTGATTGATTAAGCAGTAATATTTAAAATTAAATATAAAAAAGATCTCTAATTAATACAATTATTTTATTTGACATTTTGAATTTAGCAAATATTAACAACCCAAACTACCGTATTTTTTTTTTTCTCATGTGTCATAGCATCAGCCGGGAAGCGAACCCGCTACCCGGGACAACTGCTTGTAAAGCAGCCGTCGCTAACCTCCCGTATTTGTGTCTAAAACGAGAATGTTTATTGTAATACATATGTCATTAAAGAGTAATGTGTTTTTACTTAAAGGATTAAGAAAGACTTTTTTTTTTTTAAATAAAAAACTTTTTGGATTTGATGAAAGTAAATTAAATAATAGAACTATTGAAATTTAGTTATAATTTTTTTTATTAATTAATAAGGTAATATATTTCCAAAATCCTCCATTTATAAATTTTATTATATCTACTTTAAATAATGGGTCCATATTACTATATATACTAGATAAGTTTAATGGGTCCATATTAATAGAGGAATTATTATAGAAAACATAACTTCAAGAGAACAACAATTGTTTGCTAGTCTCCTTATTGGTCAAATTTGAGCTACAGTAAAAATAAAGCAACTAATAAGGTAAAAGATAATTGCTGGAGGATTGCATTAGATCTTAAGATCTAGTGCAGTGCTCTTAGATCCAAGGCTCCTTACTGATGAAATCCACAAGCTGGAAACTGGTCTAGGGATTTTGAATGAGTAGGCACTAGAGAGGGATTTTATGCACAAACTTTCTTGCATTCATTGATTACTCTGGCTTGCACTGAGAAAGGTAATGCGATATGCAAAAGATTTGGATAAAGAATGTATATCAGTATATTTGTATAAAAGATGGGATGAATGCATTAAGAGGATTGTTGAGTGTTATAGTAGTAAAGAATGGGATAAAAGAATAGATTTATTAATAAAGAATAGGGAGTTAGAGAGATGGAGAAATAGTATGGGGAGAGTTTAAATATATATAGAAATAAACAGAATATTAGGTGTGAGTTAATATATGATAATAGTAAGGAAAATAGTTTATTGTTTAAGGCTCGAACGGGATCTTTAGCTACAAGAGAATATACATGTAAATGGAAAAATATGGGTTATTTATTTTGTATATTATGTAAGGAAGGAATAAATTAATATATATATATGTGCTCTGCGCACAGATAATGAAGCTATTCAATGTACGTAAAATTATCAAAATTTACCGCCAAGCGCTTTTGGGACAGCTTATAGTCCCATATTCATGGTGACTTGTATTTGATTAATAACTATAATATTAATGCAAATTTTATGCAAATTCATATGTAGATGTTATGTGGACCATTTTTGAGACAGAGAAAAGCAGGCCTCTCTTCTATTGATTACTGCTGGATCAGCTTCCCTGATTTGTTAATTGAATGTAAATGTTTGAAAACAGAAAGGATACGTATAATGAAGTTATGGATGAATAAATATGAAAAAAGTGATTATACAGAAAGTGAATTATTGGTTTTTATGCTGGGTTTGGGAAAAGATAAGGGGGAATTAGATATTAAGGCTATAGAGTTGACAAAGATTATGTTGTGGAAATGGGATGGAGCAGAATATGGGAAAACTTAGAGTGGGGAATGGAAAAAACTAAATGGCTAACAGGTTTATCTGGGCATAATTGTTCATATATTCTTGACTTCGTTTAAGGAGAAGCCACAGTGCATCGCATCACATCATCACACCCCTGTGTAAAAGTAAAGCAGGGTAGCTTTTGTGATATCTCATAGCTCAACATTCAGAAATGATGGAAGCTGAATTGAGTCGAGATTCACCAGAATTTATTTTATATATCTATTAACAAGGGCATGTCATATAAAATAATCCTAATAATTGAAATATACATTTTTAAACATATTTATTTGCTTTAAATTACCACAAAAAATGATGACATATAATATAACCTTAACCAACTATTAAAATCAAAATTATTTAATATATATAAAAATAATATTTTCTCACTAAAAAGGCATTTCATTTTTAAAAAATGTTCACACACTTTCTTCTAGTGGGCAGCAGAATAAAAACATAGGTTTCAATGTTGTACAAATGTTTTTGTTATTTCTTTGGTCCGACAAAATTTTTAATATTTTTCCTTAAAAATTCTCTGTTGTACTGTATAAATTTATTTAAGTAATCAGTGAGCAATTTTAAAATGGTGATTAGAATTTCTTGGTGTTTTTTTTTCAAGCAGTTATTGTTTTAGCTATCAGAAACAGTTTTTAATATTTTGACTCATAAACTTCATATCTGATTTGGTTTGTACTTTCTAGATTTATTTTTAAATTTCATTCTACTATGGGTAAATATCCAGACATTAAAAATTTATGATGATAATTAGCTCACAATAATATGATCAAGTGATTGTTTTGACTGATTTATCATAGCAAACCTCTCATTTTACACACTTTGATATGATTTTGCTGTCTAATTTATCTCTTCTGTTACAATTACTTTCTTTTTATATTCATCATCACATAATCACTATTTCCTATGCTTACACAAGCTGTAAAAGAGATGAGATAAACCATATAGTAGAGCCACCCAGTGCAAACCAAAGTCATCAATGTGCAAACCTTCTTGTGTCCATTGATTACCCTGGCTTACACTGGGTGGTGCTACTGTATAAAATCTTACCTAGAAATATATATTAGATAGGTCATGTTCTATAAATGAGAGATTGAAAAAATTGTGTCAGAGAAATGATGTCATGGTTGTGGGTGTGTGGAATTTTTTTATTGGATGAGGGAGTTATATAGTAAAAATGGATTGCACTTAGAAAAACAAGGAAGTGGAGTTTTAGTGAGTTTGATTTATAAAGAATATAGTTCGGAAAACTTATAAAGGAGGATAGGGCTTTAAGTGTTAGTGTTATCAGAAAGAAGAATGGACAGGATGTAAGAAATAATCAAACAGTAGATATAAATGTAGATGTGGAGAGGGAATGGGTCTGTAAAATTAATAGTAAGCAAGTTATTTATAAATGTAAGGGGAAAGAAAGAGTCGAAAGAATTTATAAAAGAGTAGCTAGGAAAGAAGAAATTGTTAAAATTGGCTATTTGAATATGCAAGGTGGTAGGAGACCCAAAAAAGTGACCGGAATTGAACAAAGCAGTTAAAAATGAAGAGCTTGAGATATTAGCAGTAGTGGAAACACATCTAAGAGAAGAAGAACCTATTCTGGAAGACTTGCTATGACAGGCTATAAATAGAAAAAAAAAAGAAAAAAGGAATGGTCGTATAGGAGTTATGTCAAAAAAAATTATTTAAATACTTAAATGTTAAGAACATTTGTGATTTGGATAAGATTAGGCAGACAAGAATGGCTGGTGGCTATAGTGTATATAGTCACTGGAGATAGTCAAACTATAATAGAGTGGAACAGTAGCATATATGAATCTTAAAACATGGTGTTACCTACATGGCGCTGACTTTCATCGCTGTCACCCTGACAAAATTGATCTGCAAAATGAAATTTCTTCATTCATAAAAACAATAAATGCTTTAACTACAGAACAACAACTTTAGGAATGTTAAAACTACAGTGGACTCTTCAAAAATGCCATAATAACCTGAAGTCTATATTGGGCATTTAACTTCAATACGCCTCCTGATGGCAGAAACATGCAACTTTAGAAAAATTAAAGCTTTAAATTAATACACCATAAATATTTTTGTATCAAAATATTTATTTCTAATTTTTTCTGAATGTATTCTTTTTTGGCTGCATCAGAGAAATCCAGAATCAAATAACAGTAAGACTGATAAGTCCACAACAATAAAAAAAATACCCTTTAAATAGAAAGAGGCTTTCAAAATCATTTGAACCCAGTCGAATCTGAATATGGGCTCATAAAGACCTTTTCTTTCCTTTAATATTATTTTTATAATCTTTATAAACTGTAAAGAATCACAAAAATTATTTTGACTAAAATTACAAAGTTAATTTGAACAAAAGATATTCCAATTTTTAAATATTTATTTATGCTGAAAGATAGATTTGTTATGGGAGTCTCATTAATACTGTATAAGTTGATTTTTTTACACTCACTGTCCATCATTATGTGTGTGTATGTGGGTATGAAATGAATACATACTACAATCACAAAACTTTAAAACATCGTTAATTCTAGATTATATGTGCACAATTACCTAAAGCAATCCGTCTGAATGAATGAGCCCTCATAGGCTGCCCAGGTTCCAAAACCCATACACTTCTATCAACTTCATCTAAGATATCCCATAGTTCTTGGAAAACATTTAAATGTTTAATAAACTGCAGGTAAACTTCTTTTAATGAGCTAGTCTAATAATATAAGACAAAAATAGATATATTAGTCATTTCAATTTTATAATAATTTGTAGTAATTTCTTAAATTAAATTATATAATATATGCTTACAAAGAAATCAAGTCATATGTCACATGACCTAATTTAACAAGCTTGTATTACAAATGTTATATATAGAGCTCACAAATAAGCTTTTAACAAGCTTTAGCTTGTTAAGAGCTTATTTGCAAGCTCTATATATAATATAGTATATGCTTCTACAAAAGACCATTGTATTATAATAGAATATTTGGTTATTATTAGGACCAAATAAAAGCATTTGAACATCATTAACAATAATATGTCAAACTTTGGCTAGCATATTCTAAGTTTCAAAGCTACACAATGGTGTTTAATTATGCCATAACATTAAGGGCATAAATATAATAAAAATCAATATTGTAAACTGGCATTCAAATATACATGTATACACATAGAAAGTCTCTCACTGAATGCAATCGAGGTTTCTGGGTAACAGAATGATAGAACAAACCATAATTATTATTGATCATAATGCCTGTTAATTTCTCATTGCTTCCTTCCTTCCTAACATATTATTTCTAAATTCTTAATTTTAGAATTACATTACAATAAAGGTAAGATGTGAACCCAAGTAAAAGTCTAAATCCAAATAATAGAAAGGTTTTACTGGATGACTTTTGATAAAGCCTTATTCATAAATATCTGAAAACATGGATTCCATCAGGGCTTTCTTCAACAATCAATTATACTGCTGTCTTTATTTAAGTGTATGGTTCTTGGCATATTAAATTGTAGAAATAATTTTCTGACTTAATGAGATTTTTAATGGGGTATCGATCTCATTTGTTTATTTATTTACTTAAATGTATATGAGCAGGCATAATGTCCGAAAGTATTAATGTCAAGCTAACATAATACTATCTTGTTTGAATGATTTCTTTACATGCTTTAACCATTCCCTGTGAAGATGACTATTTTTATTTTCAGATGTAAATATGTTTGATGAGAGTCCACATTGTAAGTCTTTTCAAATTTTAAATCTACTTCCAATTTTTTTAATGTCATCTCACAGTTTCCGTCGAATTTTCATACATATTCTTTGAAATTTATATGCTTATAATCCACTTCATACAAATTAAATCAAATCACTTTTTGGTAAGAAATACCAAAGGCCCTTTTGAAATCAATAAAAAACCACTAAACATCACATGATGACCATTTCACAAGCTAGAAACTAGTCTGGGGATATTGGCTGAAATAGGCACTAGATAGGGATTTTATGCACAAACCTTCTGGCATCCACTGATTACTCTGACTTGCACTGAGTGGCACTACTGTTTGGAGAGTTTTGCCTGAAACCAATAAAACATAACTAAAAATTCTTTCTCTTTCTTATGTCTTTTTCCACAATAAGGCAGAGTGATATGTCACATCTAAATTTTTTAAATCCAATTTATTTATCTATCAAAATATTCTATTTGGACTTTTAATCTTTAGCTTAAGATATCTGAACCCTTTGCCGATAATACAATGAATATGTTACTTTCATATTCTATCGTTTGTCCCTTTTTTGCAAGACATCATTGTTCATTTTGCCAGGTATTCACTTTCAATTCATTCACTGCTTTTTTTCTTTCTTTTAAGAACAAAATATCATTTTCCAAATCAAGGTATTATAAATTTTTAATATTCATTAACTATAATTTCCATTATAGTATCTACGTAGTTGAATATACCATTGAAATAATAGCACCCCAAATAGAGAAATATTTAAATTTATGTCACATTCAAAAATGAAACATTAATTGAAAAACTTAAGATGTTGGTCAACATTTCTTGATTGATACAGGCTAAACACACACATATATAAAAGATCAGAATAAAATTAAACAGTAGATCTAAATGTTGCAAAGAACTTAATACAGTTTATGATTTAATTCTAAAATAAATTTTAACGAGACAAGCAGCAAACAGACAGCAAACTATGACTAGTGATAATAAACCACTAAACATCACATGATCAAGGCTCCTCACTGATGGTCACAAGCCAGAAACTAGTCTGGGGATATTGGATGAGTAGGCACTAGATAGGGATTTTATGCACAAGCCTTCTGGCATCCATTGATTACTCTGGTTAGCACAAGGTGGCACTACTCTATGGAGAGTTTTTTGCCTGTTGACTGGTGATAATTACACATTATCAAAACTTATTAAATCTTATATTACCTTCGAATTGTGCATAAAGACATAATTTAAATTATTTTAAAACATGCATGTATATATACTTGAATAAGATAAATAGTAAATTGCATGTAACCAAGAGCCTTCAGTTTGATAGAACATAATCTTTTTCACATGATTTCACCATTTGTTCAGTATTTATCAATATTAAATTTCTCCAATTTGATTTACAAATGTCAAATTTCCTGCACTTAAATTCTTTTGCCATCCATTTCATTTAAATATATTAATGATTGCTGCTAATTATTTATAAACTGCGCCACCTATTAAGTTTAGTCTGGATATATACATCACGGACTCGTGTAAATGCACAAGAATGTAAATACAAACGTATAAATACATTTCTAATAATATATTAATTACAGAAATATGAAAACAAATATACACTCGTATTTACAATATAAAAACAGGCAAAACTCTCCATACAGTAGTGCCAATCAGTGCAAGCCAGAGTAACCAATTTCATGCCAGAAGGCTTACTCATCCAATATCCCCAGACTAATTTCAAGCTTGTGGCTTTCGTCAGTGAGGAGCTTTGAATCTAAGAGCACTGCACCTAGATCTTAGGATCTAATTTAACCCTCCAGCAGCCACCTTTTATTTCTACTTAACTACAAAACTATGAGAATAAAATTGAAAACACTTTATCCAAGCTCATTAGCTTATATAGTCATATAGGTCTGAACTCAGTTCAGTACCTATACATTTTGGTGTCTTCAGTTCTTTAATAACCATAGCACCACTATCCTATTAGGCAGGATTGGTATTAAACCGCAAAATATCACATGATCACCATTTCTTATGCTTGCTCGTAATTGTTATTAAAACAGGCAAAACTCTCCATACAGTAGTGCCACTCAGTGCAAACCAGAGTAATCAATGGATGCCAGAAAGCTTGTGCATAAAATCCCTATCTAGTGCCTACTCATCCAATATTCCAGGACTACTTTCTAGCTTGAGGCTTTCATTCAGGTGATGTTTAGTGGTTTAATTTACATTTATAATGCCTATACTCCACTTGTGACTGTTGGTCAGATATACTTTCTAGTTCTAGGTGAATTACAGAAAAAGAGACTGCAATTTCCCTTGTAAGTTTCCTATAACTTCCAGCTGCATTTTGGTGAGCATGCCTCATATATAGGTTCGATGATACTTCTGGCTGTACTATGACAGCTTGTTTCATGCCAATGAGTAGTTCTAATGGCTTCCAAATATGGATTTGCATTGCTGCATCAACCTTTTAGCTTTGATAGCTATTGTCTGGAGAACATGTATACTGTCTTTCAGGTTTGACAGTAGTTCTCTGACTTTACTATCAAAAATTTTGACTATTGCCAGATCTTCATCCTTAATGAAAACATTCGGTTTCAGTAAGCATCATTTGCCTATTGCCCTGTTCTTGGCATTGGCTATGCATTATGTATCTGTAAACACATAGGTTTAAGGTAACGAATGCTCAATCTGATCTAGATAGGGTGGAATCTGGATTACTCCATTATTTAAAGACAAGGTGAGATATGATAATAAAATGGAAGTTTTAAATATATCTAAAAAATTATAAAACACATAGGAAAAAAGGATGGATTAATGATACTATGTGATTATGTTTAATTTTAAAAATATATATAAATTAATCTTTAACTGGATTTAAAAATTATATCTGGCTTGGAAATGATATAATAATCTCCAGCTTAATAAATGATTGATCATAATTATTAATGTATATATCTAATGTAGATGATCTCAAAAGTGTGATGTTGGTATAACATAAAATCCATCTTGGAATCATTATCTTTTTCAGGTATCTTCATCTGTTTCAGAATCTGTGGAATGTTTTTAAGTATATCTAAAAAAGATAATTTATATGAAAAAAGATGAAGAAGTGAAAAAAACAACAACCTTTCTTCACTTTGAAGTTTCTAAGTACTAAAAATGATATGATAGTCTCTAGCCTATATGCATTATTAAAAGACATTAAAAATGGATGGGTGTCAAAAATGTGAATGTAGAAGTTTGCCAGTTGTAGATGAAACTATATAATATTAAAATTGTCAATATGGACAAGAAAACTTGGGTGTTCACACCTCTAAAAGATCACACATATTATTAATTGAGAATTAAAGAGTATATTTGAGTTGGAAATAATCTCTATAGATTTCTATAAAGTGCTGGTATCCAAATTGTGAGAGTAGAAAATTTGAACCATAATTAAACTATAGTAATTCACTATCTATATTATAACGATCGAAATGAAAGTGAAGATCAAATCTAACCGCAAACTTCGATATCTGCTCTAGAGTAGGCAGATACGCGCTGTTAAGATTCCACTTTATTTAAATATTCAGATCGTTAGCCCAAGTCACTAGCTCAGTGGAGACGCAGAGATAAAAATCTATGTCTTAATTTATATCTTAAATATCAATAAATAAAAGCCACTGCCAGAAATTAACACATAAAAATATTTATTTACGCACATATAAAATAACATTTAAATTTTGAGGAATAAATTCAACATTTTAGATTTTTCTATTAATCTTTTAATTTTATATTTAACTAAGTTTCAATGAGTTTAATATTTTATTTAGATAGTCAAGTATGAATAGACTACATAGATCTGCATTTGAAAAGAAAATATTCTTCCCTGATTTAACCTTAGGCAACAAATTTCACAATCAAACTGGCGCCAATCCATCTGATACATTCATGTATTCAATGTAGCATGAAAATACGACAACACAAAATATACTGTCAGGAAGGTACATCTGATCAGTAAGTAGAATTAGAGAAGACATTGTCTCTCCACCAACAGGAATGTGACATCTGTTGGCAAGTAGAACAATAAACATAAAACTCCATAGGAATGGACTGCGGTCCTTTGCTGTCTTACAAATCCATCCATAGGCAAACAGAAGGTGTGAGGCGTATATCTATAATCCTACCCGTAGCGGATCTCATACTATATCTACAATTACACAAATATATCCAATCTATTGAACCAATTCAACTACGAAATGAATAACCTAAGATTACCCTCCCTTAATATAATTTTACAAAACTATATAGCCATTCACGCCCGACTTAAATTTAACATTTAAATACGTTCGCACAGATTATTTTTATACAAATTGTTTTATAATGTCGAGTATAGATCGGCTGCACAGATTCCATGGTCAAAAACATTCCAAATTAAACACAACCGATCAAAATACAAAGTCAATCGATAACGTCAATTGCTGAGGGAATACAGGAGACCCTTTGGCATTCATCGTAAGATGCCCGCATTAACATTGTTGACCTATATATTCTAATCAAATGTGAAAACTTCAACATAATCAACCGCTAACGAATCTATGCAACGTCTACACCCAACCTAAATTTCATCATTTAAAATTTAAACAATAAATAATTCATACAATAAGAAAGAAAAAAATGGAAATGATTTTCATCAATCAGAAAACATATAAAATTAAACATTATTAATTTGATTTTAAACTTAAAAAAAAGTCAGATGGAAGTTCATAAGCTTGAACGAAAGTTCTTAATTATTTTTGAATTTAGAGTTCATGTCAATATAGCTTACGGTAGAAGAGTCCAGGTTTCTGCTTTTAATTCCCGCGACGCCTCCATTGGAAGATAATGTTCTGGAGATGGCAATAGCTGGTTCAAGATATCACAGTCTTTTCATTTTTCTTTTTTAAATAGAGAGTGTGGTATGTGCGTCCTACCACCTCTCAAACACACAACGCTGGAACTCAATATTTCTCTTTTTATAGTAAATCTCCAGATTGAATGAACAAAGACGTCACTAATCCAAATTTTCGTTCAGATCCAGGCTGAGGCTTGGTGCTTCCATTGGTCAAGCTAATATCTCTTTATTCTCTTATCTAATTTACTCTCTGACTTTTTAATTAGACAGCTTTTGGATAATTAATAAACAATCATTTCCATTTACAGATTACAGGAATTAATTAATACCTGTTTTTATTTTTACTTACGTTATTTCTTTTTTAAACTATTTTTATATTTAAATCTTTTTTTATAAAAAAAAATACATTCAAATACCTTTTTTTATTTATTAAAAAAAAATATTTTTAAAGTTTAGCATCTGTGCGAATATATATACGTTTAACAAACATTTTAATTTTAGCGTTTAGTTTTTTTTACTTTTATTTGCGAACTTTTAAGTTTTTATTTTAAATTAATGTAACGACATATTTATATATCATTACAATATATATTCCAAACAAATGATGAAGACAGATATAAATGATTGTGATCTGGACCAACTGATGAATGCTAGTCCAGCACGAAACGCACACATTGGAGATCATTTATCTTTTTCACATATATATATGATCATATGTTTCAGAATATTGTGATAAAATAGACATTTGAAATAATATCTATAAAGTATATCTTTTAAAAAAAAAGTGGATATACACTTAAAAAATTAAAATATCAGCTATATATGTTATATTCACTTGGAAAAAAAGAAGTGAAGTGGATATTTCAAAAAATGCATCAAGTGTTGTGAAAGAGGGTGGTCTGATTTCTGGGCTGAAGGATGATTGAGATAGGATAGAGCTAAAGTGAAAGATACATTGAGATAAGTATAATTAACTGTTGGAAATATATATATTGAACCGGGTGGGAGAAAATCATTATGATTATATTTTTTTAAATCTTGATCTCGACTCCAACTGCACTTTTACTACTGCAGCAGACTGGCACTTCAAGTGGCAAAGTCTAACACAGAAGGTGGATAAGACCAATGGCACCTATAACCAGATGGAGGCTATACAAAGTATAATCTGTGGTCACAGCATTTTTATTTGCTTCGAGGTAAAACCTTAGGTGCCAGCTAATCATAAGTTATATATACAGCATGCCCAGATGACAGGTATACAATTTAGCACTTGATATATCCCAAGCTAGCACTTTTCTCAATTGTGGGAAAGACAAAGAAATTGAATGTCTTTAGAAAAATTTAACTTTATTTAAATATTCCAAATACATTTATCTGTTAGTAATAGCCCATAGATTAGTATATGCACAACGCTTTGAGAGGTATTTTTCTCCCCTCTTCTTCAGGTTTTGCTGGCCTGACCAGTGACAGTACTAGCATTGGAATTGAACCTGGACTCTTAGATTCTTGAATATTGAATTTTAAGATAAAGCTCCAGCCAACTGGGCCATCGTACCAAAGGCAATAATCAGTAGAAAATTTCATATATCTACCTATGAGGTTCCGCCTTCATATATTTACCTATGAGGTTCCGCCTGATTTTTTCACTTTTTCCTAAAAGCAAAGTTGAT
The DNA here is from genome assembly GCA_028023455.1 of Epiperipatus broadwayi. NCBI lineage: Eukaryota > Metazoa > Onychophora > Udeonychophora > Euonychophora > Peripatidae > Epiperipatus > Epiperipatus broadwayi. The sequence goes on along the minus strand of JAQFVV010012450.1, from coordinate 4,871,131 downwards.
TAGTGATTTCCATACATTATGTATAGTCACACCAGGTTGACTTATGGGATTATTCATCATTATCATGCAAGCAGCTTCTTTAAATTTTCTTCTTTGTACCTTCTTCTCTATCCAATATTTTTCTATTTTCCCAATTGAACATATTTTCATTGATACATACATGGTCTGATACCTCAGACACATCTTAGGAAAAGGTGGAGAAATCAGATGAACCTCATAGATGAAGTATAAGAAATTTGTACTAACTGTTGCCTTTGGCAGGATGGCTCAGTTGCTTAGAGCGTTACTTTAAAATTCAATATTCAAAAATGTAAAGGTTTAGGTTTGATTTCCATGCTAGTACTATCACTGGTCAGGGCAGCAACAGCTGAAGAAGAGGGAAGAATATCTCTCGAAACGTTGTGCATATACTAACCTATGCACTATTACTAACAGAATGTATTTGGAATATTTAAATAAAGTTACATTTTGCTAAAGACATTCAACACTTATATTAGATGGTAGAAATAGTCCAATATATAATACAACTACAATACCATCATCAAAAACCTTTAGGAAAACACTAATCTTAAGAATGTTTCTATGAATAAAAATAATTAAAAAACCGTAGTAATTACCATATCATGGTTATAATTGCAGCAAAAGAGCTTTCAAAGATTTTAATAAATAAATTGTTTCCAATTATAAATAAGTTATCAAAAATTTATTTTTAAAAAGGCTTGTAATAATGTTATATTATTAGATGTGATATGTTGGACTATTTCCATCATCTATGAGTTAATGTTAAATGTATTGAAAATTTTAAACTTTATTTAAACTTTCCAAATACAAACAACTTGTTAGTAATAACACACAAATAGACAACACACATTAGTAATTACACAATGTTTCGAGTAGTATTATTCTCTACTCTTCTTCAGGTGTTGCTGGCCTATATGCACAATGACAATATTCGCTTAAAAGTTGAACTCACACCTTTAGATTCTAGTTGGTAGAGCGTTTGCCTTAAATTCGATGTTCAAGAATCTAAAGGTGCGAGTTCAACTTCTAAGCGAATATTGTCACTGTGCAAATAGGCCAGCAACACCTGAAGAAGAGTGGAGAATAATACTAACCTCTATTGTCTATTTGTGTGTTACTACTAACAAGTCGTTTGTATTTCGAAAGTTTAAATGAAGTTTAAAATTTTCTATACATTCAACATTCACTCATAAATGATGGAAATAGTCCAAAATATCACATCCAAGTTATCAAAAAGTTCATACGTTTTAGGAATCTAAACAGCACTATGGATGTGGTTTTTGGTCTTATGATAATAAAAGAAAAATGTCACAAGCAAAGACATTGGTTATTTCATTATTACATTCATTGATTTATTTGAAAGCATTTGATTCAGTAAATCAAAAAGGTTTGTTGATTATACTTAACAATAGTTGGATATTAAACCACTAAACATCACGTGATCACTATCTCATACTAGCACATAATTGTTATTAAATAATTCAAAACAAAGCAAAACTCTCCATATAGTAATGCCATCTTGTGCTAACAAGAGCAATCAATGGATGCCAGAAGGCTTGTGCATAAAATCCCTATCTAGTGCCTACTCATCCAATATCCCCAGACTAGTTTCTGGCTTCTGGCCTTCATCAGTGAGGAGCCCTGGATCTGAGAGCACTGCACCTAGATCTTAGGATCTAATGCAACCCTCCAGCACCCACCTTTTAACTCTATTTAACTACAAAACTATGAGAATGAAATTGGAAAACACAATTAATATTTTCAATACAAGCTCAACAGCTTATATAGTCATATGGGTCTGAACTCAATTCAGTACCCATACATTTTGGTGTCTTTGGCTCTTTAACAACCATAGCCACCACTATCCTATTAGGCAGGATTGGTATTAAACCACTAAACATCACATGATTACTATCTCATACTAGCACATAATTGTTATTAAACAATTCAAAACAAAGCAAAACTCTCCATGTAGTAGTGCCATCTTGTGCTAACAAGAGCAATCAATGGATGCCAGAAGGCTTGTGCATAAAATCCCTATCTAGTGCCTACTCATCCAATATCCCCAGACTAGGCACTACTATATGGAGAGTTTTGCTTTGTTTTGCATTGTTTAATAACAATTATGTGCTAGTATGAGATAGTGATCATGTGATGTTTAGTGGTTTAATACCAATCCTGCCTAATAGGATAGTGGTGGCTATGGTTGTTAAAGAGCCAAAGTCACCAAAATGTATGGGTGCTGAATTGAGTTCAGACCCATATGACTCTATAAGCTATTGAGCTTGGATTGAAAATATTAATTGTGTTTTCAATTTCATTCTCATAGTTTTGTAGTTAAATAGAGTTAAAAGGTGGGTGCTGGAGGGTTGCATTAGATCCTAAGATCTAGGTGCAGTGCTCTCAGATCCAGGGCTCCTCACTGATGAAGGCCAGAAGCCAGAAACTAGTCTGGGGATATTGGATGAGTAGGCAATAGATAGGGATTTTATGCACAAGCCTTCTGGCATCCATTGATTGCTCTTATTAGCACAAGATGGAACTACTATATGGAGAGTTTTGCTTTGTTTTGAATTGTTTAATAGTTGGATATCTATGAAAGAATATTTATATTACTCAGTTCTACTCAATTGAATGAAAAGAAGTAGTATTACTGGTGATGGAAACATCAGACATTTAAAATAAAAACTGCTGTTAAATAGGATTATGTAATAACTACAGTTGACAAAGCCATCAAGATGAACTATAGAGAAATATTATGTAAATAATGGAAATTTTAATTTAAACAGTATTAAAAATAAGATCAAAAACTTGATGTATAAAATCTTCCATAGTTTGAATGATTAGTAGCTTAAAAGATAAAATATGAATCAGTTTAATATCTTGATATTTTTTTTAGGTAGAAACCCAAACTTAGATGTTGAAATGCATAACAGACTCCAGGAGCTATTATGGCATTTAATCGGTGAATAAATAAGCATTTCATCATAGTGATATTACTACTTTAACTAAAATAATTGTATATATGGTAGTTATTTAGTCCTATTTATTGTATAAAAATGTCCTATGTGATTTAGTGTGATGGTTAGAATAACGGGCCCTGGAAATAACAATTCATGGATCTTGGACCTATTTCGTTTCTGGTGCTTAGGCTTATTAGGAATTCCTGAGTAATGAACTGTTAGATTAATTGTAATTAATGAAAATAAGACATGGACTCCTCACTAGAAAAATTTCATTCAATATTTTACACATATACCAGCAAGATTCTAAAATTTTCTGACAAGAATATTCTTCAGTTTTCTGGGCATTAAAGAACACATCATTAGATAGATATATGAAATGAATAAGCACTAAACAGATTTCCTAAAAATGGACTTTAGGTAAGCATGTCTTTTGTGGGTAGAGGTAGACTCAATTTACATTAGAAATTTAGATACTATAAAGAGATGTAATAGTTAATGGCTTAATTTGGAGGATATAACTGGAGAGTAGTATACAACAGGAAGTTACAATTAGACAGCAATTAGACAGGGTGTTCAAGTCTTTCAGAAAGAAATGTGTGTTGCATATGATTGTACAACATTAAATAAAAAAAGCAAATTTAAGATAAATGTGAACATTCACAAATTGGTTTGTACAGTCACCACATTTCTCTTTTTTGTTCTTCGTCTTTTTCTCTGTTCTTTTTCATGAAGTTAGAGTGGCCATTTCTACTTAATCTTAAGTTTAGTAGTTTTTAATAGGACAAGCAAGTTTGTAAATGTTGATATTTAATAAAACATACTTTAATATTTATGGTAAAGAACCAGTATTTTTCTCAAAAGTGCTTGTGTTCAACATGGGCTAAAATTATGTAATATTTGAATATTATCTTGAGGAATAATAAGCCATCTCATATAGAGAAAAGACACAACATCTCTGTGAGATATCAGTTAACAATGATTTCAAATATATTAAATCAAGCTATTAGGCAGTCACAAAAAATGTATAATAACATCATATTGTTTGGAAAATACAATACGGTCTTAAAATAATGTTTGTACCATAGGTTAGGCCTGGTTTCCTCAAAATGACCGAAAGTCCATAAATTGGAATCACATCAAAAGGAATTTCTGGATATTAATTGGCTTCCCAAATCCTGACAGCTCCAGCACATTTTGAAATGGAGAAGATAGCTGGTTTTAAAATCAATGGATTCAGTCGTATCTCACAAGTAAGTGTTTTGTAAAATATTAAGTGTTCAAATGTGTCTTGATTATTCCTCTGTGATTGTTAGCTACAATCATTAGAACTTCTTGTAAAAACAGTTGGTTCCACAAGGTTTCATCCCCCACCCCCCCATCTTTAACAAATGCGGTTATCATTCTTGAAATTGACAATTTTGAAACATTGAATGGTTTGTAGTCTTAGACACTGATTTTCAAATTAAGTAATTATCAATAACTTGATCCCTTTTGAACTTAAGACAGATGATGACATTTTTTCTTAGAGACATAAGAAACTGAAATACCATCCTATCAAAAATTTGTTAGGTTCCATGTGTAAATAAACATGATAAACTGGTTTCTAATTTCCGTTTCTATGCTGTATGAAGTCAAATATATAATGTTAATATGGTAGATGCTACCATTATTTTGTCCACCTCCTGTAAATATGTACCCTAAATATTTATGCATGAATATATTAAAAATAAAAAAAAAAGATGTATAGGAATAAACAATTAAAATATTTTTGAAAACTTGGTATTGTATGAAGCAATTTGTATTGTTTAAAATAAATAATTTTGTATATATTTCTCATGATAATTATTTTAAAACACAATTAACACCATCTTCACAATAAATGAAAGACACACACACATATATATTTCTTACCTGGGACCAGCATAACTGAAAAGGAACAGGTACATCAGCAATGCAGATAGGTGCAGTTTGAGGATACTAAAAATGTCAAAAATAAAAAATATAAATTCCTATGTATTTAGTGCGGAAGTATTCTATATTTATTGACAGATAGTTCACATATAGTTGTTGGGAGTTTTCAGTACTTTAGCAAGAATTACATCAATATTCAAACTATCAAAAAGTTATATTCCTATGTATGTATATACGTAAATAAATAACACAATAACTCTGTCAAATAATGTAAATTATTCTTCAACTATAAAATGTGGCAACCAGAGTAGAAAAAATTCAAAAAACATCTACTAATACTATTTTGTGAAGCGCTTATGGTACCGACTACCAGAATGATGGTGATATATTGAAACTCTATATACATGTATATTATTTTGAAAATAAACACAAAATAAAAGTATATTAACACAGTAGCAAACTGACGATTAAGAACTAAAAATCCAAGAACTAATTTTCCACCAAGGAAAGTAAAAAATATTGCAATTTTGATAAATGGAACTGTTTATATTCAATTACTAATTTAGTGTTTGAACTTCATTTTTTCCTGAACAACAGATAACATGAGTATCTTTTTATTGAATTGATAACCTTAAGGTAATAAATAGTCAAACAATCTGCGAATAATATTCAATTGATACCACTAAACATCACATGATCACCATCTCTATACTAGCACATAATTTTTGTAAACAAAGGCAAAACTCTCCATACAGTAGTGCCACCCTGTGCCAAACAGAGTAATCAATGGATGCCAGAAGGCTTGTGCATAAAATCCCTATCTAGTGCCTACTCATCCAATATCCCCAGACTAGTTTCTGTCTTGTGGCCATCATCAGTATCAGTGAGGAGCCTTGGATCTAGGTGCAGTGCTCTCAGATCCAAGGCTCCTCATTGATGATGGCCACAAGCCAGAAACTAGTCTGGGGATATTGGATGAGTAGGCACTCGATAGGGATTTTATGCACAAGCCTTCTGGCATCCATTGATTACTCTGTTTGGCACAGGGTGGCAGTACTGTATGGAGAGTTTTGCCTTTGTTTATTCAATTGATAGCTAGCATAATAGCATACTTCAAATTTTTGAGACAGCTCTATTAATTTCAAGGCATGCCCTCTGGTGATACCCTTTTAAATCATGTTAGATAAATATATTAAATAACCTCAACATTATCAAATATTCTTTTAAATTCATTTAAAGATACAATAAAAGACAAATGACCCCAAGATGCATTTCGTTCTGAACCAGTACTCATCAGTTGGCTCAGATCACTACCTCTCATATATATTTTTATTATATGAAAAATATTTATCTATATTAAAGAATTAATTTTAAATTACAAGCGTCAAATTAACTCCACCCACATGTTTGACACCATCGTAATGACTATTATTAAGCATTTACTAAAGTAGAGATTATCTCTAGCACAGATATAAACTTTAAAACTCAATTAAAGATTAATATCTCTGATTTTTTAAAATTAAACATACAAACACAAGGAGTTATTTACATTTACCCACGTGTAATATCTTTATAAATACATTCAGTAACCTCAATATTATCATGTTTATTCTTTTAAATTCATATAAAGAAAGCTACAATAAAAGACAAATGACTCCCACGACGCATTTCGTGCGGAACGAACATTCATCGGATGGTCCACGTCACTATCTTTCATATATATTTTTATTATATGGTGTCAAAGATGTGGGTTGAATTAATTTAACACTTGTAATTCAAAATGTTAGATATTCTGAGCAGAGACCTTATCTGATTAATCATGAATATCTCACAAACAGAGGAATGAATGGCATCCTATAACTGTTAATATTGGCAGAATTTCATTGAGAAAGGTTCCTGAGTCAATTACTGCAAGAGAACATGTCAAGCAACTCTTGAAGACTTAGCTGTCCAATCAATTCTTTTTGAAAGTTGATAAACATTTTGTGGATTGACATAAATGAACTTTAAAATAAAAGTCTTTATTATATGTTCCTGATCACTTGGTTCAAATACCAGTGTTGATATATCCTTCTTAGAAATTGGTTTCCTTTTTTTATCATAATAAAAAGATAGTAAAGCTAGCAAATTTATTTTTTTTAACTTCAAATATTTTATTATTTCCTTTTTCATATTGTAATGGGAAAGAGGAGAGAATAAATGAACAAAGTTAATGTTATTATAATATTTTTTAAAAAAGTAAATTAAAAATGCACCTGTGGTAAAAGACTTATCTCCAAAGTGTGACTTCGTCCTTTTGTGTCTTCCGCTTTTAAGTGTAAACAGGTGAGATGCGGATTAATAAACGTTAATCTACAAAAGAAAGTCATCAAAAATGAGAATATTTTTAAGTAAATTATATTTTTAAAAGCTATTTGGTTTCCAGGCTATATCAATTAATTTACTTTTATTAATAAAATAAAAAAAAACACTATTTTTACTACAAAATAGAAATAAAATCTTTAATTAAATAAATTGCCGTATACATTCATAGTATTACGTAAAAAAAAAAAAAAATTAAATCTTTTTTAAAATCAAAATTCAATTTATATATATATTGTGTTTTAAAAGTTTAGAATTGAAGTCTGAAATGAGTCATATTTTAAGGGTCACAACTGGGTGCTAGTTGTGTGTATATATATATATATATATATCAAGATGGTTGAGAATAATAGTACGTTGTGCAAAAGATTTGGATAAAGACTTTATGTCAGTATATTTATAAAAATGCAACAGCAACAATTAGATTACATAATGATACTGGGAAAGACAACATTGAGAAGGGTGTAAGACAGGGTGATCCCATATCTCCAAAACTTTTTACGGCAGTGCTGCAAGAAGTATTTTGTGGATTAAAATGTGAAACTAAAGGAGTGAAAGTAAATGGAGATTATTTAAGTCATTTAGATTTTGCAGATGATGTAGTTGTTTTTGCAAATAATGCTTCAGAGCTGCAGGAAATGTTGCAGGAGTTATCAGATGAAAGTAGGAAAGTAGGATTAAAGATAAATGTTAAAAAGACTAAAGTAATGTTTAATGGATTTTCGCAAAATATGAAAATAAAGATTGAGTATGATGAGTTAGAAGACAAATACCTTGGTCAGATTATGAATACACATTAAAACATAATGGATGAAATTAATCATAGAATTAAATTTGGTTGGAGTGCTTTTGGTAAAAATAACTTGATACTAAAAGGAAATATGCCTATGTGTTTGAAAAGGAAGGTTTTTAATAAATATGTTTTAACAGTTCTTACTTATGTATCTGAGACTTGGACACTTAATAGAAGAGCAATAGAGACTTCAGACCATGTTGGGAGTAATAAAAAGAGATCGAAAACGCAATATGTGGGTAAAAGAACAGGTGTTACTGACCTCATTGAAAAAATTAAAAGACTGAAGTGGAGTTGGACTGGACATATTGCTAGAAGAAACAATAATAGATGGACAATTGAAATCTTAAACTGGATTCCAAGAGATTGTAAAAGATCCAGAAAGAGACCACATGTTAGATGGATGGATGAAATAAGAAAGTGTATGGGGGTGATGTGGAGAAGAGAAGCTAAAGATTGGAGAAAATGGATTAAACTTGGAGAGACCTTCATCCTGCAGTGGGAAGATTGTGTTAGGATTGTTGAGTTTTTTAGTGGGATAGAATAGATGCATTAATAAAAAATAGGGAGTTGGAGAGATGGAGAATTAGTATGGAGAGTAAAAAGAGTTTATAGAAGTAAATAGAATATTGGGTGCAATTAAGGCTCAAACTGGATCTTTAGCAACAAGGGAATATACATATAAATGAAAGAATATGGGTGATTTGGTCTGCAAGTTATGTAAGGAAGGCATGGAAAATATTAGGCATCTGATAATTGAATGAACTATTTATTAGTTTGATACATTCAGTATTTGCATAAGCTTTTACAAATATAGATTTACCCATATTCAGGGGTGATATTCAAAATATTTAACAACAGGTATGTTAAAAAAAATAAGGTAGGAGGTAAATAAATAATGTTTACTATATTAATATTATTTTCAGTTTTATTGAGAGATTGTAGAAAATGTATTATAAATACATTAAATAGTTAATGAACAACAAATAATGTTATTGCTTAACTAACACCGATATTGGTACATCGCAGATGGTAGCACAGTTGAAATTGACTGGTCTAAACTAACGAAATTATAACATATTATAAGATGTAATCGAATATAAACTTATATTTTTTTGTGATAATAGGTTGAACTATTTCCATCATCTACCAATAAATGTTGAATGTATAGAAAATTTTAAACTTTATTTAAACTTTTCAAATACAAACAACTTGTTAGTAATAACACATAAATAGACAACACAGGTTAGTAATTACACAACGTTTCCAGTAGTATTATTCTCCACTCTTCTTCAGATGTTGCTTGGCCTGATCAATGTCTATTCAGATAGGGGTAGATTTTTGAATACTGAATTTAAGGCAAATGCTTTCTATACATTCAACATTTATCAATAGATGGTGGAAATAGTCCAACATATTTTCATATCTAATATACCATCACAAATCTTCAGGCAAATATTATATTTTGGGGGTTTTGTTTACATTTTTTTTTTAAAGAGTAACATAATTTATTATTTTGTGGGGTTTGTTTTTAACAACAGGTATGGAAAACTTTAAAAATTTTAACAATGGAATGGCTGAACCTGTGGGTGTCACTGCATATCAACTCTGCCCACATCCTAGTTAATTAACATCCAAGGATGTATCATAGAGTATGCACAAAAGAATACACACATTTAATAAAGAGAGAAATAATGCTGTTGTTTACGACAGATGTATGTTGTGATACATGGATGCAGTAATTCGTATATTATAAGTTAAAATATTTAAGTTCAATCTCATTTTAAATTTCTTAATATATTTATAATATTAACAGTTTTAGAAATAAAAATAATATTTATAACTGATTTCAAAATTATAGTTCAATTTCAATTTAGATAATAAATTTAAGCCAGATAAATAAAAATTAATTCTAAATGCTAGAAGAAAACAGATATAATTACAAAATTCATTTAGGATCAAAGATTGGCGCTAATTACCGACATTTTATAATAAGATGTTGTTTGTTATTTTTTGGCTAATGGTTGTAATAAAGTTGTTTTTCTTATTTTTCATATGTCAAATGCGTTGACCGGGAAACGAACCCGGGCTAGCTGCTTGGGAGGCAGCTATGCTAACCACCAGGTCACCAACGCTTGACAGTTGTTTTTCTTATTTATTAATAAGTAGTTACATATACGTACTGAATTAATAAATATTATTTGCATATCTAATCTAACCAGCCTGTGATAAAATGAACATAAAATAATTATAGTAGGTATATCATTAAACTTATTTTATTTAATATTTTATTTCATTTATTGATATTTATGTATTACTAATGTATATTCATCATAGAATAATTTTTTATAATATATTGAAAATAACTATACTATTTCTTATTAAATAACTGAAACACACAGGCTTATTATATGCATGTCTATATATGTAATATATAGAGTATATGAGCACAGACTTTCATACAATCCACCACTCTCCACACTATCTCATAACACTGATACACTTAAACACATATATGTTGAAAAGATATATAATCACCAATATACGTATTTCATGCTAAACCAGCAATCATCAGTTGGTCCAGATTACCATCTCCACATATATATGCTATAAGTGCTCAGATATATAGTAAGATAGCCAATCCTCATACTTTAATGGACAGGCTTCAATCTACTTCACACTCCAACTCTTCAACCATCCATCCAATTGAAAATCTGATGATGGAATGCTCAAAGGCCACCCTGAGGCCGAGATTTTTGTCACACCCATGTTGACCAAAATCAATCTGACCCCTCATGTACAAGACATACTTATTAAAGAATTTTATATCAATTTCAAATAAATTCCATATATTTTAATAAACCTAATTCCAAACTCATTATAATTAATAATCTTCAATGCGATTTATTTAATTTATATTCCATTTGAAATTTTTTATTAGTCATTCATTAGACTAAAGCTTATATACTAATGAATAATATTTCTTTAGTAATTTCAGTATATTACTCTCACACAAGGTAGGAGACTCTTTTCTATCTGATTTTAACACTTTGTGGAAGTCTGTGATCATAAACATATGACCAAAGACATGTGAAAAAGATAAATGATCCCTAAGATACACATTTCAAGCTGAACCAGCATTCATCAGTAGGACCAGATTATAATCTCTTACACAAATCTTTATCATTGTTCAGTATATATAAATATTAAGCATTAAATCACCCCACGTGGTTAAGAAATCCAGTACTGCCCTCTGAGAACTAATATATAAATACATTAGAGTTCGTATTTGAAATACGAACAGAGGACGGTACTGGATTTCTTAACCATGTGGGGTGATTTAATGCTTAATATTTGTATATTTATTTCAGTATAGCGTTATGCACTGGGATTATATATATATGTGCATGTAAGAGAATGTGATCTGGGCCAACTGATGAGTGCTGGTTCAACCCAAAATGTGCATCTCAGGGATTATACATTATTTTCATGTCTTTGGGCACATGTTTATGATTACATCCCTCCCACAGGGTTTAAAAGCAGATAGAAACCAGTCCCTATCTTATGTGAGAGTGGTGTAGTGGGAATTGCACTACAGAAATATTATTCATTAAATGGATAATCTCTAGTCTAATGAATGACTAATAAAAATTATTAATATACTTCCATCAAGTGGTTTGTGTCAAAGTTGTGAGGGCAGAAAGTTTGACACCTATTGATTAAACTATAGTAATTCCCTATCTATATATACCAAACAATAATGAAGATATGTGCAAGATAATGTGATCGGAGTCAACTGGTGAGCGCTCATTCAGCATGAAATGTTAATCTTGGAAATCATACATCTGTTTCACATATCTTTGGTCCTGCTTATGAATGCATCCCTCCACAAGGCATTAAAAGTTGATAAAAACCAGTCCCCACCTTGAGTGAAAGAGTGATGTAGCGAAAATTGCACTACAGAAATAGTATTCATTAAGGATATTACATTTAAATTTCCAATTGAATCTAGGGATAGTTTCTCAAAAGATATAATTAATCCATAAAGATAGTATATGCTTTTATAACAAGGATTTTAATAAAATCATACCTGCATAAATGCTTTCAGGATTTCCTGCTATCACACTACGATTGAATGTTCCATAGATACTACTCTAATTAATATGGTATCAAATATGGCTATTGGGTTAGTTGCTTTCCTCATTTATGTACATAACTCTTAATCACAACAAAATTATGACCAAATTAGTTTTAAGTTTATTTATTAGAGATTATTTATAATTTATTGTAAGAATATCTTTTACCACTTCATGTTTTTTTCACTCATGAGAGTTGATTAATGTAAGGTAAAAGAATAGTGTATTAGTAAATGATATTAAATATCATATTACCATCTTTGATGACTAGGTTTCATGGTTAATTACCAAGTGAATGTTATTGAAGCCTACAAATATAGAGAATGAGAATTCATGTTTACATTGAAAAAATAACAGATTGTCAAAGTGCGCAGTCAACATTAGGTGAAAAAATGGCCATCTACCATATCTGCATCATGAAGAATATAAGTAATTGAATAAATGGCTGTTAATGAACACAAACACAGATGATATATCTTTAAATCTTCAGCTTTATGACTGTGTAGCATGCTTTCAATATATCATGTATGTCATATTCAAAGCTTATAGTAATACGACTTTAAGAGATCGTGGTATTAGTTTATATGTCATAATTAATTGCCTATTCAAAAATATTAAAATTTATTTAAATGGCCCACTTCTTTGATAAAGGGATGCTTGTATCTTTTCTATTAATCAAAAAATGGTCACTTATTATTTTCCCAGGTCTCTTTGATTTTCTGCTTTCTTTCCTCTCTCTCTATACATATAATTTTTGCTTTTGATAATTCAAATCTATGATCAGTTTTTTTTTGTGTTTGGTTGGTGAATATTGATGAATATTCTTCATTTTTAAAAGCTCTGTTGTATAAATACCTATGTTGGGCCAATCTAGTTGAAAAGTGTGAATATGATATTCATGGAATACCGAAAGCATGCTAGGCAGTAATAAAGTTCAATATTTAAAAATATACTGCATTTGTGTTTATTAAAGTCACCGAGCTTAGAAAAGAAGAAAATAATTTATAGCCGAATTAGATAAGTAATTGAATTATACACCACTGGATTGGTAAGACACTAATAAGTATCTTTCACTATATCAAATGAAACCAATATATGTATGTGCAGGAGTACAATTTGTGGAACTTTCAAAGTTTATAGGTACCTGTCTTAGTAGGTAAAGCTAGTCAAATCAAAAATACATTAATAATAAAAAGATCTATATACACAAGAGGGTTTGAAAACTGTACTTACATATTTTAAATGTAAAAACCATTTTAACATCAGATCTGATATCTAATTAGAAATGTCAAAATACTACATTAGTTTATGAAAATCTGAATAATTAAATAAAATCTTATGATTAGTTGCTCAGGTGGTCTGACATTAAAGCACATTAAGTGTAAATACAGCACAACAATTCTATTATTAGACTTAATTGAGATTTTCTTATTATTATTTAGTTTACCCAACAGGCAATTATTGATCCTGGTACATTTAGCCCAGATCACTGATCGAATTGCATAGTGAAGGAAAGCTGTTCCTTCGATTGGTAGAGTTGTACCAAAATAGGAATGTCAGAACTGTATAGATATTAAATATATATAATCTATAGAGATTTAGTTGTATATACTATAAGTAGAAAAAAATATAATGAGAATTGGTAGATGTTTAAACATGAAAGTAAGACATTAAATCAAATTGAATAAATAAGACTACATTGGGAAGCTATTGGAAATTGAAAAGTGGATGTTTGTCTAAAAGGTCTTTTTTTAAAAAACATTGCAGTATACAGAGACTTAATGCGTAGTAGTAATATTATTAAGTTAAATAAGAAAAAAAATTAGATCAAACATAATAAGGCAAACACTATAGCTTCTTAGCCACTAAATAAAAATAACATGCGATACACAATTAATTACTTATTACACAACAAGATAAGATATAGAGGAATAAGTCAGAGGTGTTGAGAAGATATAGTTATATTTTGGAACAATACATAGATATGAATAACAATGAGAGAGCAAAACAGGAAAAAAATGTGGGTAGATTCTCTAAATATGCTAAAATAACAGTCAGAGGCCTAAATGCAAGAAACAATTTGTCAACTAAGCCTTTTTACAAACTGTTTTCATCAGTCGGAAAAAAATGAAGTCAAATTCAATTCATAAATATATCTTATGGACGTATGCCTTTATATCAATTTGGCAAAACTATCAGTCCAATAGTGACCCACCTGTCTCTTAACTGTTGTATAGTAACTAAGGGGAGGTGGGAGGCAGCCCAAAGCCTTTTTAGTCACCAGAGTCAAATTCCTATTTGCAACCTACATAAATTAAAATTCTTTTCATGAAGTGATAAAAATGCATGAATAGATATTTTTTTACTACTTATAAAATTAATCTATAAAAAATTTTAACATACACAGGCTGAACATATAAAAGAAATATTATAAGCAAACAAACGCTTCATTTAAAGATTTACAACTATCTAGTGTTTTCCTGAAGGCTTGTGATGATGTTGTTCTAATTGTATTTTTATATTGGACCATTTCCATCATTTAGTATGTGTATTGAATGTCTTTAGAAAAATTTAGCTTTAATTAAATATTTCAAATACATTCAACTGTTAAGTAATGGCACATCAAACAGGTTAGTAAATGTACAATGTTTCGAGAGGTATTGTTCTCCCCTCTTCTTCGGGTGTTGCTGGCCTGACCAGTGATTCGAACTTGGGTCCTTAGATTCTTGATTATTGAATTTTTAAGGTAACACTCTAACCAATTGAGCCATCCTGCCAAAGGCAAATAGTCAGTAGAAATTTCATATACTTATCTATGAGGTTCCTTCTGATTTCTCCACTTTTTCCTAAGAGCAATGTTGATTAGTGGTTGTATAGACACACTAGGTTGGCTTATGGGATTTTTTGTCATGGTCATGTGAGCAGCTTCTTTAAATTTTCTTCTTTATACCTTTTCTTCTCTATCCAATATTTTTGTACTTTCCCTATTGAACATATGTTCATTGGCACATACATGGTCTACTACCTTAGACACATCTGTTTTCTCTCTTCTAATCATCAGTTTATCAATGCAAAATGACTATTTTTCCTGTGGAGAACAAAAATAAAAATTGGCAACAGATTTAAAAGAGTACTTTACATTATATGCAAAGCACAAAACTTTATAGAAATATCAATAGCAAACTATATTAACAACAACATATTGGATGAGTAAGCACTAGATAGGGATTTTATGCACAAGCCTTCTGGCATACATTACTACATAAGATTATTGTTCTTTGCCTTTTTTTGTTATGAGTATATACATTTAATTTAAAAAAGATTTTATTTTCGACACTAATAATACTTAAATTTGAAAGCTGTATAGTTGTTCAATAGGTCTTCTTAAGTAATTTATAACAGCCTTAAATATTGAAAAATTATCTCATTCCTGATCCAATTATTATTGGCATTATTAAAAATATTCTCTAATCTACCAGAAGTTTTGATAATTCACTGGCCATGTCATACGAAAAAATATACTCTAAAACTACCAAGGCATTCATTTGAGATTTAACACAAGTCAAAAGAATATATGTTTCATTACACAATTCTGAAACATTTATAGAAGATTACAATTGTTCAGTATCTCACAATTTAATTTATAGATCCATATAATTGTCACATGATAAATTTTAAAAATGGCATCTTTAGAAGGTTCATATATGAACGAAAATCGATTTGATATTAAATTAAATTGCATACAAACGAACTCTATTATTTCGTTTTATAATTTGATTGACTAAGAGTTTAATATTTACTGTTTATTTAAAATTATTAAATATTTAATTTCAATTTTCTTTCCCCTACTTCATTTATAAATGTTATATATAGAGCTTGCAAATAAGCTCTTAACAAGCTTTGCAGAATATCCCCAACCCCAGACCGGTTTCTGCTACTAGCATCCTCAGTGAGGTGCCAGTAGTAGAAACCAGTCTGTGGTTGGGGATATTCTGCAAAGCTTTTTAAGAGCTTATTTGCGAGCTCTATATACAACATTTGTAATACAAGCTTATTATATTAGGTCATGTGACATCTGACTTCATTTCTAATTTTATTTATAAATTCACAACTATTATTTTAAATAAAATAAAAATGCAAATATAAAATAATTTATTAAACTGTAAATTGTTGGAAATGAGCCAATCACAGTGATTGATTCATATCTCTGCCCTGGTGTGTGATTTTATTTTAGATATAGTCAAATTTAAGAGTGAATTACAATTTCAGTAGCAAAACTTATCTTTTATGAAGAAAATAATTCCAACGAAATCTATTTTGTAGTACTAAACTTAAATCCCATCTGAAAGAAGTCATGTGGGATACTAAACATAAAATGTCCGAGTTAATGTTATTCTACATTTAGTTTGGAATAGCAATTACTTTGGTTTACATTTAGATTATGCATTATTTGCTCTCATTGCAAATTCTTAATGGGCTGATTTCCAATGCATGTTTTGGTTGTTTTCTCATAGCGTGTTGAAACCACTTGAGGGCATAATTTCTATGCAAATGCACAGAAATATGCCATTTAAGTGGCTGCGCCGCTATATAACATTCTATTCCAATGGTTAAGCATAGAAATAGTCTGTTTACTTGTCTGTGGTGTCTATTTTTATGCTACAGCACAGAAATAGGATGTTTATTCTGCCGCAGAGGATGCCGCCACTTACGGTGAACTTTGTGTTAGGCAATTTATATGAACAATCCCATTTTAAATTTAGCTACGCTATCTATTTATATGCTACAGCACAGAAATAGTACGTATATACTCTGCCGCAGTTTATACGAACAATCCCATTATTAACACTTCAGTACAGGTATTTACAGCAAAGAAGTAGGATGTTTATTCTGCTGCACAGCAGCGGCCATTGCCGCTTATAGTGAACTTTGTGTTACACAGTTTATACGAAAAATCCCATTTTAAATTTCACTACGGTATTTTGTGAGGGTGTCTGTAACTGAGACTATCAAAAGTCTTCAAATTCACATGCCCAAGTCATTATTTTCCAAATCCAATGATGAAGTATGAGATAATAAAAATTGTGGAAACTTTGCCCTGCTTCTCTAGACAAGGGTGACACTTTAATCAATTGTCAAAGGGGAGGTGTAAGCGTGATTTTTACGAAATCACGCTAAAATTCATGTTTGCTTGAGATAAATCGCGAGACCAATCGAAAATACTGGCTTTATTTTTGGCCATGATGTTATTTTGAATAAATTCTTTCTTTTTATTCTTATTAAAATTACAAATTATATTTGCGTGGCCATGATGTTGTTTTGGGGAAATTATTTCTTTTTATTCTTGTTAAAATTAACAATTTTATTTGCGTGGCCACGATGTTTTTGTTTTGGAGAAATTATTTATTTTTCTTCATGTTAAAATTTGATTTGCATCGCCACGATATTGTCTTTATTCTTGTTAAAATTACAAATTTCATTTTAGAAAAATAAAAATTAACAAAAAAAAAGTTTATCCATTTTTATTTTTTATTTCTTTTAGATAAATTTCATTATTTTTGGTTTTATTGTAAATTAAAAAAAGCACCATAAAGTTTAAAAAAAAAAAGAACAACAGCCCGGTAACATTATAATTCTATTTGTTTACATAGAAATTACACCGGTTTCAACACGTTAAGAGAAAACAACCCATGTTTTTATTTAAGATTAGCATATCAATCTATATCATATATGACTCACTTTTTTAAAACAAATATTTTATAATTTTTTGTTGATATTTATATATGAATATTATACACATGCACACACACGTTCTTCCAAAACTTGCTTTATTTCCAGCACCAATTAAATAATAAATCTACTTAAATATATATACATCAATTATACATAAAAATGCCGAATCACCCTCCCAAACATTAAGATTTCAGCAATGCCCTCTGTGATTATATTTTTGAATTTAATTAAAACTTTTGTACCTATTTCTAAGTTTCTAATAAATAAACTAACAATTTTCAACCTTATTAATTTCTTCAAACTTTTTTGCAAAAAAAAAATTCTACCAATAATTAATCATCAGCTCTTTCATTTCCAGAAAAATGTAAAAATAAAAGTTTTTTAGAAAATGAACTTGTGAATGTGTAATATAGATCAACCAGATTAATTTTTGGCAGAACATTTTTTGGAGAGGAGTTGAAGGGTCTGTAATTAAAAAAGCAACTCACAAATAAGTAAAAATATTTTTAAATTAAATTAAAAAATATACATCATTATACATGGAGAATATACATATATAATTGATATGTATATATTTTTTCTTAACAAAAATATTTTTTCTATGCCAATGATTGAAAATAAACATATATATTATATAATGAACATGCCAATAGCTCTTAACAAGCTTTTCAGAATATCCCTATCCTCAGACCGGTTTCTAGCTCTGAATGTCATCAGTGAGATATTAGGATATACCAGCATTAGATTTAAAATATCAGGTCAAGCCCAGCACTTTATCTAATGTTTAACTATTAAGTAGAAAATCTGAAAATTTCAGACATCCATATGTCTTTAAATCCAGCTATCTAACTTAAATATGGGACTGAACCAAGTTCAGATATAACTATATGAAATTACCAAAGCCTTAAGTACAAAAACAATAATTGCAAAAAAATCAAGTCATATATCACATAACCTAATTTTATAAGCTTGTATTACAAATGTTATATAATGACCATGTCAATAGTTCTTAACAAGGGATATTCTGAAAAGCTTGCTAAGAGCTATGGCGTGCTCATTTGTAATACAAACTTATAAAATTGGATCACATGATATATGACTTGATTTCATCGCAAACATATATATGTATTGACAATGATGATAATAATAATAATGATGATTCAGCAGGGGTTCATAACAAATTTAAATACTGGAATTGACAAAACAGGGTTATAATACAAGGACTCTATGAGTTCCAGAACCTGATACTCTAATACTGCCCCATATTATACTGAGATATATATCTATTTAAATTATAAAGTTTGTATTAAATTAAAATAAAGACAGGATGAAAATACTTTTTTTTAAAAATTATTGATATTTGTAATGTAAAGATGATAAAGTGTTTAAAAGGCTTCAGCATCACACCCCTAAATATTTAGTGCCCGGATGCATTTTAGGTTGGAAATCCCCTAATAGCAATAAGACGTGAAATATTCAAAATTAAATTAACAAGAAAAGTTAAAAAAAAAAAAAAGAATCGCAAATCAAAGTAATTAAGTATGTTCATCATAATTAGTAAAAAAACCATGTTGTTAATAAAGTAAAAATACCTAAAAAAAATTAATTAGAACATCAGATAAATATTTGAATGAGAAAAACATTAATACAAATAAAGAAAAAGATTATCTTTAAAATTAAAATACCAAATTAACACTAGATGGCGCAGAATCAGAAGAGCAAAGTCAAAAATAAATGACAAGAGAAACTTGAAACCTAATAATTTTTCTCAGCCATCAATAACGTTTTAAATAAACAATGAATAACTTCTGATTTAATGTTCACTAATTTGACAAGACACCAAGCAGAAAAGTACTTAGAAAAGATTTTATTACAAAAATCTTGTAAAACTGGAAATTAACTTTAAATTTATCCCAAATTTCACAAATAATAATAACTTAGTGAAAATAATTATAACTACAATTAATCTAATAAAAATGTAAATAAATAGATATAGAGTAATAAAACAGTTTATTTCGAAACCAGAAAAGCCCTGATGTACATGATATTAGAAATACACTGTTTGTTTTCTAAACCATATTTTTGAATAAAAATTAAATTACAGAAAAAGTTCCATTTAATTCAAATTGGCAAAATCATATATGGAGATTTAAAAAAAAACCGTTAAATGTTTAATTTAAAAATAGTCTGTAAAATAATTTTCATTTAAAACATACATTCTTTTTTGAGTCTACCAATATTAAAATAATTAAGTAAGACATATGATTTATCTAAAGTAGCTCTCAACCTTCCTAATGCCGCGACCCTTTAATACAGTTCCTTATGTTGTGGTGACCCCCAACCTTTAATTTTGCTACCGTTATGAATCAAAAATGTGTTTTCCAGTGGTCTTAGGGGACCCCTGTGAAAGGGTTGTTCGACCCTCAAAGGGGTCATGACCCACAGGTTGAGAACCCACTGATTTACTAGATGGAGCCGCATAAAATTGACCAATGAGGCAAAAAATAACTAATCAACATAAAACAGAATTCATTCATTTATTTCAGAATTTACAGTTACAAATGTATATTAATAAACGTAAGGCAATAATATATTTATAAATGAAAATAATTATTTACAAAAAAGAAAAAATTATTTAATAAAAAAAATATATAGTCACAAGAAGTGATACAAGAAAAGTTCCTTACATATAAATTATTGTAATAAGAAATAAGATGCATACAGAAATGAAGAAGAAGGCTTTATTGCTCATGAATTCATAAAAGGTTTGAGCACCAGAACTGTAAGCATAAAAAGTGATCCTGAAATCTTCTGATCCCAAGTCGGATGCTGTAGTGCGAAACCTGTGAACACTAGAATCAATCCTAGGATCTCCCAATCTCAAGTTGGTCGCTCTACCAACCATGCTGAAATGTGCAGGGTATACAGAAATGGAAACCCTTTATAAATGAAATTAATATTTATTAAGACTATAACCTTAAGACTATGTGCCTAAAAAAACAACATTAGGGACCTTTTCAAATCTTTAACACAAGATTTATTTAAAAGACAAGAGTGGCCACTCTTATCCAAACCTACTTTCTAAATAAATAGGAGAATCTAAAGCATTTTGATTTGAGAGCGTTAAGGCTATTCAATACCTCACTGATTAAGTCCACAAATTCTATAACACATTAACATTCGTGAAATCTTTCAATTTATGAGTCAATCTTGAGATCTTATGCTTAGAAATTTATTAAGATAATATAAAGTTGTAATAATTATATTTATAAAGCGCCAGCGAAAGATTTCGTGAATGTTAATGTGTTATAGAATTTGTGGACTTAATCAGTGAGGTATTGAATAGCCTTACGCTCTCAAATCAAAATGCTTTAGATTCTCCTATTTCTTTAGAAAGTAGGTTTGGATAAGAGTGGCCGCTCTTGTCTTTTAAATAAATCTTGTGTTAAAGATTTGCAGAGGTCCCTACTGTTGTTTTTTCAGGCACGTAGTCTTAAGGTTATAGCCTTAATAAATATTACTTTAATTATCGAGTATGCGCTTTATAAATATAATTATTATAAATGAAATTGTAAAAATAAAACTATTAATGGTAGTAAATTCATCGAATAAAAGCAAAAATGATGACTATGGGTGTTTTAATTTTTAAAAAATCACGTTTAACAAATCAAATGCAACTTTATGGTTAAATGATGATATGTTGAGTTCAAAACTATTGTAATTTTTTGTATGGAATCTTAAAGATATGCCATGTGAGGCAATAAATGTTATAATTTATAATGGAAAAACTGCAATAATTATCACGGAATATCAATGTTATACACTTATATCCTTGAAAAGTAATGTCAAAGAATTTATAAATCAGATTGCTTCCAGCCACAGAAAAGTAGCTACAAAATATTCAGTGTAAAGAGGTGTGCAAAGAGAGAATTTATATATTGCTTCTATAAGTTTGATCAAAAATATTTGCCTCAGTTAACCCACAAAGTTTTCTTACTATTGGAAATTGGCTATCTGTCCTTCAGTATTTATTCATATCATATAGATTTGACTTTATGGTATAAACTGACATTA
The DNA here is from genome assembly GCA_028023455.1 of Epiperipatus broadwayi. Classification (NCBI taxonomy): domain Eukaryota; kingdom Metazoa; phylum Onychophora; class Udeonychophora; order Euonychophora; family Peripatidae; genus Epiperipatus; species Epiperipatus broadwayi. The sequence continues at coordinate 4,849,136 of JAQFVV010012450.1, read as the reverse complement.
AAAACTGTTGTTAAGTAAGGATGGGTCTAACGCCAACTTTGTTTTGCAATTTACAATAAAACATTGTTTCTTTGGTAGCTTCAAAAAGCAGACTTGAAAATATAGCAGTTTGATGTTAAGTTTTAATTTGAACTGCCTTAAAACAAATAATGTATGACAGTCTTATACAGAGGCTAAACTCTCCATACAGTAGCGCCACTCAGTGCAAGCCAGAGTAATCAATGGATGCAAAAAGGTTTGTGCCTAAAATCCCTATTTAGTGCCTACTTATCCAATATTCCCAGACTAGTTTCTATCTTGTGACTTTCATCAGTGAGGAGCCTTGAATCGGAGAGCACGGCACCTAGATCTTAGATCTAATGCAACTTTCTGGAAGCTACCTTTTACCTTTTGAGTTACCTATAAAGCTATGAGTTCAAAATGAAAACACAACGTTTTCAATCCAAACTCATTCACCTGTATCGTCATATAGGTCTGAACCCACTTCAGCAGTTATACATTTTGATGTCTTTGGTTCTTTAATAACCATAGTCACCATCATCATATTTGGCAGGATTATTAAACCACTGAACATCACATGATCATCCCTATGCTTACACAAGCTTGTGCAAGCATAGGGAATGATGATTATGTGGTGTTTAGTGGTTTAATACTCAATTCAATGCATTTTACTTAGCCAAAAAAATTCCTTGTTCAATACTTTAATACACATAACAGAAGTAATGAGAACTTTTATTAGCAGTATAAAAAATGATGAAATGATATCACCTGACAAAGTAAATGTGATGTACTATTAGTCATTATTTGTATAACTCTGAGCATTGGTATAATACGAAAATAGTGAAACTTATGGCCACCTGGTTTTTATAATATAGATATCTTGCATTATTCCTCAAATGTATTACTTCTTAGCTCATTACGCTCTCTGCATGTATTTTATTTCTTAAAAATTTTTGGTGTTGTTCAACAACTTATATATTTTTGTTAAATAAATTAATTTCATTGCTAAATATATTATTTTCTTGACTTTACTTAGTGTATTAAACCATAAATTCAAGAACAAATAATGACATTTTATTTCTTATTGATTAGTTTTTTGGGGGTCATTGGTAAGTACTATTTAGGTCCAATAAATGGATTGACTTACACAACATCCATCATGAAGTTGAAATGGAAGATAAATATTAATGACTCCTTATTTATGTAAATAGAACATTCTACAATTTTTTTTTGCATATATCAATTTTTATATGTACTGGGTATTTTAAATTTTTCTTTCGAGTACACATACAGTATTACTTATGATGCAAAAAATAAAAATATTTTTCAACAAGTGCAAATAAGCACTGCAATGTATCACAAGACATGTTCACATGACATTGAACACATAAGAACTGAGAGCTGTGTTGATTTATGTATTCATTATCTAATTTTCACATGAGACTTGATATACAATATAATAAAGAAGAAAGTATTAAGAGAAAAAAAATATTTTGTGGACCTTTGAAGAGAGAACTAAGGAAAAGATTAATTAAATGCTATGTGTGGAGTGCACTACTGTATGGTTGTGAAATGTAGACAATGAGAAATAAAATTAGGAACAAAATGGAAGCATTTGAAATTGGTTACAGAGCAGAATGGAAAAAAACAGTTGGATAAATATAATAACAACTGATAAAGTTTTGAAAAGAGTAAGTGAAGAAAAAAGAATGATTGAGGAAATTAGAAAGAGAAACTGGATTGGATATATATTAAGAAGAAAGTATAGTTTAATGAAAGATGTTTTGGAAAGAATGACGAGTGGAAACAAGAAGGATGGAAAGATTGACATCATTGGATGATGTAAGAAATAGGAAGAGTTATGTGGACTTGAAGAGGTAGGCAATTAAAAGAATGGACTGGAAAAAAAATGGATGAATTGATGTTGTGAGTATTCTTTGAACCTATCAATGGGACAGAATATTATTGATGATATAATGGAAGTATATATGTTAAGAGCCTGCCTTAAGCGCATGTATTATTAGTGTTATTTGGTGGATATTTTTAAAATTATATTCACAGGATATCTATAATAGTGATAATTAGATATAATATCAATATTCTCTCTTACAATTTTTTAATGTTATTATATCTGAATATTTTTATAACACGCACCGAGTTCTTAAGATCTAAAAATCTCTTGAAAACGAATGCCTAAAATCCATGCAAAAACAAAATATATGCAAAAAATGCATAAACAGATTACATAAACACATGTTCGTTCGTAATCATTTGTGGCTATAAAAAGATAATCAAAAAGCCTTAAGTATAGAACAAAAAAAGTTTTAATACTCTTCATCACAAGGATTTTTCTTTATATGCTGGACTGTAGATCAACTTCATAACCATTCAAGCTAATCTACCACAGTCAAAACAGAATTTAAAAATTCAATTACACCTGGGTCTCATTTTACGCAATAGATAGGTTCCTCAGAAAACACGCGCAAACGAAATCACGCAAATATAGACGTAACTTACATTGAAAAAGGGGGGATGCGGTCTGTGATTTTTCAAAATTCGTGTAAAAGCAAAGCACCAATGTAAAATTACTTTAAAATTCGTGCAAAAAAAAAAAAAAAAAATAAGGAAATAAAATATGACTAATAAAAAATTTCAAATTTGAAAAAAATTGATACAAGACAAACTTTTTTTAACTATAATATTTAATTTTATTCAAAATAATATATTTTTATGCATAATTTACAGTACAGTAATTTACATTTTTTATACACGTTTTAATTATTATCGCTATTTGGCGAAAAACACGTTCGTTTGTGTCAATGGTTTTCTGGTGACAACGTAATTAGTAATTAATCTTTGAGACGATGATTTTATTAATTGTTTATGAAACTAACAACTAAAAATTAAATTCTTATTTTTGTCTTTAATTTTTTAATTTTCAATTCCATTTAAAAATCAAATTTCACATCACATTAATTTCAAGTCGCCATAAGTAATTTTTAAATTGTTAATTACAATTAAAAATCAGATTTTAATTTTTAATTGTCAAATTTAATTGTGCCCACTGCTATTACTCACCTTTTAAAAATAAACTTGTGGACACTAAATGATTAATAATTGATTATGTTCTTTTTTTAAAAAGCAAAAACAGAATGTGATTTAAAATGCAAAATTAACACGCACAATGTTTGAACAAATTTACATTATAATCTTGTAAAATTTAATGTGTGTATACATAAAATGTGGAAATCATGATTTTAATTTCATTATTGCATAAAATCTTAATATTATAAAGCACTGAAAATATTGAAATTACTAAGATGAAAGTCGAATTCCAATAATGTGCTATTACTTTCAATATAACGTAAGTGCGCGAAATTTATTATTTAAAGTAATAGCGCATTATCGGAGTTCTACTTCCGGTGAAACATGAATCGCATAACTTCAAAATCATGTTAAATAAGTCCGCGTAAAAAGAGACCCAGGTGTATATATTACTATTTACTAATATTCTCAAAGATTTTTTTTTTTAAAATGTGGTTAAATTAAGACAATGATACTTATGCATATTGTTCAAGCCCGGCCTGCATTTGGTCTAAGATGGAAAAACAATGATATACAAAATGTTCACAATTCTTTATATATACTTAACATTACATATAAAAAATAGCTTTCTGGTTTTAAATCCATACTGGGTTTGAAATAAAAGAGGACCTCTTTTACTTCATCAAAAAAAAAAAACAATAGACGGGCTATTATAGGTTAAAGAAAAAACTCATTTAGTCTAAGAAATTGTCAATTAGTAGTAATTGATAATTTCCTGATAACATCAAAGTTATAGGTTATTTCTATTTACATGGATATTATCTCCTTAGTTTTATTCTTTATTAACGTAATATATATGTATAGCTTAGGATCATAAATGTGATTAAAATGAAAGTTATCTGTTTGGTTATTCATAATAAATGTTTTAATAGCTGTTATAAAAATAGTATTTTTTTAAAGAAAAAATTTATTCTATTGCTATATTGAATGTTGCAAATACAAAAATGACATCAATTACAAACCTATTTGAAGCAAAGTAGATCCAACCTTCTCCCATGTTGCTCTTGTGATATAGATTGGAGCAATTAGTCGGTCCTTCTTCATGATTTTCTCCATGACGTTCTTAAATTTAGTACCAGGTGAGTCTCTCATCCCTTCAATCATTACTTTACATCTGCTACACCACTGGGCATAATTCATGAAAATCGCCAGTCTTATGTCTGTAGAAAGACTCTGACCTATATAGTCTTTAATTGATTTATAGTTTGCATTCGTATTGTAGTACCATTCATGAGTTATTGATCTGTAATTGGACATACTGGGATATCTAAAAAAAAATGTGGTCAATTGATTCCTCCTCTCTCTCACACACATCCAACACACACAGGATTGATCTTCTTGAAATTTCTCCTATATGCCAAAATGAGTTCATAGGGAGGAAATCCAGATTGATTTTTATTAAGAAATCTTGAAATTTTGCCTCAATGAACCAGAATTTTGATCTCAAAATCAGTTGCTAGTTGGTAATCCTGTGAGACCCTTTGTTTAAAAAAAAAAAATCATGCAAGATTCATATTGGTTAGAATAATTGTTGAGTTATTAAGTACCAAACAAACAAACTTTCAAATTTATACAATAGATATGCTTATTTGAGTTTTCTTTCTTTCAGTAGACTATATGCTCATATATGTATTCTTCTTGAATATAGTATATATTTTCATTTACACTTTTGACTGCAAATTATAAATTTCTACTGGCATCTCTTTTTAAATTAGTATTTCTTTATCTGGAGGATAAATCATAGATATTTCTGGTTTATCATCAGATATCAAGTTGTACTAAGTTTCTTGAACTTCAGCTAACTTTTATTTTTATCCAGCATTTCAATTTTAACTTAGCTCAGCAGTTTACTTTAGGTAGATTTTTTATTTAAGGCTTTTGTGTATTTTACTTAATACCATTTGCTATTTCTTTCACTTAGAAAAAGACTCACAATCCAAAAAAGGTGTATTTTGTCTTGTATATTGCTAAAGTTAGCAACTTCTCATACAAAATTCACCTTAAATACTAAAAAATTACCAATTTTTTTTCAAACAAATAAGTACCACAAAGCCAAAATCCATATCTTATATAATTCTCCAGAAAAAAAAATCATGCAAGATTCATCAAAATTGGTGGAATATTTGTTGAGTTATTAAGTACCAAACAAACAAACTTTCAAATTTATACAATAAATATATGCTTATTTGGGTTTTCTTTCTTTCAGTAGACTATATGCTCATATATGTATTCTTTTTGTATAGTATATATTTTCATTTGCTCTTTTGATTGCAAATTATAAATTTCTATTGACATCTCTTTTTTTAACTAGTACTTCTTTATCCGGAGGATAAATCAGAGATGCCTAGTCTATTATCAGTTATCAAGTGCAGCTAAGTTTCTTGACCTTCAGCCACCTTTCACCTTTATCCAGCATTTCAATTTTAACTTAGGCCAGCAGTTCACTTTAGGTAGGTTATTTATTTAACGCTTTTGAGTTTTACTTAATAGCATCTGTATTCCTTTTATGTAGAAAAAAAGGTGTGTTTTTATCTTATATATTTATGAAGTTATCAAATCATCAGATAAAATTCACCTTAAATGCTAAAAAATTATAATGTACTTATAAGTTTCACTTATAGTTTGGCTCATATTCTCCGTAATTAATAATAATAGTAACAGTATTATAGTTTGGCTCATATTCTCCGTAATTAATAATAATAGTAACAGTAAGTCTTTTTCCTGCTAATTCAATCTTTATTCCTTTTTCACTCTCTAGCTAAATAACAAATTAGTATTATGTAGTCTACTAATAATACTTTTAAGCCAATAAACATCACGTGATCACCACCTCCCATGCTTGCTTATAACTGTTATTAAAACAGGATGGGTAGGCACTAGATGGGGGTTTTATGCACAAGCCTTCTGGCATCCATTGATTACTCTAGCTTGCAGTGTGTGGCAATACGTATAGTGAGTTTTGCCCGTTTTAATAATAACAATTTTAATTAAAGTTTCTTTGCAAGAGTTTTAATTAAAATTTCCTTTACATATCTGCCAAGTTATTGATGTCATATCTGTTATTTTTAAAACAAATCACGACTAAGTTTATTTTCTATTACAATTTATTTTTTTATCTTTACACCCCTTAGTTATTTTTCAACAAAGACAATCTTCTCCACTTAATGATTAATATTTCTGTACTATAATTTTCACTATATCACTCATATGGAAGGTAGAGATTGGTTTCTATCTGCTTTTAACACCTTGCAGAGAGATATAACCATAAACATATAATCAAAAACATGTCAAAAAATGTATGCAGAAATATTATTCATTAAGTGGAAAATGTCTAGTCTAATGAATGACTATAAAAATTATTAATATAATTTATTCCACTTTATTGTATTCGACGGGTATTCTTTCAATATCAGCTGGTAGCAACAATAACTATATTAGAAAAGAAAACAGGCCGTTTAAACTTTATATACTAGTTTAATTACTTGCAAATATATATATATATTATCAATAAAGCAAGTCATATACAACGTGACATTGCTTTTATAAGCTTGTATTTACAAAATTGAAATACAGAGAACGTACCAATAGCTCAAACACATCAATTAAGAGCTTGTTTGAGCTATTGGTACGCTTTCTGTATTTCATATTTATATATACAAGAATAAATAATAATTAGAAATTACGTCATAGTTAGCAAAGTCCATTATAATCTGTAGATGTATGAATTAACTTATTCACATGCAAAGCGATCGAATATAGTCCATACATTTGTGTTACCGTTAACTGTGATGTCGGACACACAGAGATACTGTACATCTTGCAGAGTCAATAATTCTATCATCAACATCCAGCAACCCCCTGCAAACGACTACATATATATATATAATATATTAGCCTGTTTAAGTAGACCATTGCAGATTTTTATAACAGTAGTTTATGCATCATCTGAGCTCATTTACATATATTATCATCATCTAAGCTCATTTGCATATATTATCATCATCTGAGCTCATTTGCATATATTATCATCATCTGAGCTCATTTGCATATATTATCATCATCTGAGCTCATTTGCATATATTATCTTTTATTATCATTCAAAGATAATTAGAGGTATTTTTTCTAGAGTGAATAGTAATCGAGTGACAATTATACACGCACTGTCTGTACATAATTTACAAAAATTTAATAAATTTTATTCATAATTTAATTATATATACACACACAGTCCATATTTACTCATTTCTTTATGATAAACAAATAATGGACTTATTAAATTATTTATATATTTTATCTATTTGTTTAATAGTTTGATAGAATTTGGTTAAACTTTTAATCAAATTTTACAGTTGTATTTCTCTAATCAAAATTATTTTATTGTAGAATTTATTCTAAGATTGCTCAGGTTTTTATTTAGCTTTTCTGTGACGTATAATTTTTCTAATACGAACTAAATTAATTTAAGGGAATAAAATATTACCCTCCGCCCCTTCTTTTTTATTGATCAAACTATCTTTTCACAAAATGCGTATTACTTTGCCATAATTTGTTTCTTAATATTGCCAAATTATTAATTTTTCAAATTGTATATTGCAACTGCATCATTTAATCATTTTACCATTAAATAGCATAGAAGCTGAGATAAATGATCTTAATATATATTTAAAAAATAATCACACACACACACACTCTCTCTCTCACACACACATTCACTCTGCTTTCAGCAAACCCGATTGATATTTCACCTAAAAACTATCAGACTATCGAAAAAAGATATTTCTTACTCTTAAACTAGGACATAACTAGCCAGTAAACTCACTAAGCCAGAGGATGCATGCTGAGATCAGACTGCCCTTGTCCATTTACCACATGAATAATGATCATACAGTTATAACAACCCTGGCAAGTACATATAAAATGGATATTAGGAATTTATTCTTTTCAATTTCTTTAGGTTTCAAAGTGGCATCCATTTCAGTCAATAGCAAATGCTTTTCTGCAGCTATTCATAAATGAGTAGGTGATCTCAAGGAAATCCAAGTCATATATCATGTGACTTAATTTAATAAACTTGATTTCATTGTAATTATTATTTTTGCTCTTAAGGCATTGGTGATTTTATATTGCTAAAGCTATTAATATATAGTGTATTTGAACTTAGTTCAGTCCCATGTAGCTATTTCAGTTAGGTAGCTGAATTTGAAGACATATGGATGTCTAAAAATTTCAGATTTTCTACTTAATAGTTTGCCATTAGATAAAGTAATGGGGGTGACCTGGTATTTTAAATCTAATGCTTGAATATCCTAATCTCACTGAAAAAAGCCAGAGCTAGAAACCGGTCTAAGGATAGGGATATTCTGAAAAGCTTGTTAAAAGCTATTGACACACTCATTTTATAACATGAGTAGGTGAATATGCATAGGTAATTAATCTTTTAGTAGTTTAAATATATCTGTGTATTCATTAGTTAAATTGCTATAATCTTTTTTTTTTTAAAAAAATAAATCATAATTCACTAATTATGAACAGATTTTTTGATGGAATGTATCTTTGGGATTGCAGTAACCAATATCTTGGAAAAGCTGTCTACTTCTTAAGACAGTTTAGTTATAAGGAAACATTATTAAATAAAACTAGATTAAGTCTTGTGGATGAACAATGACACATACCAACATTTTATTTTTGCAGATAAAATTATTTCCAGAAAAAAGACTGTAAAATGTACAAAGTATCTTTAATTTTAAACAGATGGTAGTGCATTCACTGTACTGTTATTTTAAATCACTGTTGTTTTTGTTGAATATGAGGACATTCTCAATCCAAGCCACATGATAGACTTTGAAAAGAATGGCCATCTTATCTATGTACCTAAATGAAATTATATGGATCAATCACAACTATCTTGGAAATATCCAAAATCTAAACTGTATTAAATGTTTAGACAACAATGACAAACTAATAGCAGTAATTTAAACCATATATATTGATAACAGGAGAAAACAAACCAGTCATCTGAACTACCCAAAAATGATCAAATTTCATTGATTAACTTTTTCCATTTTATTTTCTCTATGACTTGCAAAAGTCACATTTATCTTCATTCAAAGTCTATTGAACATAGTGAATGAGAACTAGATAGGTCCAGATGTTAGATAACAGGATATCAAACATTACTGGATATGATATATTCCTTGGACACTACTACTTCCATTCTTAAAGAAGATTCAATAATTTTTCAGGATTGAATGCATTGCCAATTAGAATTAATCAACTGACTAGTAAGAGAATCTCGTCAAAGTTACTATCTTTGGACACTTGTGCTTTCATTCTTAAAGACTCAATAATTATTCAGAATGCCAATCAGAACAGCTCATTAAAGTTACTAGTGTAGTTATAACTACGAAGATGCTACAGTAGATGGTGTTAAAACGGCAAGAAATGGCAAACTATCATCAATGTTATGACTGAGTGATATCACCTGGCTATAGTATTCCACCTTTCAGCAGTGCCTATATTCTTGATCGGTCTGTGAAATTAACAATTTGTAACTGAACAAATCCAATAACAGCTTGAATTAGTTACATTGCAAAGCTGCATGTATGTGTGCATATGCTAGATATGACATATATGTCAATTAAGTACACTAGTTAAAAAAATTAGTTTAGACATACTGGTGGATATTTTATAAAAGAGATTTACGTTGTATTAAATGAATAGCAAGAAATTAATGGGTTGTATTGTGTAAAGGAAAAAAGAAAAATAGTTTTGATGTGTGCAAGAACTTAAAAAGTGCAGCTTATAAATGTATACGGTATTTTGTACCCTATCTGATTTGAATCCTCAATGGAGATTTTTAAGAAAATGATTTGCTCATTGCTAAAACAAATTAAATGGCAAATCTAAATATACTATTGAAAATTTGGGGTTACAATAATTAAGAAAGTTATCAATCAATTTTTTAAAAAAATTTTGTTATCTGAGGATTGGACACCTAATAGAAGAGAAATATAGACTTCAGACCACTCAAAGAAGTATGGAGAGATACATATTGTCAGTAACAAAAAGAGATCAAAACACGATTTATGGGTAAGACAACAAACAAGTGTTACTAACCTCATTGAAAAAATTAAAAGACTGAAGTGAAGTTGGGCTGGACATATTGCTAGAAGAGATGATAATAGATGGACAATTGAAATCTTAAACTGGATTCCAAGAGATCGTAAAAGACCCAGAAAGAGACCACATGTGAGATGGATGGATGAAATAAGAAAGTGTGCAGGGGTGAGGTGGAGAAGAGAAGCTAAAGGTAAGAGGTGATGGATTGAACATGGAGAGACCTTCAACCTGATATGGATTGATAATGGTTGATGATGATATCAATTTATATATTCCCATTTTTATAAAAAAATAAAATTAAGATGATTCTGAATATCTTTTAAATGAAGATTAAATTTTATCATCATCTTAGATATAAAATAAATATGACATCATTTGATAAATTTAAGATATATGAATAGTCTGACTAAAGAAAGTTCTAATGCTCTTCACCATTGCCATTCATACATTATCTCTAATAATATATATACAAAATAGAATATTAAGATTTACTAAGAAAATAAAGAAGCAAACTAAAAACAAATCAAGAAAATTTGTTTTTGGCCATTTTGTGTGTGTGTTTATTGCATAGCCAATCTAATGATATCATAGTATTTTACCATGCTGTGTAATAATGCCCAGAAAAATCATGTTTTAAAACATAAGGTCCATTTTATATTCACATTCTTTGTATCAGTCCATAATTTTTGTATATAAAACTTGATTGGATTGAGAATTTTCAATTTTCTCCTGTACATTACTATTCTACAATTAGACTGATGAATGTTAAACCTTGGATTGATGATTGAATTAATATTTTGCCTTTCACGATAAAGATTGTTATTACGGTTTTCTAATTCATTTTGAAAGTTTATCTACATTAATCGTATGATTTATGAATTGCAAGAAAATCAAGTCATATATCATGTGACTTAATTTAATAAGCTTGTATTACGAATGTTATATAATGAACATACCAATAGCTCTTAATAAGTTTTCAAAACATCCCTAACCTAAGACAGGTTTCTAGCTCTGGCTTTCATCAGTGAGATTCAAGCATTAGATTTAAAATAGCAGGCCAAGCCCAGCACTTTATCTAATGTTTAACTATTAAGTAGAAAATCTGAAATTTTCAGACATCCATATATCTTCAAATCCAGCTATCTAATTTAAGTAGTCATATGGGACTGAAACAAGTTCAGATACTCCATATATTAATAGCTTTAGCAATAAAGTGCTGGGCTTGGCCTGATAATTTTAAATCTAGAGCGTGAATATCCTTGCATCTCATTGATAAAAGCCAGAGCTAAAAACTGGTCTGAAGATAGGGATGTTCTGAAAAGATTGTTAAATTCTATTGGTGTGCTCATTGTATAACATTTGCAATACAAGCTTATTAAATCAAGTCATGTGATGTCTAACTTGAGTTTTTTGTAATTATTGTTATTGCTCTTAAGGCTTTGGCAATTCTATATTGCTAAAGCTATTAATATATGTTTTATCTGAACATGATTGTCTCATATGGCTATTTAAGTTAGATAGTTGGTTTTGTAGACATATGGATGCCTGGAAATTTCAGATTTTCTATTTAATAGTTAAACATTAGATAATGCTTGGCCTGGTATTTTAAATCTAATGCTTGAATATCCTAGTGCCTTACTGGTGAAAGCCAGAGCTAGAAACTGGTCTGAGGATAGAGATGTCCTGAAAAGCTTGTTAAGCACTATTGTCATGCTCATTATATAATAAATATGGATGTCTTGTTAGTAAATACAGGAATAAATGCAGGTGGAGGGAGGATGCCCCAAAAAATTTGTAATACAAATAAGAAAACACTACATGGGCTAATGCCTGTAAATGAATGATTCTTGCTAAACATGTCTGTTTAAACATAATAACTTGTTGCAAAACCTTTTGTGTGTGTGTGTGTGTGCGCATACAAATAGATTTCTTTAAAAAAAATAATACAAAGGTCGTCCATCATTCGATGTAGGTTTTGAATGATCTCAACATTAAATGCAGAATAAAAAAAAGGTGTCAAAACTTCATTGAATGAAAACTCACAAATTAATACAATTTTATAAGCACCCAAACTCTCAAACATCACATGATCACCATTCTTTATGCTTACATAAGTTGTTTTTCACAGAAGCAAAACTGTTCATACAGTAGCACCACTCAGTGCAAGCCAGAGTAATCAAGAGATGATGGAAGGTTAGTGCATAAAATTCCCATCTAATGCCTACTCATCCAATATCTCCAGACTAGTTTCTAGCTTGTGACTTTCATCAGTGGGGAGCCTTGGATCTGAGAGCTATGCACCTAGATCTTAACGATCTAATGAAACCCTCCAACAGCCACCCTTTACTTTTTTAGCTAACTACAAAGGTTTGAGTCCAAAATGAAAACACAATAATGTTTTCAAGCAAAAGCCACAAGCTAGAAACTAGTCTGGAGATATTGGATGAGTAGGCACTAGATAGAGATTTTATGCACAAACCTTCCTGCATCAATTGATTACTCTGGATGGCACTGAGTGGCGCTACTGTATGGAGAGTTTTGCCTCTGTGACACACAAGCTCTCTCTCACATAAGCAGAATAATTTTAAAATACAATAAATTTTAATATATCTCATTAAATATTTATAAATAGATCTCATATTACACTTTCTTTAATTACAATCTGTCATTAAAAAGTTCTACAATTATGAAAATGTTATATACAATATATCTTAAATGTGAAATTAGGACGTTATCAAAGAGAGATGAAAAGCAGACATTGACCATCTTCCGAGAATATAATTCAGACCTGAGATTACAATTAGGACTTTCATTTAAATATAGTATTCATCTAAAGGCAACATTTACACTTAAAAATATAAAGCATAATACAAATAAACATTAAAATTTATGCAAGTAGAATAAACTTCTGAAAGTGATTATATATCACAACACATTTTTAAGTGCTATGAGATAAAATAAATATTAATCTCTTATTAAATTTATTTTTTTTAAAAAAAAATTGTTTCTAGTTTTAAAGTTTAAATATTTGAAATACCGGCATTCTTCATATACCTGGAACCTAATTGTAAATATAGGGGCGTTGAAAGTCTGAGTTCAAATCCTCTAATTCACAATTAAGCTCCAGTTATATGAAGAATGCCTGTCTTTCAAATATTTACACATTAAACCTGTATCTTCCCATCCCTCTCCTATGTATTTTAATGGATACGGTCCTATACATGAGAGGTCAGAGTGACTTGAGGTCAACATGGGCATGGCAATAATATTGGCATCAGCATGGGATTTTGCTTTCCATCATCGGATTTTCAATGGTATGGATGACTGAGGAGTTGGAGTAGTTTGAAGCCTATCCATTAAAGTATGAAGATTTGCTATTTTAATATAAACTGAGCATTGATTATATGTGTGGGGGAGATGCTAATCTGGACCAACTGATGAGTGCTGGTTTAGCATGAAATACGAATATTGGTGACTGTTTGTCTTTTCTACATATATATGGTCATGTGTATCAGTGGTATAAGATAGTGTGGATAGTTGAAGGATGCTTGAAAGTCTGAGTTCAAATCCCCTATATTTAGTTTTACAGTTATAAAAAAATCATATAAATGCTTACTTTTTTAATTATTAAAAATGAAATTGGATAAGATTTTATCAAATCTTCGTTATCAATTATATGGAAGCAAAATTAAAATACAACCTTAGTCATGTTTAATTAAAATGATCAATTTTCTAAGCAAGAATTCGGATTCGAAGGTTTAATATGCTAATAGCAATTTTTATCTAAATTATAATGGGCAAAAAAGAAAAATTAACCACAAGTGAAAAAAAAAGTTAATTTTGATAATTATTTAACTAGTTAATAACACTATTCACTTAAGTAACTAAATTCTAATCACTAAATTTTCTTATCTTTTGTTTAAATTTCCAGGTAAATAATATTATACAAGTCCTTAAGATATCATTTTACAGGGTACTTAATAAATTACCCAATAAAGATGGTTTCATAATGTTTAAGATTAATTTTCAATATTTTTTAGATTCTTTTACCGAAATCTAAAGTAAATAAAGAATAAACTATATGATCATGCATAATAAATCCATTTTGCAGATACTGATTACTAAGGATAAACTTTCAGTAACAAAATATGAAAATTTATAGAGGGTCTAATAAATTATTATTTCAACATTATATTCCAGAAAATAATATTACATTATTATTAGCTTGAAAAATATAACACTGCTCATAAAATGCAAGCTTAAAGCAAGTTACGAAATTTATAACTTGTTTTGATTATCATATATATATATCAACTATAAGGGTCCAGTCAATTTAAAGTAGAATATAGTTTTACACTTTCATTTATTGCATCAATACTAAAAACTAACGATTAGTGAAAAGAACTATGAATATGGGAACATAGAATTCCCGAAAGTGCTTAGCTTACTTGTTATGCAGCTTCATTAATTGTGTATAAAATGCAAGCTTAGAATTATTAAATTCTTTTGTTGACTGTGTGCTAAAAAAAAAAAATGTTTCTTCAACCACAATTAAAGTGTTTAAACTTAACTTGAAATAGAAGCATAAGGGAATCCAAAAATTAATTACATCAATTCATAATTTTTTATAACAAGAAATTGACTTAATTTCTGTACCCCCCCACCCATGTTTTTATTTCATGTTAAATCTAAAAACTCCAATTATGGTTGAAGAAACAATTATTTTGTTTCTTTTCAGTGCACAGTCAATAAAAGCATTTAACATAAAAAAATTTTTTATCTCTTATTATTAATATTTACTGAGGCTATAACCTCAATAATATGCGTATAAAATGCAATAGTAGGGACCTCTACAGGTGTTTTAACCACATGCGTATAAAATGCGATAGTAGGGACCTCTACAGGTGTTTTAACCACAAGCTTACGCTCTTCCATAGCGTAAGCTTGTGGTTAAAACACCTGTAGAGGTCCCTACTATCACATTTTATATGCATATTATTGAGGTTGTAGCCTCAGTAAATATTACTATGTAATCAATGTGCATTTAATAAATTTATAAATACAACTCTTATTATTATAAAATAAGTAATTTTAAAATATTTTTTTTTAAATTTCCATTTTAATTTTGAAATATTTAATCATAAAGACATTAAATAAATACATTTTCTTTTACAAATACACTAAATGTTAGGTGAGAATGATTAATTCCAAATGCACTCAAAATTGTTCTTTTTTCAACAGAGCAATGTCTGACTGACCCCAATCAAAATATTAATACTCACAAGTATAATCAGATAAATATTTTGTAAAATAGTATTTTAAAAACCTGATTAATTCTATTACTCTTATAACTTTTTAATTCAATCAAATATATATGAGTACATTCATATATATAATATTCAAGCAAGAGTATATTGTCTATACTAAACAATGTAATTAGAAGGGACTTGAACTCAGACTTTCAAGCCCTCTATAGCCATGCCCTCTATCTTGAACTCAGACTTTCAAGCTCCCTACAGCTATGTATTCCATCTTATAGGATGGAGTTCTTAGCTGTAGGGAGCTTGTAAATGTAAGTTCATATATATATTTAAAATCTTTATTAAATAAATGTTGTTTATTTAAAATAGTTTTAGCTCCCTTTTCAACCTAATATTCCTTTTGTAGTCGATCATCATAGTGAACTTGTATTTCATAAACTGAAAAAGTTAATTGCATACTGAATTCTGTAGACTGTTTATACAGAATATAAAAATGTGTTTCTGAAATATGAATATAAGTTAAAATATTTTTAACCATTACTATACATATATGCGTGCACATATCTAATGCCATTTGATGTTGTTTTAATTTAGACAATATAGATATTTGATAATCCAACCTAGTACATTGGCTGATCATTAACTCATCATCATTAGCCAATTCTTTACATTGCTATATTTTCCATAGCCCAGTATAAATCTATATATATACACATGTACTCGCGGCAAGCAATCACACTATCACAATGTGTGTGTGTATATATATATTTGAATTTTCAAATTATAATTTATGCATGTGATTTTTTAAAAATGTTTGAGAACAAATTATTATTTCTCTAATATTTATTTAACGAGAGCGAACAAGTGATTCTTGCATAAAAAAGTGAAATTCAAATATTTTCATTTTTAATTATTGACAGCATGAACCATTGCCAAAACAATTTTTAATTATAATTTTTTGTGCAGTTTACAAAAACTTTAACTTTAAAACATCTATTAAGATTTGTAAATTATAAATGAATATAAAATTAATAACTATTTTATGAGATCACATTTTTTCAGCTTTAATGCTTTTCGTTGCATGTTAACATTACAGCAACATTTAATATTTTATGTGTGCTTCATTTAAATTAAAGTTATAATAAAAATTGTATTCGGAATCGAATACATAAAAATTCAGTGCGGCAACAATTATAATAAACCAATTATTTTATATCTTTATTTACGTTATTAAATAAATATATATATACCATCACTAGACAATAGTAATACTATGTCATAACATAAAGTGTAGCTAGACCAGTTTCATTGTGCTGCTATCTTAATAAAAGATAATTACTGCGAAAATTTGACCTCTGTTCCCCAACAAATTTGTTTATCACATTAGTTTTCTGCGACTAATTAATCACAATGAATGAGAATTGTCCAAAAAAACATTAAAAGATATAGAGTCTTTGCACCTATTGAACTAAAGTGATTTACTGCTTATTTAAGATGACTGAAGCATTAGTAAAAGATTAATTACATTTACCTTCTTTAGACATTAGAAAGCAAGACTCAAATTTAAAATTTTGAGTTTGCCGATATCAAAAAAAAAAAAAAATTGAAATCCTGGATGCGGAAAAAAAAAGATCCAAGAACATTAATTATCATAAACTATATAGTAAGAAAATCATTAAATGAACCATTTGTTACAATGTGTATATTAATCATCTGCGAACGATGATAAAGCCAATGGCATAATTTGGTGCAATGGTAGAATAACAGATCTCGGAGTGTAACATCCATAGATCACAGTCCAGATGTCCATTCTGGTACTCAAACTTCAAGAAATAAACTATTTCATTATTTTAATGAGAACATTAAAAAAATTTCATTACTCATCAGTAAACCACAGATATACTCATGATTTACAGTCTAAAGCTAAGTTAAAATTCTATTAGATCAAAATCACTAAAAAGTATCATATGTATGCACATACGGAATGTAAATAACTTTATATTTCTAAGCTTTATAATTGAAACTCCTTATAACTTCTGAAAAAGAATAAGAATTAACTTATTTCAACTAGAACACATTTTAGTACTGATCTAGTCCGCTCTCTACATTTTCATTTTCTCTTTAATTTACTCTTTAAACATTGCCTTGATGTCACACGAGAAAAAATACGAGGATGATTAATCCATCAAATGAAACAACAACAATAACAAATTAACCAAAAAAAAAAAGCTTAAAATAAAAACTTTTCTTATTGATTTGGGTTTGACTGGGTTTTTTTTTTTAAATTAAAAACTAAAAAATAACAATACAATGATTTAAATGGACATTATCTCCAAGTTGAATGTTTCTAGATGTTTTCAAATAAAAATGTTTAAAATAAACAATACAATCAATGCAGATACAAAGTTTATTTTTAAATTAATTCCTAACAAGTTAACGAAAAAAAGTATTTATTATAATATGCAACAGGAAAATGTTGTTTCCTTTTTATCTTCTACTTTTTTTCAAACACACTCTGAATTAATAAATTAAGTCATAGTAGTATTGTTAGCATAAATCACATGTTCGGACCCCCCCCCCCCCGTTTTGCAAAAAAGGAAACAAATTTAAAATTTTCTAGAGACAAAGAAAAAATCAAAATTTTCAAAATTGATTTTTTTTTTCACTTGCAAATAAAAAAAAAGTTGTTTGAAATTTATCTATATTTTGTAAGTTCAGATTATGTACGTAGTTTTATGAGAAATCAACAGAAAAAAAAACATATTTTTGGTTTTCCTAATCTCTCCCCCCCCCCCCACACTCCCACCACCCCTTTTCTCTAAACCCAATAAAAAATTGAAAAGAGAAATAAAAGCTTGCCCCCAAAAAATCAAAACAAAAGACTTGTCAATGAAAACAAATACTAAGGTTTTAGATTAGAAATATATACGCTTATTCTTCTCCTTTACTTTTTTGCCTTTCTTCATATATTCATTTATATTGCTTATAATAACTCCTCTTATATACACTTTAATGTAAAAAAAAAATTTTTTTTAAAGAAGTTTTATTAAAAAATTTTTTTCCGTTAAAGTGCATATGAGCGGAGTTATTAATGAGGTTTTAGATTAGATACTGAATTTATAAATTAAATCATAGTATTACAATAAATCACCATTTTTCTTTAAAAATCTTCAAATGATCAATTAGCTATCCCAGTATTCTTTCATGACTTTGAAGCACTGTTTAAAGAGTTAATTCAAGAGAAAATCAACATATGGATAGCCGACTAGATTAATAACAAATTTTTGAGATAATTTTGTGATTATAATAATATCTAAGAATTAGAATTATTAAAAGTATGTAAAATAGTGTTCTAACTTTAACAGTTGTTAAATTTAATTGATATATAAATAATTAGAAATAATATTTACTAAGGCTGTAACTTCAAGAATATACGCTTGAAAATGCGTATGTAGGGACCTCTACAGGTCTTAACCACAAGCTTACGCTTTGGAAGAAAAGAGGGGAATGCTTGTGGTTAAGACCTGTAGACGTCCCTACATATGCATTTTCAAGCGCATATTCTTGAGGTTACAGCCTTAGTAAATATTACTTAAATAACAATGTGCGTTTAAATAAATTTATAATTAGAAATGTAAAAATCCTTGCATCTTTCATGTGCATAACACTAGCAATGCATAACCATGAGATATAAATATGTGTGTTGATAAATATAACTATAATCAGGCCGGCCTGAAAATATATTTACACATATATACATGATTAAAATACAAGATATAGGTGTGAATATCATGTAAAAAGGTCACACATACTATATAGCATAAAAAGATAAGGATGGTTATATAAAGATTGCTGCATATTAACCCTCTTCTCCCCCTCGCCCTAAAAATATGAAGAAATAATATACTATATGTGTGTATTTTTATGTAGGCTTTATATGCAGTGCAAAAATATATGTTTTAAAATCCAAATTAAATAATATAAGATTATAAAATTTTAATCCTAACGCTAAACACGTATCGATCTAATTAATATACAATATCAGAAAAAAATTTCAAATGTAAAATTTACCTTTGTGAATTTCTGAAAAAATTCTCACTTATCATTCTACGAAGTTAATATTTAACCAGATGCCATCCTAATCCCTTTGATAGAAAAAGAAAAGTGAATATAAAAGTATGCTAACTAGATTAATACGCCCTTGCTCTTTGCCATCTAAACTACACACGGTTAATCCAAAATCACAAGATTAGAACTTGCTTTCAAATCTGCTTTAAAGTAAGATTTTCATCATAAGGCTTATTAAAAAAATGCAACGTCAAAAACTTTAAAAGAATAATAAAAGACTTTTTAAAAAAATATATAATGCGCAATTTATAAAGTAAAGTGACACCTTTAAACACACATACATATATACAGTACAAATAAAGTGATCTGAGGGACAAGCATTTTGTTGATGCTAATGAGTAAGTAATTTGGCAATAAGCCTCTAAAAATAAACAAATTCATAATTAAATTCAAGCACCATAAGGGACAGAGCTGGGTTGCGATCCATGAACCTTGACCTCTAGAGCCTACCACTGCAACAAAGCATGCTGGGAATTCAGAAAAAAATAAGTGATCAAATGGTTCTTTATACAGGAGTTCATAAAAAATTCAAGTATCAGAAGTCACAGACTTGGGCTATGATCCATGGACCTTGAGCTCTAGTCTGCTAATCTACCATTGCAGCAAAGCATGCTGGGAATTCAGAAAGAAATTAGTGATTGAATGGTTCCTTATACGGGGAGGGGGTCATAAAAAGTTCAAGTACCAGAAGTGACAGAGCTGGGCTGCAATTTATGGACCTCGAGCTTCAGAGTCTGTTGCTACAGCAAAGCATGCTGGGAATTCAGAAAGAAATTAGTGATTGAATGGTTCCTTATACAGGGGGGGGGTCATAAAAAGTTCAAGTACCAGAAGTGACAGAGCTGGGCTGCAATTTATGGACCTCGAGCTTCAGAGTCTGTTGCTACAGCAAAGCATGCTGGGAATTCTGAAAGACTCTAGTAATTGACTGGTTTATTATTCAAGAATTCATAAGAAATTCAAGCATCAGAAGTGACAGTGCTGGATTGCCATCCATGGATCTTGAGGTCCAGAGTCTGCCACCCTACTACTGCAGCAAAGCATGCTGGGAACTGAAAAAATAATATAGTAATTCAATGGTTTATTATTCAGGAGGTCAGGCATCAGAAGTGACAAGCTTGGGCTGTGATCCTATCACTGCAGCAAAGCATGCTGGGAACTCTCAAAGACTATAGTAATTGACTGATTTATTATTCAACTGTTCATAGGAAGTTCAAGCATCAGAAGTGACAGGGCTGGGCTGCGATCCATGGACCTTGAGCTCCAGAGTCTGCCACTGTCGCAAAGCATGCTGGGAACTCTGAAAGACTGTAGTAGTTAACTGCTTTATTATTCAACGGTTCATAGGAAGGTCAAGCATCAGGGGTGGCAGAACTAAACTGTAAACCTTGAACCTTACAACTCCAGAGTCTGCCACTCTACTACTGCAGCAAAGCATGCTGGGAATTCAGAAAAAATATAATAATTGAATGGTTTCTT
Source organism: Epiperipatus broadwayi (assembly GCA_028023455.1). Lineage (NCBI taxonomy): Eukaryota > Metazoa > Onychophora > Udeonychophora > Euonychophora > Peripatidae > Epiperipatus > Epiperipatus broadwayi. Next base: position 4,828,044 of record JAQFVV010012450.1, on the reverse strand, counting down.
ATTCAGAAGTTCATCAGAAGAGACTGAGCTGGGCAGCAATCTATGGACCTTTTGAATTTGAGTTTACAACTCTACAAAGACATTAAACTGCAAAGAGCAATGAGGCTCCAAATTCGTGCAAAAGCAACTATTTGATTATCATCATTGGAAGTGTATTATTGCTTTGACACTCGAATCTCAACCCAAATGATTACAAATTACGTATATTGAAATAATGCATATCTGAAGTAAATTATCTTAATAAATGTTTGCAATACCTTATTTACGGTTTCTAATCACAGATTATTATGGGCTGCCAATCCCTAAATAGATATGCAAATTCTTCTTTTTTTAAACAACATATAAATGTTCAGACAGGTAGAGGTGTTATTTTAAAAATTGGCTTTGTTCATGCTGAGCAAGCTTTCAGTACAATGCAGTCATAATCATGCCTATCCTATATTACTAGTAATGGTATTTAAGTATACTTGCTTTTATTTAAAGTCATTTGAATTTGTTGAGTAGTTGTAATTATAAATTTATTTAAACGCACATTGATTACATAAGTAATATTTACTGTAACGAACACAGACGTTCGTTACATTGTTGTTTTTTTTTTATTTATTAAACATGAAAGTAAATTAAAAAGTTCGCATTTAAAAATTTTCTTTAAGAATTAAAAATTGAAATTAAATATCATCTTAAACTCGTATATATTAAATCGCACAGATATAAAAAATTATTAAAATAAAACTGTATTAAAAATAGAAAAGGTATTTTAAAAACAAAAACTTAAAAAGATTTGGAGATAAAATTATATCTTTAAATTTATCTTTAAATATATCTTTGATTTGGAAAACAGGTTAATTAATCAGAAATGGAAATGATAAATTTAATTAGTCAAATGTAAACCAGCCTTGGGCATTTAAATGCAAAAACAGCGGTCAGGTAGGAAAACAATAGAAACAAATAGCCAATGAAAGAAATCCATTGGGAAATCGGACCTCAACGAAAAGGATCATCGCATCGATGACTAATGTAAATGCAATCCTTCAAATGAATATAAAAGGACAAGGTTGAAAATTATTAGTGACTAGTGAGTTATTATGATTATTACGATGTGACAGATAGATGTTAGTGCGAGGTCAGGAGAAGAGATTGAAGGACACGTTCAACCCTTCAGTTGTTATAAAATGGAAAAATGAAACATCGCTTTTCTTATATTCAGAGGACCACAGGATCATCGGGAAATTTAAGGGATTTCAAGCGGCAACAATTGTAAAAGATGAACATTTCTAAAACCGTAAGAACTTTCTAAGATATAACGAACAATATTAATTTGAAAACACTAAGAACTTTAAATTTTAAACTTTCCTAGTAGTTAATTGTTACAAATAGAATCCTATCTGACCAAACTAAATTCTTTATTAATAGCGTTATTTGTTATTTTTTTCTTATTTATTTAAAATCATTTCCATTTATTTATTTACTTTTTTGTTCTTTAAGTTTTATTATGATTTCTGTTTTCCGATAAATTAAAATATATCAATGTTAAACTTAAGTCGGGCATGAATGGCTGTATAGATATGTAAAGTTACATTAGGGGAGGGTAATTTTAGGTTATTTGTTCTGGTTAAATTGGGTCAATGGATTGGATATATTGGTGTGATTAGTAGATGTAATATTGATTCGTACGGGGATGCTTCATAGACCTTCCGTTTGCTATGGAAGGAATGATAAGTGATAGTTTTTCTAGGGTTTTTTTTTATTGCTTCTTTGCAGATAGTGTAATATCTATCTCATAAGGCAATTCTTCTTATTTTGGGTATTTTATTACATTGAATACATCGATATATCAGATGATTGATGCCGTTTGACTCAATTGTGTAACGATACGAGGACTTAACGTAACTGACTACGGATCTAGGCATTTGAACCTAGAAAATTTATAAGGTAGGCAGTACGTAAGTCAAAAAATTTTTGGTTGGTCGTTGATGTCACTAGCTCAGTGGAATAGCGAGTTAATAATAATAGTCTAATTATTTTAATATTAAAAATAAATAAATAGCCACTGCAGTAATTAACCTACAAACTTTATTTATGCACATATATATAAGTTTAAAATTATTTTAGTATTAGTTTTACATTTTAACATTTAACATTATTTTTAACTTTGATTTTTGACTTTAATTTACATTTAATTACTATTATATTCTAATTTTACATTTTAATTAAGTTCGCACAGATGGTTATAAAAGCTTGTTATAATATGTTGCTATAGATCGGTTACATAGATTTCAACGGTTAAACACATTTCAAAGTAAACATAAACAATCAAAATACAAACTTATTGATTTCTGACAATTGCGGAGGGAAATTTATACGTAACCCAGTAGTATTCACCATAAGATACTTGTATTGTCACCAATGACTTAAAAGACCTCTGAATAAATACATTTTAGATACTCACCGTAAGGTATCATTATTTATCGGATGTCTATATATTTTGATCAAATATGAAAACGCAAATATAGTTAACCGATAAACAATCCATGCAAGCGTCTATAAACAACTTAAATTTAATGCATTTTTATTTAGGGTCGAGCATGAATAGACCACATAAATTTGCTTTTGAAAATAAACATTCTATCCCTATTTAACCTTAGGCTAAAATTCGTAGTCAAACTGGCATCAATTCATCTGATATATCGATGTATTCAATGTAATAAAATACGGCAGCACAAAAGGTTAAGAGAAGAAATTGCCTCTTATGAGATAGGAATATTACATCTATCTGCAAAGAAGAGCAATAAAACAAAAAACTCCATAGAAAGGAACTGCGGTATCCGACTTATAATTCCTTCCATAGGCAAACGGAAGTGTGCGTATGAGCGATTCTGCCGTAGCGAATCAATATTACATCTACTAATCACACCAATATATCCAATCCATTGACCCAATTTAACCACGAAACAAATAACCTAAGATTACCCTCCCCTAATATAACTTTACAAATCTATACAGCCATTCACGCCCGACTTAAGTTTAACATTGATATATTAATTTATCGGAAAACAGAAATCATAATAAAACTTAAAGAACAAAAAAAATAAAAAATGGAAATGATTTTAAATAAATAAGAAAAAACATCAAATAACCTATTAATAAAGAATTTAGTTTGGTCAGATAGGATCTATTTGTAACAATTAACTACTAGGAAGTTTAAAATTTAAAGTTCTTAGTGTTTTCAAATTAATATTGTTGTTATATCTTAGAAGTTCTTACGGTTTTAGAAATGTTCACTTTTACAATTGCTGCGTTTGAAATCCCGGTTAAATTTCGATGATCCTGTGATCCTCTGAATATAAGAAAACGATGTTCATTTTTCCATTTTATAACAACTGAAGGGATTGAACGTGCGTCCTTCAATCTCTCTCCTGCACCTCCGCACTAACATCTATCTGTCACATCGTAATAATCATAATAACTCACTAGTCACTAATAATTTTCAACCTTGTCCTTTTATATTCATTTGAAGGATTGCATTTACATTACGTCATCGATGCGATGATCCTTTTCGTTGAGGTCCGATTTCCCAATGGATTTCTTTCATTGGCTATTTGTTTCTATTGTTTTCCTATCTGACCGCTGTTTTTACATTTAAATGCCCAAGGCTGGTTTACATTTGACTAATTAAATTTATCATTTCCATTTCTGATTAATTAACCTGTTTTCCAAATCAAAGATATATTTAAAGATAAATTTAAAGATATAATTTTATCTCCAAATCTTTTTAAGTTTTTGTTTTTAAAATACCTTTTCTATTTTTAATACAGTTTTATTTTAATAATTTTTTATATCTGTGCGATTTAATATATACGAGTTTAAGATGATATTTAATTTCAATTTTTAATTCTTAAAGAAAATTTTTAAATGCGAACTTTTTAATTTACTTTCATGTTTAATAAATAAAAAAAAAAAACAATGTAACGAACGTCTGTGTTCGTTACATTACTAAGGCTGTAACCTCAAGAATATGCGTGTAAAAATGTGATAGTAGGGACCTCTACAGGTCTTAACCACAGGCTTACACTTTGGAGCGTAAGCCTGTGGTTAAGACCTGTAGAGGTCCCTACTATCGCATTTTACATGCATATTCCTGAGTAGTTGTATATATTTTATTTGAAATATTCTTAGAGAGCCCATTTCTTTGAGATAGGGGTACTGGTATCTTTTTTATTTATTGCAAATTGATCTTTGGCTATGATTCAAACCTCTTTAATTTTTCACTTTTTATTCTTCTCCCTCTCAGTATAACAATTTTTGCTTTAGATAAAACGAATTTATGGTTAGGGTATTGTTTGTCTTATATGAAAATGGAGTATTCATTATTTCTTTTAGCTCTATCATAAAGATAGTTGTGCTGGGCCAATCTAGTATATAGATTGGCTTTTGAATCACCATAATAGGCATATAGGCAATTGGTTTGAGTGCAAGAGGTTTTATAGATTATTTGATGATCCGATTTGGTGGGCAATTTATTTTTCGAATTGTTCAGTAAGTTATTTGGAGCTGGAGGAGAATGAAAGCTTATATTAAATTTCTTTAAACAAATTCTTCTAAATTTGCTAAAAATTGTCTTTTAGAATAATATCGCGTTTGTACACATGTAAAAATTTAACAGCAATGGAAAGACTCCAGTGCAGGGTTGGGTATTTTTAGTATCAGATTGTTTCTAAAAATGAATTGATATTATATATAAGTGGAGTCACAATGAATTGATATTATATAAAAGTGGAGACAGACTCCAGTGCTGGGGTTGGGTATTTTTAGTATCAGATTGTTTCTAAAAATGAATTGATATTATATATAAGTGGAGACAGTCAACTCATGTTGGCTAATTGAGTTTTAACAAAAAGGAAACAAAATCAACAAGTAAACACTATCAAATTAATTTTTATTTAAAAAATAATTAATTCATAACACATATTCTTATAACATTATCTAACTAATTAGAGTTTTTGCTAACCACTGTCAAAAAATACAGTTGTGAAAGGGTTAAAAAAATTATATGTGTTAAGTGTGAGAATAAATATAAAAATGCACATAGAAATAGTGATAAAAACAAATCTAAATTAAAGGGGATTTGAACCCAGACTTTCAAGCTCTCTACAGTCATCCAATACACTAACCATCACATGATCACCATTTCTTATGCTTGTTTATAACTGTTACCAAAACAGGCAAAACTCACTATATGTATTGCCACTCAATGCAAGCCAGAGTAATCAATGGATCCCTACTCATCCAATATCCCCAGACTAGTTTCTGACTTGTGGCCTTCGTCAGTGAGCCTTGGATCTGAGAGCACTGCATCTAAATCTTAGGATTTAATGCAACCATCCAGCAGCCACCTTTTATTTCTACTTAACTCTGGCTTGCATTGAGTGGCAATACGCATATTTGCTTTTATTTAATGGACAGGCTTCAATCAACTCATTTCAGGATTCAATCAACTCATTTCATTGAAAATCTGATGATGGAATGCTCAAAGCCTACATTGGCGCTAATATTCTCATCCTACCCATGTTGACCATAAGTCACTCTGACCCCTCATGTACAGGACATAATCCATTCACATACACATACAGCACTATATTTTAATATATGAATTTTTTCCTTAATGTTTCTTTTATTATGGTTTCTCTCTTCATGAAGAATCTTGATACTTTCAATATCAAACTTAAATTTATATTTACACGTCCCTTCATGATCCAAGAAAAACCCAAAGTATTTCTGTGGATTTGAAAGATTGTATATAATAGTTAATTATCATTATATTTATTATTTTTATTGTTAGTACAATAATTTTTAATTAACAGACATTTTATTTGTATAACAGCAATAATATATATATATATATATATATATATATATATATATGCTATATATATATATATATATAATAGGAATAATCACTAAACATCACATGATTACCAATCTTTATGCTCAGGATAAACTGTTTACCCAGAGACAATACTCTCCATACAGTAACACCATTTAATACAAGCCAGAGTAATCAATGGATGCAGAAAAGTTTGTGCATAAAATTCCTATCTAGTGACTAGTCATCCAATATCCCCAGACTAGTTTCTAGCTTGTGGCTTTCATCAGTGTGGGGTCTTAAATCTGAGAGCACTGGACCTAGATCTTAGGATCTAATGCAACCCTCCAGCAGTCACCTTTTACTTTATTAGCTAACTATAAAGCTTTGAGTCCAAAATGAAAACACAATAATGTTTTCAATTCAAATCATTAGCTTATATAGTTGTATAGACTGAACTCTGTTCAGCATCCATACTTTTTGGTGTCTTTGGTTCAGTAATAACCAGTCACCATAATCCCATTGGGCAGAATTGATATTAAACCACTAAACATCACATGGTCACTATTCTTTATGGTTACACAAGGTGTTTATGCAGAGGCAAAACTCTCCACACAGTAGCGCCACTCAATGCAAGCCAGAGTAATGCAAGGCTCCTCACTGATGAAAGCCACAAGCTAGAAACTAGTCTGGGGATATTGGATGAGTAGGCTCTAGATAGGGATTTTATGCATAAATCTTTCTGCATCCATTAATTACTCTGGCTTGCACTGAATGGTGCTACTGTATGGAATTTTGCCTCTGTGTAATATACATAAAAGCTCTTTTTAGCAAATGTTAATTTTTGCCCTTTTCAATATGCTTGAATTATTTTACAATTACACAGTGACATCTATATATTTTATATAAAATTAACTATAACCTATTAAAACAATAAATTTTTATGATAGAAAAAAAAACTTGTATAAATGTATATTATATCATTTTCCATTCATTTACCATTAGCCAATTATTAGGTTAAATTAATAGATGTTTTATATATATTCATACAGTTATTCTTATTGCAATTAATGTAATTGGTTTCATATATCTTTCTTGTATTAGGTTCTTTAATATATTTTAAGGTTGTATATCTTTTACACAATCTATTTTACATATGTATTTTAAATAATGAATATATAAGGCAGATCTATTATCTCTTCCATTAATAGCATTATTAAATATCAAATATAGTTGTTTATATGCATAGCTTAAAATTATACATATATTTATTGTTATCTTTAGAAAACATTGGAAATCTAACAACATATCTAATTATAAACTTAAGATTCCCCAGTAGGGTTATACTCTAAAGAATTTTTTTTTTAAGTATAAAAAGCCTAGCAGAATAGACTAATCTGTGAAAATTTCTGAGTTTCATCTCACAAAGATCTACTCTGTAGATAACTACATCTAGGGTTCATATACAGTCACACAGATCTTTTATAATTTTGTAGGCTTTCAGGTAAAACAATAATGATTGAATATAATTCAATTTTTGAAACATTATTTATTGTACAACAATAGTTTGTACAGCGCCTGAAGTTGTTATACGTTTGATGTTTATTCTCTTAGGAATTATATAATAAATCCTTTGTAATTGTTCTCAATAACTGATGTGTTACCAGCAGGTGGTCTGCCTGAGCCTAAATCTTCCTAAGAAGTTCAAATGGTAATGAGCAGCTACTCATAGATATTGTAAAAAACTTTTGAGTAGCACATTGTATATGTAATAATAATAATAAAAACTTTACTAATAAGAATATCAATATTTGAAATACAGGCAATCTTCATATATTTGAAGCCTAATTGTAAATATAGGGGATTTGAACTCAGACTTTCAAGTACCTTTCAACTATCCACACTATCTCATATCACTAATACGCATGATCACACACATGTAGAAAAGATCAATAATCACCAATATATAGCTTTGATTATATATATGTGTGGGAAATGATAATGTGGACCAACTGATGAGTGCTGGTTCAGCATGAAATATGTACATTGATGATTATTCATCTTTACTACATGTGTGATCATATGTATCAGTGATATGAGATGGTGTGGATAGTTGAAAGGTGCTTGAAAGTCTGAGTTCAAACCCCCTATATTTATAGTAAGAATATCAGTAAAAAATAAATACTGCAACTTCCCCCTACTCAGAGATTCTTAAATTTTTAACAAAACAAATGTGCATCTTGGGGATATAGATCGTTTTCATATGTCCTTGGTCATAAGTTTATGATCACATCCCTCTACCAGATGTTAAAAGTGGATAGAAACCAGTTTTTACCTTGCAGTGGTGTAGTGAAAATTACACTACAGAAATATTATTCATTATCCGACAGTCTCTAGACAAATGAATAACTAATAAAAATTATTACAGATAAATACTATTTATATTCAGTCAGGTAAAAATGAAGTAAGAAAAATGTAATGAACTTATAGATAATTGAATTAACTTCGAAGTCAAAAAAATAATTTACTTTCTCATATTTCGTAATTCGATTGTTATTAATTTTCTTCTTTTCTGAGTCAACATAATATCCGTTTTCTGTGAATATTTTCATTTTACCAGATATTTCTCACATTTCATTTTCTGAGAAAATACATAAAATATGATTACTAATCCTATTAATAGAAAATAAATGGATTAGTTTTATATAGTCCTGCAATGAGTTGGATAATTGTAGAAGTGGGTTTAATTACACTCAGATTATTCAAACACTAGAAGAAAAGAAAAGCAAGACGCGTTGCCTTTACGGTAAATATATTTTTAAAAAGTAATAATTACCAATAATAATAAAAAGTGGGAGAAATAAAAGGTGGTAATTAACCGACGCAAAATAAGTTATCCTATTTAACTTAATATATTAAGCTTATACTAATTACCTTTAAGTTACATATTTATAACTGCAAAATAAAAAATACAATTAAAACTGAATTCGGTTTTGACTGAATGACTTATTTAAGCAATAATATAAAACCTGCACAACTTTCACAAGTATTTTGACTGCTAAATCTGAGAATTAATCGTTCACTCCCCCCCCCCCCCATTCTTTTTTAACCTTACAACTCTGAAAATTAATTATGCATTTCGTTTTCATTCAGCACCAAAATTACGATATCATTAATTACCATATGACGTGAATAGACCAGTAACGGCTTTGTCTAGAAATATTGATTCTCATACAAATGATTTTTCAATTCCTAAGTTACAGCTAATGATATTCAAAACAAGTCATTTCCATTTACTTAGCGACAAATATAATGTGTCAAATTCTAGTAACTATCTAAAAAAAGAAAGAAAGGGCAGTAGAGAGAGAAGGATAAAAAAAAAATGAAAAAACGTGTGAATAGGGAGAAATTACCGCTTCTTAAAGTTGCAAATTGCGCTAGTGAAAAGAACTTGATTTCAACAGCCAATCAAGAATGAAAAGCTTTTTCACTTTTCGTATAATAAAACATTTTTTATTTTGCTATTTATGCTCCAATGGATTTTGGAATAACCTGAAGATATTTGCTTTGATAAGTAGAAATAATAATAATAATAATTAAAAAAAATTATATGCCGCGCAATATATACATGCGGCATAAACATAAATTCATTAGGAATATATATATATATAATTTCTTTCCAATTGGAGAGGAAGGGACGAAATAAAGACATCAACATTTCTATTACTAAAGATGTTGTTTTAGAATATTCCTTTCCACTACGAATCACAGATTTGGATATTGATGATTAATATAATTATGGCTTATGATTTCGTTCACGATCCTGATAAACGGTAGAGATATTCTTAATGTACAAAAAACAAAAAAATGTAGAGAGATCGCATGCCATAACCAAACGTCCAAATCACACATAATTAACACCAATCAAGTTAAGTTATAATCAATATCAATCGGATAAAAACAAAAATTTACTAATTCCATTGTAGATTTAACAGATGTTCGAAAGACTAATCTTTCAACAAGTTTTTTGCTAACTGATAACCTTCTGATAGAAAGGACTGGTTTCATAATAGCCACTGGTTGACCACCTTTTATTATCACCCTACCGTTCAAGCCAATTACTTCAAACCCTCGCCGCTAATCTCTTGAACCCACATATTGCTTATAAATCGGGATTTGTAATACTAATTTAACAATACTGTATGTTTAAAGAGTCTTCATTTACTAGTTGTAATTATTTGCGAGTCTTTCACAAAAGAATAGTAAAAAAACAATATATATAATTTGTGGCTGAAAAGTTGAATACTACCAGACTTTGAACATTCCATCACCAGATTTTCAATGAAATGGACGGCTGAAGAGTTGTGGGTTGGAGAAGTTTGAAGCCTGTCCTTTAAAATATGAAGATTGCCTATCTTAATATAAAGCTAAGCACTGATTGTATGTATGTGTGGAGATAGTAATCTGGACCAATTAATGATTGCTGGTTTAGCATGAAATACGTATATTTATCTTCTCAACATGTGGGTGATCAGGTAGGTCAGCAATATGAAAAGGCATGGAGAGTTGAGGGTCATGTAAAAGTCTGAGTTCGAATCCATTATATAAAAAGATGAATTGTAAAACTTCCTTCGAAAGACGGACACAGAAATTTGTAATATAATAATTTTAAAATATTAATGATTCTGAATATTAAGTAAATGATATATCACCAACTATCTCTATGTATTTTGTGAAAGTTTGTAATGGTTGTATTTATATATTGGACTATTTCCATAATCTAATATGAGTATTGAATATCTTGAGAAAAATTTAACTTTATTTAAACATTCCAAATACGTTCAACTGTTAGTAATGGCACACAGTGCAAGAGCACAAACTGATGATTAGAAGAGAGAAAACAGATGTGTCTAAGGTAGCAGACCACGTATGTACCAATAAACATATGTTCAATTGGGAAAATACAAAAATATTTGAAAGAAAACAAAAAGCACAAAGAAAAAAATTTAAAGAAACTGCTCACATGACAATGGCAAAAAATCCCATAAATCAATCTAATGTGACTATAGATAATGTATGGAAACCACTAATTAACTTAACTCTTAGGAAATAGTGGAAAAATCAGGAGGAACCTCATAGATAAGTATATGAAATTTCTACTGACTGTAGCCTTTGGCAAGATGGCTCAGTTGGTTAAAGCATTATCTTAAAATTCAAACTCAAGAATCTAACAGTCCAAGTTTGAATCCCATGCTAGTACTGTCTGGTCAAGGCAGCAACACCTGAAGAAGAGAGGAAAATAATATCTCTTGAAATGTTGTGCATATACTAATCTATGTGTTATCACTAACAGTTGAATGTATTTGGAATATTTAAATAAAGTTAATTTTTTCTAAAGACATTCAATACTCATATTAGATGATGGAAATAGTCCAATATATAAATACAACTATTTCTATGTATATTGACTGACTTTATTATATTTCCAGGTAGACCTAAATGAAATTCAAATTATGGAACAATATTTCATATATTATCGAAATAGTTGTCAAAAGTTATATTTGCATAACTGTGGGTGATTATCTATTTACATTTTATTTGTGATTTAATTAGCCAATTTGTTACATTTATATAGTGAAGTGATCGATTAAAGAATGACTGTTAAATTAATTTAATAATAAAAATCAATAAAAAATAAATTCATTAGTAACAATTAAATTAATGTGTTTAACGTGATCAATTTATTTATATACACATCAATCTTTTAATGTTTTATTTTCCTTTTTTAAGAATCAATGGAAAATAAGTGTATAAAAAAATATGTGCATAGAAAAATTAAATAACATTAAAATAAGTTAATATAATAATAAACTAATGGGGTCACATTAGATAAAAAAAATCGTATATTTTATTTATTTCTATTTTACCATCGTTGTATATTTTATTTATTGCATTCCATTATAAATATAGGGGATTTGAAGTCAGACTTTCAAGCCACTTCACTATCCACACTATCTCATACTACTAATACACATGGTTTAAGAGTGCCTGGTATTTTAAATCTTACATTTCATTATATAAAAGTGATTTCCCCAATATGTGGTTTAAAATATGATTTTTTTTCCTACAGTATAGGCTTTTTCATACCTGCATTTACAATATGTAATATATAGGGGTTTGAACTCAGACTTTCACATGACCCTCAACTATCCATGCTATCTCATACCACTGTGATCAAGTGTATCAGAAGTATGAGATAGCATGGTAGTTGAGGTTCGTGCGAAAGTCTGACTTCAAACCCCCTATATAAATATGTGGTTTAATAAAATATAAATCAGAGAAAACCCAAAAATATGGGAGGGGGGATTTGTTACATAATGATGTATGCAATGGCAATTTTTTTTTAAGAATTATATTTCTTAAACCACTAAGCATCATATGATCACCATTTCATATGCTTACACAAGCTGTTAAAACAGTGAAACTCTCCACAGAATAGTGCCACCCAGTGCAAGCCATAGTAATCAATGGATGCAAGAAGGTTTGCGCATGTAATTCCTATCTAGTGTCTACTCATAATATCTCCAGACTAGTTTCAAGCTTGTGGCTTGAGGAGCTTTGCATCTGAGAGCACTGTACCTAAGATCTGAAAACTTGTTAATCAAGGATGAGGACTTGTTCCAACACTGTTTCCAACTTTTACGACAGTTGTTTTTGTAATTGATTACAATTGGCTTAATAAGGAGGGATTAAGATATGACACAAATTAGGTGGAATTTTTAATTTTGGATTGATTAAAAACAAAGGAGTTTCTTCTTTGATTCTCAACTTATAGAATGCTGAGGGTTGTGCTATTTTTACCATTTCAAAAGACAATTTATAGAATATACTTAATGTTTTGAATGCAACATATAAAAACTTTGATTTATTAATTAATGTTCTAAAAATTCAAATTCTTTATCAGCAGTGATAAAAGAAAAATCCTCAGAAACTTTTAGTTTGGATAATTATCAACTTTAAAATGAAGGCCAGTTTAAATATCATGGTAGTTTTATAAGTAGAAAAGTGGACTTGTATGTTGAGGCGTAACACAGATTTCAACACCCTAAGGCTCCTTTTAACAAGCTAAAACATAGGATATTTCATCATAATCAAATAATTTAACTAAGTTACCTGTATATATAATTGGTTTTTTTTCCAAATTTATTGTATGGAAGTAAAACTTGAACACCCCACCAGTTCATTATAAAAGCATTTTTCAGGATGCTCTGTAAACCGTTTTAAAAATACATTGGCAAAATCATCAAACCAATCATTATGGACTTCAGCTTGTTGACCATGGTACTATTGAATTAGTGTAAAATCATGCTCCACTGAATTGGACGTGTAAAAAGAATGAACAATATAAGGCTAACAGTTTTTTATGGTGAGGTTGTCTTCGTAGAAGAGGTAAACCCTGCCTAAGGTATAAAAATTTATTTCAAAGACATTCTAAAGAAGTGTAATGCTAATTGTCTTGATTAGTAAGATATTGCTAATCTTAGAATATACTGAGATTACAATATATTGGAAAGCTACAATTAGGCAAAGTGTTGAAGTATTTCAGAAAGAAGACTTTTCTGCTGAAGAAATTAAAAACAGCATGCAACATATCAAGTAAAGAGAAAAATGAACCAGCATGTTCTGTATATGGTTGTATTTGTGATTTACAGATTAGTTTATATAGTCCTCACAAAACTCATTTCTAGTTTTTTTCTCTTTCTTCTATTCTTTCTTTCTTTCTTTCCTTTCTTGAAGTTAGAACAGCATACTCCTTTCTGAGCTGTTGTCTATTACTAGTACATCTGCTGATCACCCATGTTTAAAAAAAGAAAAAAATGGAAGTACAGTAGAAAGTCTAACATTAAAAGTAAAGTAAATATATGACAGAACTCATTTATAACTAGAGGAAATATATATAAAACATTATGATTGGCTAACTTAAATATAGTGGGTTAAAAAAAAAAACATAAAAAGAAAAAGATGTTCCTTAGCAAAGTGTCCAAAAGCAGACAAATATTTCTTTTTCTTTTTCAAAGTAAAATATGTAAACTATAAAGGAATTTTTTTAAATCGTTAAGAAAGAAATATAAGATCATTTTAGATATCAGACAAAGGATGTTTATCTATCTAAAAAAAAAAAATGTATGAAACTACATTCATTTTAACATTCTATAACTTTAAATAAAAATAAGTTAAAAAGAAATTAATGCAAAAAAGAAAAGAGTAACAATTACTAATATATATATATCTTTGTTTCATTCATCCATTGATTCATTCATTTTTCTATCGTCCATCTATCTATTCACCCATCTATCTATTCATCCATCTATCCATCCATCTATCTTTCTAGCCATCTATCTACCCATCCATATATCTATCATCTATTTAACCATTTATCTATCAACCCATCCATCTATCAATCCATCTATTTAACCATTTATCTATCAATTCGTCTATGTATCCATTCATCTATCTATCCAACTCCATCCATTCATTTATCTATCTATCTGTCTATTCATCTATCGATCCATCTATCTATTTATGAGAATGGTGATCATGTGATGTTTAATGGTTTAATATCTATTTATGTGTGTGCTTATTTGGTCCTTATATTATTAATAATGATTATTGAATAAATATTTTGATAATGATCATTGAATACATATTAAATAGATATATACGACTTCATAGAGAAAGAGAGCATTACCTTTATAAATAATATGATGTAATACACACTAGTTCCTACATAAATAAAGGTATTATATAATGAGATATATAAAATTTCTGTACATGAAGAGATCCCTTAAAGAGGAAGACAGTGGTTTGTTCAGTAAAAGTTATAAAAAGAAATGGCATGGGAATACTCTTAGCAAAGATAACATTAGTTACAAGCCAAATCATTTTGAGAATATAAACTTGGCAATTCTTAATGGAGTTAATTACAATAAATACTAACTGAAATCTTTTTCTCTTCACTCTATTCCACTGCTATTTTTACAAGTATAAGTAATCAATGAATATCAAATAGTAATATGAAAACACACTCTAGGATTAGTCTCTGGTCGTTCGCCTTCCTCAATAGCAAGAATTGTTTTTGCATTGCAACCAAAAACCGATACCTTAGAACATGTTTAGCTCTACTAGTCTGTTTGGCACTGTTATTCATCCCATGCATTCTGAGAAGGCATTATTATTTATTTGGTACATTCAGAGATGGCTCTAAAATGAAGATAAAGAGATTATTATTTTTAAAAACCGCAAATTAAATCTCACCTAATTAGTGGTTTTACACATTTCTTTATACATTGACTTCCTTTATAGGCAAAATATAATTAGGTTCTATTTTATTTTACTAAAAAGCAGATGTAACTTGATACAAATTAATATTGATCTTTCTTATAGGGGGGGGGGACATACTCCAAGTATTGTGGTAAATGAAAAATTTGTAAAAAAAATCCTTTTTATCTTTATATCTCTAGATATGACTAATTATTAAAAAAGACTATCAAATTCTAAATTTTTATTCAAATAAAATGTATTTACACCACTTGATATATATATATAAATTATTGTTTTTGGGACTAAACCGTGTGTTATTTTGTATTACATACCGATATTTCGAGGAACTAGCATCCGCCATTGTCAAGGTTAACTTTTGAAAAAAAAATCGTTATACCTCAAACAGTAAGGTGATTGAGTGCGAGATGAGAAAAGAGATTCAACTTGAAGTAGTTCAGCATTCACAGTATGAGGCTTATCAAAATGTTTATTTCCCTCAGTTTTTTCACCTATTAATTTTAAGTTAATATTAGAAGACAGAGATAAAGTTTCCACATAGCTGGAATACATTGTGCTTTGTCAGCCAGCAGGTCTCATTAATATTTCAACTGACTCTCTTTTGAGGTCTAACAATTTTTCTTTCAAAAGTTACCCTTGACAATGGTGGATGCTAGTTTGTCGAAATATCGGTATGTAATGCAAAATAACACATGGTTTAGTAACAAAAATAATAATTTATCTATATCTTACAACCATTAAAACATTAAATATATATATATATACACAATGTTTTTAAATAAATGACAAACAATTGAGAAATACTATTGATGAAGAGCAATTATATGATTGGTCTGATCATATTTACCAAACATAATTCAAATAAAGAATTTAATAAATACATATATGGTATATTTAAATACAAGTATAGTATATATCCTTAAGCTAGATGTAAATAGAGGGGATTTGAACTAGATTTTCGAGTTCCCTTCAGTCATCCACTCCATCTTATACAACCAATGCTCATGATCACTTCATGCTGAACCAGCATTCGTCAGTTGGTGCGGATCATCATCTCTCACACATATATACAATCAGTGCTTGGTTTATATTAAGATAACAAATCTTCAAAATTTTAAGAGAGATGCTTCGATCTACCCCACCCTACAACTCTTCAGCCACCCATACCATTAAAAATCTTATGATAGAATGCCAAATCCCTTGTTGATGCTAATATTATTGTCATGCCCATGTTGACTTTAAGTCACCCTGACCCCTCATGTATAAAACCTTGTTCATTTAAATGCACAGAAGAGAGATGGGCAGATTATGGGATGAATCTGTAATATTTAAATACAAGTATAGTATATACACTTACATCTAACTTATATATATATATATATATATATATATATATATATATACTACACCTGCATCCCTCTTCTGTATATTTAAATGGATTTAAAGTCCTACATATGAAAAGTCAAAATGACTTATGGTCAACTGGGTATGTTAACAAAATTTGGAAAACAAGAGCTTTGATCATGCCATCATCAGATTTTCAATGATATGGATGACTGAAGTGTTGGAGACTGGAGAAGGTTGATGCCTATTGACTAAAAGATTTATCTTACTATAAACTGAGTACTGATTATATACGTGAGTGTGGGAGAGGATGATTTGGACCAACTGATGAATGCTGGTTCAGCACGAAATGTCTATACTGGAGATTATTTATTTTTTCCGCATGTATGTGGTCATGTGTATGAGTTGTATAAGATAGAATGGATGACTAAAGAGAGCTTGAAAGTCTGGGTTTAAATCCCCTCTATTTATATATATGATATGCTAACTATATTTTTTTTATAAAAAGTTTACCTGTCCCATCCTAATTCCTCCATTTCTGAAATAATTAAACTGTAAAATGATGATGACGGCAAATCCACAGTCTTATCTATTTTATGGGCTAGGACTTGTTTTTCCTGAAACAAATTTCAGTATAAAAATCTACTCATTCTAATATGTCTTTAAGAATGTGATCAAACCTGAAAATAAATAGCATGTAAAAAGAATTTTATTTAAATGCTACATTTTAATGATGTATATAAAAATAATGATAATTAAAAATTGGAATCTTGGAATAAATACTAATAAATAAGTGATCAAATAACATAGATTAAATTAAAATAATCCTTGAAGATAGCTCATGATATTTCTTAAGTAGCAAGTAAGTCTATTGACTTCAGATAAAAGATGGTATAAGTAGCTAGAAATAGAGGCATTTAAATAGTATTTATTCTGAATGGTTACAATTTATAATTACATAGAAGAATGGGAAAAAAATCAGTTGGATGAATAAAATCATGAGCGAGCAATAGCTCTAACAAGCTTTATCGATAAATGCCACAAGAGAAAACATTTAAAAATCTCTATCTAGAAATTATCCCTACCCTCAGATCGGTTTCAAGCTATTGGCAATCCTCAGTGATGTACTAGGATATTTGAGATACCATCCACAAGAGAAAACATTTAAAAATCTCTATCTAAAAATTAACCCTATCCTCAGACCAGTTTCATGCTATTAGAAGTCCTCAGTGGAGCACTAGGATATTTCAGATACAAATTATCCCTATCTTCAGACTGGTTTCATGCTATTCGCAATCCTCAGTGAGCCACTAGAATATTTTGACACAATCTGGTGTCTGAAATATCCTAGTGTCTCACTGAAGATTGCCAATAGCATAAAACCGGTATCATGATAAGAATAATTTCTAGATAAGATTATTTTTAAATGCTTTCTCTTGCGACATTTATCAAAAAAGCTTGCTAGAGCTATTGCACACTGTTTATTTAGTTTTATAATTACAAGCTTATTAAATTAAGTCACATGATATGTGATTATTTTTAACAAATGAAGAAGTTTTGAAAAGAGTATATGAAAAAAGAAGATTAAGTAAAAGAGAAATAGAAAGAGAAGCTGATTGGACATATATTAAAAAGAAATTATAGTTTAATGAAAGATATTGTGGAGGGTAAGGTGTGTAAAGCAAGAAGAAGGGATGGAAAATATTGATATTGTTGGATTATATAAGAGATGGTAAGAGTTTTGTGGAATTGAAGACCTGGGCAATGAAAAAAAAATGGAATGGAAAAAATGAATGAATTCGTGGTGATTACTTTCTGGATCTATCCATCGAGAAGAATAGTATTGATGATATGTATATAAGAATTAAAAGCACTGATTAATATGTAATATTTTCCAAAATGGTGAATTCTACCAGCACTATTTAAAATATTGTATTCCTACTGTAACAGAAGAATTTGGTGTTTGCTTATCCTAAACAGAGTTGGATAAATAAAATATCTTAAGGCAACCATTCAACCATGTAAATATATTAATAATTTATGAATGCAATACAAATGAGGATAATTGTCACAATCATACTGTGGGAATACTCACACTCAATTCCCACCCCTCCATTATATTAACTCTTATAACAAGTATAACAGCTATGAAAAGCACGACATAAAATCAGAATGTGAGCTGAAAAAAACGAGATGAAATCCAGTTCAAGACAGCACTTACCAATAAATATATAGAGTATGAGATAAAAGTGGATAAACCCACAGATAATACCGAAGACACAAAGTAATTTTATCATAACTTGAACATAAATAAACTATAAAATGAAGTAAAAAGATAATCACTATTTGGGCACTAAAGTCTCTTCTTATATATTTTTTAATCATTCATTTAATAGCATTAAAAATATAACAAATTGTTTTAATATATAGGGTATATGAGCACAGACTTTCACACGACCTCCACTCTATCACTGTTCACTTGAACATATATATGTTGAAAAGATAAATAATCACCAATACACGTATTTCATGCTAAAACAGCAATCATCAGTTGGTCCAGATCATCATCTCCACACATATATGCAATAAGTGCTCATATATATATATATTAAGATAGCCTATCTTCATACTTTAATGGACATACTTCAATCCATTCCACACTCCAATTCTTCAACCGTCCATCCAAATGCATATATGTATGTTTATTTGGAGACTTTAATAAGGAAATAAAAAAAATTGTTTAGCTAAAGTGCAGTTACAATCTATTCGTCACCATATCGTGTTTATTTACACACTTCTAATATTCTAATATAATTATTTATAAAGTAATAATAATGCACATTACTGCAAATTGATATTTTACGTTTGCTTTTCATAACTACGCATTTATTTAGGGAACTGTGATTTACTTATAAACCAAGGGAAAACTCTTGAATAATTTTCTTTTAGCCAATACTAATGACGCCATTGATCTTTTTTACATTTAGATACGTGAAAAAAAATACATATCTCCACTATTATTTATAACATTTAGTTCTACCATACTAAATTAGATTCTAATAATTATAAAGTAAGGAGCCTTATAACTCCTATAAAAAATAACCAATTTACTAGGGATATAAAAAAAAAATCTCTAATTGTACTTACTATCAAACATAAATAATATTTACTAAGGCTGTAAACCTCAAGGTAGGGACCTCTACAGGTCTTAACCACAAGCTTATGCTTTGGAAGAAAAGAGGGGAACCCTTCTTTACTTCAACCTACTTTCTATATGAATAGGTGAAGCTGAAGCGGTTAGATCTGAGAGTGTGAAGCTATTCAATACTTCACTGATTAAGTCCACAATTCCTATTACACATTAGTACTCGTGAAATCTTTTGATTTACAATGCGCATATTCTTGAGGTTTACAACCTTAGTAAATGTTACTTACATAATCAATGTGCGTTTAAATAAATTTATAATATCAAACATAAAATAAAATTCCATTTATTTAAATTACGGCTATAAATGATGTCTAATCTCCAGAATTTTATAAAGTTATCTAAAATAATATACATCTCTATTCATTTCAAGGCTTCTAACTTTTCTACATGAAGATATGCAATATTATTAATGCAAATGTTAAACATTTTCCTTCAGATTATTATAAAAAAGTAATAATAACAAAGTAATAACATTCAACATATCTCACACTAATTTAAAATCTGTTCAGTTTCATGGAAGGGATATTTAATTAAATACTGATAACAACCCTTTTTGATATAATGCCCGTTTTCAATATTTTCTAGATGCAACCATTCTAGCAAATATACTACGTTTAAAGTTTTTTTTTTTATATGAAATATATATATTATTAATCAAAACTATATTTTATTTTGAAAATATTGTCATTGAAACTAATTTTTTTAAGAAGCAAAAATATATTTTAAAAAATATAGGAATCACATTAAAAAAATTATCAGAACAATAAAATGTATTAATTTACATTTTATGACAATCAAGACTAAATATAAAGAATAAAAATCTATTATTGCTTATCATTAATCTTTTCTACTACTTTTATTTACTTTTCTCTTTTCCTAGGTCTTATTGATAAGTCCACCATTCAAAAAAAAACATATACAAAAAAAAAAACACATTTCAACAATATTTACCATCCATCTAACTAATAATTCTCTTTTTTATGTTTTAAATATAATATTGCAATCCATCTTTTATTTTGAAATCAAGATAATTACATTCTTTACATAACTTTACATTATAAGAAAACTTTCCTGAACTTTTCTCAATCAATCAATTGTATTCTATCCTATGGACAAGTCCAGAGAGCAGTCACATTATATATTCATTCATTTCTCCATTCCATTCTCTTCCTTGCCCAGCTCTTCAATTCCAATTTAGCAGTGGAAGTTAGGAAATATAAAAGTTCTGAAGAAGATTGCTGGGGCAATTGAAACTGTAAACTGTAAAAGATGATGGTAAATAAAACATTGTGTAACAATAGTAAAGTGCATGGATGATTTAGTATTATATGTTACACTCCTCAATTCAACGTATCTATTCCCACTTCTTATATCATCCTGCAAAGTCAATCTTATTTCCATTCACCGTACCTTCAAAAACATTTCTTTAAACTATACTTTTTAATATATGCAGAACCAGCTTCTACTTCTTAGATTTTCTCAATCAATCTTCTTTTTTCATTTATTGTAATGAACTTTTCTAAGTAATATTTATTTTGAAACTGCCTCCTAATAAAATAAAGAATTTCTAAATAATTTCCAAACAACTGTTCAAATTCTTTCAAATTTACTCCCAATTAAAAGTCCATATAAATATTGGTAAGCTAGTATAACTTCCTTGGTAGCTGCAATGGATAAATTTTGAATGTCCGATGGTTGATTACATGTTGAATTATCATCACATGCCATTTTATTGATATGATTTTTTAAAGAATAGTATGGACATGGAGATTTTTTATGATCATCTTTATAGGATTTCATTTTAAGTCATATATAATGTGACATTACTTTTATAAGCTTGTAGTTACAAAAATGCAATACAGAGAGCGTACCAATAGCTCAAACAAGCTCTTAATTAATAAGTGCAGTAGGAGAAAATATTTAAAATCTCTATCCAGAACACTCTCATCTTCAGACCAACTGGTTTCGAGCTTATGGCTCACGTCAGTGGAGAGCTAGAATATTCGGGCACTAGACCTAAAATATCAACTCAAAAACCCAGCACTTATTTCATATTTATATTTAAGTAGAAACTCTGAAATTTTCGGACATGAAAATGTCTCTAAATTCATATAGCTATTTAAGTTATATTGCTGGATTTAGAGACATTTTCATGTCCAAAAATTTCAGAGTTTCTACTTAAATATACATATGAAATAAGTGCTGGGTTTTTGAGTTGATATTTTAGGTCTAGTGTCCGAATATTCTAGCTCTCCACTGACGTGAGCCATAAGCTCGAAACCAGTTGGTCTGGAGACGAGTGTGTTCTGGATGGAGATTTCAAATATTTTCTCATACCACACGTATTAATTAAGAGCTTGTTTGAGCTATTGGTACGCTCTCTGTATTGATTCTTATGTTAGAATTAGCTATAATTCTTCAACAATTTCTATACCTAAATGAGAAAAGTTTTTTACTTCTTAATCTAAAATGTATTTATTTTTACATATTCTAACATTTTTGGAAATATATCTATAGAACTCATAACAGTTTTGATATTTGCCATAGTATCTCCTTTGATACAATATGGTTCTACAGCATTCAGTTTAACATTAGATTGTTGTACAATTTCCATGTCACTATTAACTTGCTTTGCGAAATCACTACTGTCTGGATATATCTTTGCCACTTTTCAATTTTAAGTTGTTGCATATCAACTATTTCATTGTCAATATTATACTTCTTAAACTATTCAATAGTATCAATATCTCTCATAAATTGGTTTCTCCATTATTTCCATTCTATCTTCTTCCCCACTTAGCAAATCAACTTCAAAACAAACTTCAGCTAATATTAACTTTATTAAGCTTACAGATAGCTACTTCAAATTGTTCAAGAATATCTGTCACTCATGAGTTTCTACAACATTTAGGTCAGATGCAGATAACTGAGTAATGTAATTCATTACCTACCAATACTGAAGTTTCTTGTCCCATAAATCAGTAATACCTGTTTTATTTTTCGCCTCTTCATTATTCTGTACTTTTGTTGGTTTTGTCTTTTTTCATTATAATCCCTAACATTTTCCATCCCTTTTTCTGCATATTTTCGAATCTTTTATAGATTAGTTGAAGTCTTGTTTTACTTGTTCTTATTCCATTTTGCATTTTTATTCACCCATGTCTATATTTTCTTCTAAATTGTTTTGTTGTGTGATACTTGTCCTCACTTGAGTTTCTTCATCTTCTTGTTCATTAATTTTATTATTATTCCTTTTATATCTTTTAGCCTAAAAGGGATAAAATCTATTTCTCCTCATCAACTATTCTCTTTTGCAGAATGTCATCATATTTTTCCTAAATATGTTTGTCCCTCTTATCTTAATTTTTTCCCAGTACTGCTAGCTTTAATATTCTATTTTAAGTATAATTCATTGCATATTAATTATTTGTCTAACTATCATCACCATAAAGTTTGTCTTATAGCAAGATCTCCTCCTGTCTCAACTCGTTAGAATATAGGTTTACATTAACATATTTTCTTTTATATGCTTTAATCTTCTTAGAACCAATTTTCAAGATTTATTTTTCTATTAAGATTAATATATTCCATCATTCATTAAACCATCTTAAAAGAATCACATCTCCATGAATTTCTAATGAATTATCGGTGCTATATATAGTCTCCTACCACAATGTGACAACATTTCATGGATAGAAGTTGCGTTCATAAAGAATAATCAAACAAGAAAACCAAGAATTTCAAATATGGTAATTTTGAACAAATATCAATATATAATAGACAAAAAACTAATTCAGGAATCACACATCTAATATCAGATCTATACAACTGTTACATATAAATTTATTTTTATGATACAGTATAAGAAATCTGATAATTTATAGCACCACTCAGTGCAAGTCAGAGTAATCAATAAATACAGGAAAGTTTGTGCATAAAATCTCTATCTAGTGCCTACTCATCCGATATCTTCCAGACTAGTTTCTAGCTTGTGGCTTTCATCAGTGAGGAGCTTGAATCAGAAAGCATTGCATTTAGATCTTAGGATCTAATGCAACTTTCCAGAAGCCACCTTTTTTGCCTTATTAGTTAATTATAAAGCTTTGAGTCCAAAATGAAAACAGAATAATGTTTTCAATTCAAATTCATCATAGATCTGAACTCAGTTCAGCATCTATACTTTTTGGTGTCTTTGGTTCTTTAATAACCACGGTCACCATAATCCTATTGGGCAGGAACGATGATCATGTGATGTTTAGTGGTTTAATAATTTATCTGATTTTGCATGAATCTTACAGTGCACATATAAAAATAAATAACACTACCTATATGCCTACCTTGGATGCTTAGCATAAGCGTTCATGATCAAATACATTAAAAACACATCCATAAACATTTTAGTTTATACTTTTAACAATGAATCAGAGAATGGAAAAATATTATTTCTTGACCATATCATATAACTTCAACAATAACAAATACTGGGCTATTCATTCAGTTGCAACATTTCTCTGGTATTATTTTCATCTTTCATAAATTCAAGGGATTAGTTCTTATTATGCCTAGGTCTTCTTCCTTTCTGATGCATAGATTTATTGAGTTTTACATTGGAAAGCCATTTTATTCAATAGCGAGGGAAATGATGTATTTCTAATATTTATCATTTGAGTACAACAAAAATCAATAAACATTATGGATATGTATACCTGCATTCAATTTCCAGTCCGCTATTACATTAGCCTTGAAGGCGAGCCCACTGGATAACCAAAGCATGATGTAAAATCAGGACATATGAGATGAAACCAAATCAGGATGGCTGATATCAATAAATACATAAAGTCTTTTATCAGTGAAGTATTTATTCGTTAGTCTAACTCCTAAAATATTTAACTTTATTAATGGAAAATTGGGAGGTGAGACATGACAAATTATTAAGATGAATTGTAGATAGATTTGAATGGGGTTACTGAATGTCTCCATTGATTTAGATTTCACAATTGCAGATGTTAGATTGTTTATGCATTTACATTCACAATTTAGAAACAAATTAAAAGAGATTCATTTTTCAGTCGTTGCACCACAATACTGGCAGAAGAGGATGATATATTAGAATATCACAAAGTTTTATGTTAAAAATTTCTCTCCAACCCCAATTTAGATACATATTTGCATACAGAGATATATATCAGTGTACCATTATTAAAGATCCCACAGCATCCATGCTCATAAATTTATTTAGAAAGATATTCAACATAAAATTATTATTTTAACTCAAAGGAATAAGATATATCAAGGAGATATGATAATGAACAATGATATATATATATATATATATATATATATATATATATATCATCAACCATTATCAATCCACTGCAGGATGAAGGTCTCTCCAAGTTTAATCCATCTTCTCCGATCTTTAGCTTCTCTTCTCCACATCACTCCTGCACACTTTCTTATTTCATCCATCCATCTCATATGTGGTCTCTTTCTGGGTCTTTTACAATCTCTTGGAATCCCGTTTAAAATTTCAATTGTCCACCTGTTATCATCTCTTCTAGCAATATGTCCAGCCCAACTCCATTTCAATCTTTTAACTTTTTCAATAAGGTCAGTAACACCTGTTTGTTCTCTTACCCATTGTG
Organism: Epiperipatus broadwayi; assembly: GCA_028023455.1. Taxonomy (NCBI): domain Eukaryota; kingdom Metazoa; phylum Onychophora; class Udeonychophora; order Euonychophora; family Peripatidae; genus Epiperipatus; species Epiperipatus broadwayi. Next base: position 4,802,645 of record JAQFVV010012450.1, on the reverse strand, counting down.
TTTTTGATCTCTTCTTGTTACTCCCAACATACATCTCTCCATATAAAGCTCTTACTTGGCTTGGTTATGTCAGAAAAACAGTCGAAGTATTTTAAAATGAATACTATCTGTGAAAAAAAAAGAGACTATCCAAAGCAAAATTATTAAAATGACATAATGATGAGAATGGGGACAAGGAGAATAGTAATATGGGAGATGAAATTCTTGGAATAGAAGAGAATGTGCAAGAAATACAGAGATGGAATTTACAAAAAAAAAAAACTGAAAAAAAAAAAAAGACAAAAAAATTCTTAAATAAAAGATGACATTTTCATTATTTGTAAGTTAAAACAACTGATGAGTGCTGGTTCAGCATGAAATGTGCATCTTGAAGATCATACATCTTTTCCACATGTCTTTAGTCACATGTTTATGATTACATCCGTCCACAAGGTGTTAAAAGTGGATAAGACACCAGTCCCTACTTGGAGTGAGAGTAGTCAGTGAAAATTAAGCTGCAAAATTATTATTCATTACTGGATAATCTTTAGTCTAATGAATGATTAATAAAAATTATTAATATATTTTCATTAAGTGATTTGTGCCAAAGTTGTGAGGGCAGCATGTTTGACCTTTATCAATTAAACTGTAGTAATTCTTCATCTATATATATATATACAGAACAATGATAAAGATATGTGTAAGAGATTGTGGTCTGGGCCCATTGATGAGTGATGGTTCAGCGTAAAATATGCATCTTGGGGATTATACACCTTTTCCACGTGTCTTTGGTAATATGTTTATGATTACACCCCTTTGCAAGGTGCTAAATCAGATAGAAACTAGTCCCTATCTTGTGTGAGAATGGAACAGTGAAAATTACATTACGGCAGGGGTTCCCAACCTTTTTGCACTTAAGAGCACATTCTCTAATACCGGCCAGGTGGCGGGCACCATTTATTTTTTTAATGTAAATTTATAGTTGGATGTTGCTAATAATACACATAATGTACAAAAAAATATTTATTTACGCTGTAAAAATATAGTATGCCCTACAATTTTATTACAATACAATACAATAATTTATAAGAAATTTTAAAAATTAAATTTATTTGTATAAGATAAATAATTTTTTATCGTGTTAGGATAGTGACAGGCACACATAAAATGATCTGCAGGTGCCATGGTGCCCGCGGGCATAGGGTTGGGGACCCCTGCATCATGGGTTATTATTTTGTTATTTTTAATGAAAAATATAATTTTTATACAGAATAAGTAAAGGACATCTTCCTTGAAATATTTCTTACATTTTTAGTAGATATGTGATGTTTGAAACATTTTCAATTAGGATTATACTTGCAAAATAAGAATTAAAAATATATTTAGCATATTCATTACAGTAAGGTTATTAGCCGTGTTTTACCTGGTTTATGTGTAATGTTTAATTCAACACAATCTATTAAAACACATTACATATTGAATCTTATGAAATAACTTGCACATTTCAAAACCAAAATGTTCACTATATGTCAATTATGAACAAACTACAAGATTAGGTGAAGTGTGTGTAATATGGAAACTTTAATTGTATATTTTAGATATACTTTACATTTAATCAGAGCACCCAATATTTTCTATTTCTACGTATGTGCACATATACATATATTGTTAAAAGGAAGTTGTCTTGACAATAGTTGAAATTGTTGATTGTTATCTGTATTGGGATTGTCTAAGTGTTGACTGGTTTTTAATAGTTATATATATATATAATGTTCAAATCACCCTCCCAAACATTTTTTCAGCAGCGCCCTCTGTGAATAAATATATATATATATTAAAGAATAAGCTCAGGATGATTACTTTATTTTTATACGGTTAAAAAAAAAAAGGATAAATCAGTGATAAAAAAAATATTTGATTAATTTTATTTTAACATAGTCAATTCATAACACACTATGATTATCTAGATATCTAAATAAAATTTTCTTAATAGGTTAAAAACTATTAGAGAAAAATATGGTAATTAAAGGATTAACAATTCCACTGCAAATCGAACAATTTCCTCTAAAAAAAAGGTGAAATAAAAAATATATATTTATAAAAAATCCCTAAGGATTATTTCAATTCTGCTTGTATCTGCCAATTACAGATTCATTTCCACAATAATAATAGGAGAAATGATCATTAAACAACCAGATACTGCTGGGAACAGTACATTGGTTATCTTGTCATGATCTGCAAACTTTCATTTCCTATTGTGAAAACATTTTCTTCCCCAAACAAATACTAAAGTTTTATTAGAAAAGCATGATTCTGATTTGAAAATTCAATAGAATATAAACAAATTGATATATTGTCAATTTGATTTAAATTATAGAACGTATCCCCATTAAGATGAAAACATACATTTTTTTAATTAAAAAAAAAGACCCGAGGCTTAAGTACTTATATATATTAAATTTATTATCACTCTACCTTGAATAACTAAATAATACTTACAGCTTATATTTCATTATCTTCAACTACATAACAGTAGACATCACACGATCACCTCTCATGCTAGCACATAAACTGTTATTAAACAGGCAAAACTAGTCTGGGGATATTGGATGAGTAGGCACTAGAGGGAATTTTATGCACAAGCCTTCTGGCATCCTTTGATTACTCTGGTTGGCACAGGATGGCACTACTGTATGGAGAGTTTTTTTTACATAACAGTAGGAAAATCTGTGAGTAAAACACACTTTGGAGTTAATTGCATTATGAATATACAATTATTTTATAATCAAAATCACATCAAATTCACAACTCAACAAGAGTAGCCAAGAAAACAAAATCTAAAACACTACCGATGGTTTCACTACTACAACCAGACGTCTCAAGTGTAAAGAACTACAAAATAACATATTTAAACTAAACATTATCCACAATTCTACTTCCCATATACTCTTAATATTAAAAGAACTTTTAAATAAGTTAAATGCTTTAGAATCATAAATTCTTTAATAATAAAGATTCTTTAATTCTTCTTTTTATTTAATTTCTCTCAAAGAAATTTATGATTCTGAAGCAGTTGACTTATTTAAAAGTTCTTTTAATATTAAAGATGGATGGTGGGTAATGTTTAGTATATATATATGTGTGTGTGTTATTTTGTAATTCTTTACAATTGATAAGTCTGCTTCTAGCAGTGAAATCACTGGTAGTGTTTTAGATTTTATTTTCTTGGCTAGACTGGTTGAGTTGTGAATTTGGGGTAATTTTGATTATTTATTGACTAGTTTAGCTTTATGCTTTTAATGTTTAAATTATTTTATAATATTAAAAAAAGAATGATACTAAATTTTAATACTTCTTGGATTAACAAGCTTGAAAAAAACATCAACTGTTTAAAGAAAACGTTCAATCGTTTCTGCTCGTCAAACAGTTATATTTAATGTAATACAATAACAAAGACAAAATTGAAAGTCTTGCATATATAATTAGCTCAAACATATTAAGAGATGATCGTTTGTGATCGTTTGTGAACAACAATATTCTAAAAAGGATTAGAATTTGACAACAAATTGGTCATTGACTTTAAGACTTCATTAAAACTTTCATTTTTCTAAAACATGAAATTACAATATTTAGTAATGAGATTAATAGTGTCAAAAATGCATTGCTTAAACTTAAAAGGTTCTTGAAGGGAACGCCACTATCTCATAGCTAAAATAAACCTACCAATATTATTGTTTTTGCTTCTAAAAAACCTAGCCAGGACAATCAGCTATAAAATGGATACCTCTATTAAAAGCAAATAAACTCATAAATAAATAATAAAATGTTCTACCAACAAGTAGATATAAATCCCTATGAGGATTATCCAAATGACTGTATATCCATTTAAATAAAAAAATAAGTTTGTTTCTTAGTCGTCGAACAGAACATTAAATAAAAATGTTACACTAAAGAGCTACAAAAACAATCTCTTTGAAATGAATTACTACAATAATAATTCTCCTAAAAAATATTGTCATTTCAATAAATATTTTTTTTAAAAAACCAGGTGTAAACAAAGGAATATGTTACCTTTAAATGAACAATACAATTTATAGAAATATTCCTAGGTGGGGAAGAGGGTAGTATTAATAAAGAGAATAAAATAGTTAACTGATAGAACAAACTTAAGTTAAAAATATTAGACCAGTGATTTGAAAATGAATAAGTGATTGCACACCCAAAATCATATAATGAAAAGAAGAAAAAAAATGTCTTTCCTTTTCTTTCCAATTCCCTTAATTAAAACAATTTGCTTCAAATCTCAAAACTCAAGCTTAACATAAAATTTAATAATAATAATTGTAAGATTAACTTTAATATTAAGCATTAATAATTTATTTTATATTCCATGCAATATTCAAGCAAGAAAAATTTGTCCCGTCGGAAAGGGGTAAATGCAACCTTAGTTTGCTAGTTTAATTAATAAACATAGCTATATAATCTGTGAAAAAATTTATTGGCCTTCTTTTCATGTTAAATTAAGTAAATCAATCACTATTGTTGGTAAAATGGCAGGTGATTTGGTTAAAAGTGAATTTAAAAAGTATCTTATAGTACTACCTATTATAATAGAATGGTAGAAAGTTAACCAAAATGTTTTGCGAACCGATTTTTTTTTTAAATACATAACAAAAATATGTGCATCTCAATTTTTTTTTCTTTGTTCCCACCACAGTTGATTTTTTTTAATATATATGCAAACAGAAAACACACACAAAACTGATAGTAAGGAAACTACAATAAAGCATATTTGAATTAATCTAATACCATGGTTATATTATGAGAATTGAACAATCAATATTACACTTAATTACAACAATAAAGTTTAATATTCCTTTTTTTATATGTGTGTGTGTTCATGGACTTGTGTATGGTAAAATATAGTCAATTTCCAAAGTTACTGGTGTACTATATATATATGTGCTGCATGCACAGATAATGAAGCTAATACATATAATCGAAAGCAAATATAAAATACTATTTTAGCTAAGCGCTTTCGAGAGACTTCTTGCTCTCATACTCATAGCTACTATTTTGTTAGAAACTGCTTTGTTAAAAGGAAAATTTACGCAAAATAATGCAAATTAGTTATAACTGCCATTTTCGGGATAAGGCAAAGCAGGCTTCTCTTTGACTGATGGACTTAGGATCATTTGCTATGTGTAATGCTTCTCTGATCTTGCGTTTAGCATCGTGTCTTTATGAGCAAATGATGTTAGCAGACGTGGGTTCAAATATATGCCCTGTTGTTTTTTCATGTTCAACAAAGATGGAATCGCCTTCCTGTTTGGTTTTAGTTTTATTGTAAAGAATTTATGCTGAGCCACTCTGTTGGCAATGTTGGTCTTGGTCTATCCATAATATGCGGTTAGGCAGTTAGCTTGTTGGCAGATCATTTTGTACACGACTTGAGGGGTGAGTTCAGGTGTGATTTTGTCCTTGGAATTATTGATGTCTGTTTGTATTAGGAGGTGACCAATATATGATGGTGAAGTCCTTAGCTAGTTTGTTACTAGTATAAAATTATGAAAGAGAATTTGTTTTATTGATTGAAATACAGCTAACAGGTTATTTATGAGATAAATTTATTAATAAAATGTTGAGAACTTTAAAATATAGTCAAACAAATTATTATTGTATAATATTCTACTGTTATAAATTATTTATATGGAAATAAACAATTGTATATTTTATTTGTACAATCATCATGAATAGTATCCATAGACAGATCCAGAGAGTAGTCATACTATCAATTCATCCATTTCCTCACTCCATACTACATAACTTTTCCCATCTCTTATATCACCCAACAATGTCAATCTTTTCTGTCTTTTCTTCTTGCTTCCATTCACCATTCCCTCCAAAACAACTTTCATTAAACTATACTTTCTTCTTAATACGTGTCCAATCCAGTTTCTCTTTCTCATTTGTTATTTTATACTTCCAACTGATTTTTTTCCTTTCTTCTCCATGTCCACACCTCAAAGGCTTCTATTCTGGTCCTAATTTTATTACTCATTGTCCACATTTCACAGCCATACAATAGTGTACTCCGCACGTAGCATTTAATTAATCTTTTTCTTAATTCTCTTTTCAAAGATCCACAAAATATTTTCTTTCTCTTAATAAATGCCTCCTTTGCCAATGCAATTCTACTTTTAACTTCATCTTCACTTCTTCCCATCCTCATTCAACCAACTACCCAAACATCCAAATCCCTTTACCTATTGAACTATATTATTATAGATTTCAATTTGCAATCTTTTTGCATTCCTCCCTATCCATAAACACTTAGCCTTCTCAACATTAATCTTCATTCTATATTCCATATATTCTTCCTCCAATTTATTCAACATATTCTGAAGTTACTTTTCATCCTTATCTATAAGAGCCATATCATATGCAAATCTTATACATTTTATTACTCTACCTCTAACATTTGCTCCTCCACAGTCTCAGTGACATACTGCATCCTTGCTTAGCTCCTCTTACTATATTCATTTCATCAGTCTCACTATTCTCCAGTCTAATTGTTATCTTTGCCCAATATATATATATATATATATATATATATATTCCAAATCAATCTTCTCTCTTTCCAAAATACTCCTTTGTTTTTTAGATGGTTATAAGTTTATTTCACATTACTCTATCATATGTTTTTTTCCAAATTCACAAAACATATATCAATTCCTTTTTTTTTTTAAATCATCACCCAATAGATAACATTTCTAAATTTTATTCAGATTTGAAACTTAGATCACAGTGATGCTTACACAAGCTGCTTACGCAGAGGCTAAACTCTCCATACAGTAGCACCAAGGCTCCTCACTGATGAAAACCAGAAACTAGACTGGGGATATTGGATGAATAGGCACTAGATAGGGATTGTATGGAAAAAAAACCTTCTTGCATCCATTGATTGCTCTAGCTTGCACTGAGTGGCACTGCTATATGGAGAGTTTAGCCATTATAAGATGCTAGATTACCTGTTTTATTACTAATTATGCATACTATATGTATATTTAATTTTTATTAAAACTAAACTTTGTTCAACCAAAAATCCCAAATCTTCTTAATCCATTCCTAATGGATATGACTTTTAGAAATAAAATAAAATAAAGAGTAGCAAGAGGGCATGAGAAAAAAAAAAATTTCCAATGTTTATTTTTAAAATATATAAGTATTCTTCATATTCTGTTTTGAACCAATCTTCTGGAAAATATATATATATATATTAAGTAAAATTTAATATGTAAATTCTGTAGAGAATAACAGTAACTTATATTAGATGCAAAAACCCAAAATAATTCTAAATTTCAAAATATATGAGTACAACTACAGGATCCCCAGGAATCTCATGTTTTATGATATATTATGTAAAATAAAAAAATAAGCCTTACTTGTTATTATTAACATTTCTAGACAAGGAAAATAGTTGCCTACAATTAATAAAAAAATTGAGGATACTAAAATATATCGTTACTGACTTGGATCCAGATCTATTCCGCTAGTGGCACAGGTCGGCTCCGGTTAAAAATCGTAGTGTTTTGAATTTTCAGACCTTTGGCTTGAATATTATATAAAATGGAGTTAAAAGTAGTTTCTAGATCTAAGTGTATTTTTTAAATACCAAGACTTATTAATAAAAGCAAAATCCAAAAAACCAGTCTCGCATACTATCATCTGGTATTCCCTGATTATTCAATTTTACTACAGGTGTTGCTAGAGAGGAGAACTGCTCTTGCTTAACCATATATGACTAAAATTTATTTCAAATCAATATATATATATATGTGTGTGTGTGTATGCCATCACAGTGTAGATGAAATAATGAAATTAAACTTAAAAGACATTTGAAATAAGTACATGAATGCAAATGATATACATATATATTATCAATAATATGCCTATTCCCTTTTAAATCTTCCATTTTATCATTCCAAGCAAACTTAGAATTTTTTTTTTAGGTATTCCATCTCTAATCAACCCAAATAACCATTCAATTATTTGGGGTATGCGTTTCTGATGATTCTTAACCAGAGAATTAAATAAACGACAAAAAGACCATATCATTCAGAATGTAAATAGTCTGATGAGTATCGTCTTCGGGAAAGAGATTCTGGATTGACATTTGCTTGCCATAGCTATCTTAATGTTATTTTAACATTACATTTATGGATCTTGGCTTTAATTAGAGGGGGTTTGAACTTAGACTTTCAAGCTCCCTTCGCTTATCCACTCCATCTTATACAACCGATACCCATGACCATGTATATGCACAAAATATAATTGATCTCCAATATATGTATTTCTTGCTGAACCAGCACTCATCAGTTGGTCCAGATCATCTCCCACACATGTATATATATAATCAATGCTCAGTTTTATATTAAGATATCAAATCTTATACTTTAACGGGCAGACTTCAATATTTTCCATTCTCCAACTCTTAGGCCATCCATATTATTGAAAATAATGATGGTGGCATATTCAAAGCCCTTGTTGGCCAAATTTTGTTGTGCCATATCCATGCTGACCGTAAGCTTTGTAAAAAAAAAACTACTACTTTAAAATTTAAACTTTTATTTGTAAAATGTTTTAGGGTAAAGGAACAGTAGGTTTAATTATTTTATGATGGTTATTTAGTTTCATGAATTAATTTAAATCAATAAATCTATCTTTGTCATGAAATCAAATATAATGAGTTTTTGTAAAGTATGCTAGCAAATTGCAAAAACAATCAAGCAAAATAACCTTTCTTATTACTGACAGTTATGAATTGATAGTTTACCTTGATTAGTCTTTCAACAGATAATTTCATGTATGTGCACTTGTAGAAATGAAGGTAGAAGGCATAAATGACAAAAAAAAAAAATAGAAATTAGAAGTTATATAAAATAAATAAGATTTAAAATACAGGCATTCTTCATATCATCATTGACCATTATCAATCCACTGCAGGATGAAGGTCTCTTCCAAGTTCAATCCATCTTGTCTGATCTTTAGTTTTCTCTTCTCCACATAATCCTGCACACTTTCTTATTTCATCCATCCATCCCACATGTGGTCTCTTTCTGGGTCTTTTACAATCTCTTGGAATCCAGTTTAAGATTTCAATTGTCCATCTATTACATCCTCTAGCAATATGTCCAACCCAATTCCACTTGTCTTCTAATTTTTTCAATGAGGTCAGTAACACCTGTTTGTTCTCTTACCTGGAGCTTAATTGTAAATATAGGAGATTTGAACACAGACTTTCAAGCAATCTTCAATATCTCATATCATTGATACACATGTGTGTGGTTGAAAGATGCTTGAAAGTCTGTGTTCAAATCCCATATATTTGTAAAATAAATACGTAGAAAAAAAGGGAAAAACACAAAGATAAACCATAATATTTGAAGCAATAATATTTGAACCTATCAATATTATTAAGGATTGAGAAAATATCAAATAAATCAAATTATTAATTTATTTGCCTACAAAAACGTCATCAAAATACTTTTTAAATCCCATTATTTCCCAAAGCATTCATAAATATTTAATTTATCACAATAATTTAAGCTCTAAAGAAAAGGAAATCAACTATGATTTTTTTTTTTTTTTGTAATAAAGTTATCTATGAGGTGGAATTTTTAATCACGTTTTATTTTATCCGAGGGAGTTTGCCTACACACAATAAGACAAAACAAATCGTAAGTTTACTGGCATAAAATCTGTTGTCAAGTTACAAGCGCCTTTATTAACAAATAACTGATTCCATGGAAAGCTTTTAAAAGACAATCATTGCTTGAAAACACATTATAAGTGGACAAAAAAATTATATTAATTAAGACTTAGGAAAAATATATATACAATATTTTATAAATATATACTTTACTGCAAATAATGGTTGAAATACGTGAAACAAGGTGACACGTGATTTTTTTCAGCTCTATTTAGCATGTGCTTTAAAACAATAATTCATAGAGAATTATCTCACTGTAAGTAATACTAAATACCTATCTCGTGCCAATTACTTTTCAAATTTATAAAAGAATGGCTCAGCAAATAGAATAAATACAGTGGATTCCTACTCCTAATATGAGATTACAACACAATTGCTTATGGATGAAAAAAGTGCCTTTTATTTGAAGATCAGAGATTTTGGCATTCTGGAAAGAGATATGTGGAATTGAAGAGCTGGGCAATGGTGAAACGAGTGGGAAATGGATGAAATTGTGATGTGACTACTCACTAAAACTGTCCATATGACATAATACCATTGATTAAAGCAACACAGAAACATTTTCATCGACTCCAAAGATAAAAAAAATTGTAATGGTCCTCATGGTGACAGTTTTGTTCATCGTTGATCATTAACTCTGTGCAACAGTAATTATTTTATACAACTAATGAAATACTAAATTGAACTTGCAGATGAAAATGAGAACCAGGTACTGGTGATATTTCCTGATCACCATCTAGCAACTCAATTCCCAAGAGGGTGATATTTCCTGATCATCCAGCAACTCAATTCCCTAGATAATCAAATCCATCTCATTTATTCAAAAGCATTTATCATTATGACTTATTTTTCTAATGACAATTTTATTGTATGGGGTTCACCTTGTGCACCACTCTCCATTTGTAAAGAATGTTCCCAAGCCTTGCACCCCTCACCCATATACCTGCAACACCATTTCCAGTTTCTGTTAACACTCCTATGTCTATCTCACATTATGTTTTCTAGACATCATATCAAATTTCTCTTATATGTGTTTGGAATGATATCAAGCAGTATCTGATAGTTATATTTTTTTTAAAAAAAAAATGTACTGTGAATACGCTATGATAGTTTACAAACTATATATTTTATTACAAGTGGTTCCAGTTTATCTACTTAGAAAACTACCGAAGGATAAGGTCTGATTTCTAATTATTTTCTAATCCTCCTTATTTATTTCCAACACACTTACATAGATAAAATAAAATACCTTCCACGCAATAACTGTTAGTGAAACTATAAAGCCTGCAATTATATTACTACTATAATTATAGTACAAATAATTAACTAAATATACGACATATAAAATAATAATAATAATTAAGGCCTTAAATTTTTAAATCAAGGAAAATCTTATCACAATAATGTTCATAATATAGTAAGCTTTCTATTAAAGGTCTACGACTAAGTGTAAATTCAGTTCTACAGATCATTTCAATTTCCATCGGTCACTGTTCTCTATGTATAGGATTCAAACAGTAAGTGATGAGTGCATGTCTTTTGTGATCAGGCATGGGTACCATCTTATGGCACTGTTCTTTTATTCTAGCAGATTGAAACATTCTGGTTAGGAAAACTATATAATTCAGATTTTTGATTAGTGTACTTAGATAGATTCCAGCCTATCATACTGAAAGCTTTCATTGTATACAACCTTGCCATGTTAGCTTTGGATGGAGAAATATTTTGTTAAATCACTGTATATTTATTAGCAACAAAAAAATCTGCCTTTTCACTTTCCCAATCTTGATGCAAATATCAATGGGGATGGTTGCACTTGAGAAAATATTGCTATATCTAAATTTTGCCAGATTAATTATTCTCAACGCAGATCCTTCTCTTCCTCTGCATATTCTCTTCTGCTTCTCAGCATTGGTCTTCCCAATCTTTTTGTTTCATTTTACTATTTACACTATGCCGCATAATAAAGACATGCTTCCCATCATTCTTCAACTTTAATTCATATGGTTATTTTGTAATAATATTAAATAAATATTTTAATTCAACAAATGTTTACCAAAAACACTACTTAATTAGTAAGGTACTTTTCCATTAAACATATATGATTGTAGTAATTAATTTATTGAGTGCACAGAAAGCATATGTAAATAGTTTGAACAAGCATTAAACTGTATTCATTGCACTTTAAAACTCGTAATAATCAAGCATATTTTTGCCGACAGAGGGACCTTCCAAACCACGACACAAGATAGCGACTTTTATAAAGATAAGAGCAGCCGTCTTATCTTTGACCTAAATTTCCACTTATATAGGCGAATCTAGATTTGGAAGCATGAAGTAGTTGTTTTCTCCACTGTTTAAGTCCACTATTTCCTTTACAAATCTTGTGATTTACAGCGAGTTAATATTACGATCTTAATATTGGAAATTCTATAAACTATTGAAGAGTAGTAATTAATTTATTGAGTGCACAGAAAGCATATGTAAATAGTTTGAACAAGCATTAACCTGTATTCAATGCACTTATATAAGTGGAAATTTAGGTCAAAGGTGGCTGCTCTTATCTTTATAACAGTCACTATCTTGTGTCGTGGTTTGGAAGGTCCTTCTGTCAGCAAAAATATGCTTGATTATTATGAGTTTTAAAGTGCATTGAATACAGGTTAATGCTTGTTCAAACTATTTATATATGATTGTAATTTGTTTCAAAGCATATTCCAAACTTGAACCATTAACAATTACTATAATTATATCCTTATTTGCTCAGAATTTTTTAATTTCATTAATTTTTTTAAATTTTACATAGACCAAAACTAATTTCTCTTTGCAAAAAGAAAGAAAGAAAATTTCTACTGACTTTGGCAAATCAATCTAGATTTTGTTTATTTTTATCCTTTTATATTTACTATTGAAATATTCATATTCTTTGTCCCTCTTACTATAAGAATGTATAAATTATTTATTTATGTTATATATAGAGCTCATAAAATAAGCTCTTAACAAGCTTTGAAAATATGCCCAACCCCAGACAAAGCTTGTTAAGAGCTTATTTTGCGAACTCTATATATAACATTTGTAAATACAAGCTTATTAAATTAGGTCATGTGATATCTGGCTTGATTTTTTTTTTTTAAATTATTTATTTAAACACATCATGCTCCAAGATTTTTCATGATAGGTTAGCTTGTAATGCAGAACTATGCTGTGCTTGAGCTGAGTTTGAAATATTACAATATATTATTTAAACCTACATTTTTTTGTTTTTTAAGTGTAAAATTTTATTATTGCAAGGAGAAAACAGATATATTTGTCATTCGTGAAGAGATCACAGAATGTTTAATTTCTATTCTTATAAATTAAATAATATTTTAACATCATGTTAATTATTACTATTCTACGATCACATGTAATGATTATCTTTAATATACAATAAATTAAGAAGTCAGCGTTCACATAGCTTGTAAATGCATAAATCATACTAAATCATTGAGATTCTAATAAAATTTATTTATTATGAGAAGAAATGTAATAAAAATGTCAAAATATATTTTATACACAGGGAATACGTATATATTCTATCTAATAAATAGTATTAGTAACTATGAATTCACAGTACTGAGAATCGACTGTATTCATGGGTAGTCTCTACCCAGACTTGATAGCATAACGTTAAAGCAAAACGAACAAACAATTATTATATTTCAGCACATTTGTTCTTAAGCTGAATTGCTAGTAATATTATACATGTATGTATGGAAAATATAATATTAACAAAAATAACGATTTTCTTTCCCGTAATAATTTGGGGATAACTACGAGCAGAATGAGTCTACTACATTTCTTCATTCACTACTATTCTTCACAGTTCATTAATAATGGATGCTTAGTTTCCATTGCCATTAGTACATTAGTTTAATCCATTTAGGCTATACTCTTTTTTACCCTTTAGGAGAGAAGCGATTAACTTTCAACAGGGTTTTATTCATCTCGACTGCCACAACTGCACCAACTCTTAAACTTTGCGAGAGAGTTGTTTTTTATATCTCATTTGCATACCAATTATTCATAATTTTAATTGGATGTTTCTAGAGTGAATTAATTCTAGGAGGAAACTGTCTAAACTGCTGGCACTAATTACACAAATAAAAATAGTACTTTATTAATAATACTCATAATAATATCAGTGCTGGTAAGTACAGAATCCATGAGGCATTTCACACACAAAAAAAAAACCCAATGTATTCTGAGTAACGAGGTTTATAAACTTTTCATTCAATCAATACATCAAATAATGTCCATAAAGTATCAACTGCATATAAACAAGGTTGATTCATCTTTCAAAAAATAGCATTCTTATTTCCACTATAAAATAGATGCATTGCCAGAAGTAAAGATTGATATAATTTATAATAATCTAAGATATGACATCCGCTAACTTCTTGTGGAATCAGATCATAGAAGCTGTATTTGATCAACTTTCATCATAAAAAGCTGAAAGGTGTGAAGATGTGGATCGACACATCTATTGCAAAGGTTATTAGGATTTAAATCAGGCAAAACTCACTACACATATTGACACACACAGCAAGATAGAGTAATCAATGGATGCCAGAAGGCTTGTGCATAAAATCCCCATCTAGTGCCTACTCATCCAATATTCCCAGACTAGTTTCTGGCTTGCTGTGTGTGGCAATACATATAGTGAGTTTTTGCCTGTTTTAACAACAGTTATACACAATCATAAGAAGTGGTGGCCATGTGATGTTTATTAGGATTTACAAAAAGAATTGGAATAGGACATTGAAATTTTCCAGTTGACACATGGCAATCATATTAAAATTTGAAAGTCACTCAGTTTTATGTTCTTTCTGCGTACTATTACTATTCCACGTTTGTGTATTATTATGAGATTTGAAATATTTTTTAAAAAGTATTCAAATCTTTTAAACTACACTTCTATTAAAAAAAATTCCTTATACAAAATAGTAGAAAAAAAAAAAACTTACCAAAATACATTTGAATTCAATCAAAAATGATGCTAAGTCCATACTTTGTTCTAAACGCTAAAATAAAAAAATATATGACATACATGTATCAATGATAAAACATTTAATAATATAAGTAAAAAGTATTTAAAAATTAGAAAATAAATATATTATTTTATTTATTTAACTTTTGACAAAGATAAGCGTGACTTTAAATAGTTCATTGAAGTCAATCCAAAAATCTCTGAAGAATAAAAGTCAAACCGAAAGCCATAATTATCGAGGTTTGCCAGCAGCTGCATGGGGGTTTTCTGCTCTTGCTTCAACCTTTAGCTAAAAATAGGTAAACGGCCATTTTCTTACTGCTAATTGGATGATTATAAAGCAAGCTATCTGAAAAAAACCCAATGCAAGATGGTCTGAATTGTTTTGTTTTATACTAGTTTAAAACGTACAATTCTATTCTAATATTGATACTATGCTATAACTAATACTGGTATATAATCTTGAATTGTTTTACTAGTCTTTGTTGCTGTTAAATAAAACAAGCAGCTGAATCCTTGGTATCATTAATGTTTGTTCAGCTCTTCATATGAAAAAAAAGACAAAACTTGTATAAATCTACATTATTTATTAACTTCCCTTCCTTTGCTAGATAAATTCTACCAAGAGTAGCTACATCAACGTTAAATTCACTATCAGAGCTGACCTTTAGTCAAGTCTTAAAAAGTTTATACCAAGTCAAATTGTATATTTCGTGTATTTAGAAAAAAAAAAATCTTATCTTTAGAAGTACAACTGCTTCCTGTTTTACCAGTAGGACTGACATCATAATCATTTCTATTGCTTTTAATTTTTCAATTTTCATTATGGTTGGCATATTTCTATCAATACCAAATATATATATATATCTTATCCATCATCATTTTTCCTTTCTATAATATCCTCTACATTTTTGTTTATTTTTATTAATTTGCCAATGTAGATAATAATCGTGGCCAATACCCTATTTTCTTAGTGATGGTAACCTGTTATAACAAATCTGATATTATTTTAGATGTCTTGCAATAAAAGCCAATAAATAAATAAAAAATATGATGGATGTACTACAATGGTGCCAAATATAAATTTGCATCTATGATGACAAAAAACATATTCTAAAAACAACTACAGCTTTATATTTTATAATAGTTAATTGTTTGTTAAAGGAAAAGCTACAATGAATTCATGTAATTTTTCAACAGGAGAGGAACACTTGATTAAACTTGGAAAGAAGTTTCATCCTGAAGGGATAGATATTGGCTGAAAATAAAGATGATATAGAAGATGGGGATATCTGATATGGTATTGTTAGTTTAAGAAGTTCGTCAGCAAAATTGTCACATCTACATAAAACATCACATGGATCACCATTTCCTATGCTTACACAAGCTGTTACAACAGTATGTGATGTGCTACGGCTTCTCCTTTATCAAAGTCGGGAGTCTCTCAGCCACTATGCTCAGAGAAATGTGTTAGCCACCTTACCTTTCCATTCCCCACCCTAAATTTTCCCATTTTCTTCTCTATCCTGCTCCAACCCATTTCCACAACATAATCTTTATCAACTCCATGGCCTTTATATCTAAATCCCCCTTATCTTTTTCCAAACCAGCATAAAAAACCAATAACTCATTTTCTGTATAATCATATTGTTTATATTTATTCTCCCACAACTTCATTATTTGTATCCTTTTTGCTTGCAGGCATTTACATTCATTAATAGATGCCTAATATTTTCTATGCCTTCCTTACATAACTTGTGGACTAAATCACATATTTTTTCATTTATGTGTATATTCCTTGGTTGCTAAAGATCCTGTTCTATCCTTAAACAGTAAACTACTTTCCTTGCTATTATCATAAATTAACTCTCACCCAATATTGTTTACTTTTACGTATATTTAAACTCTTTTTACTCTCCATACTAGTTCTCCATCTCTCCAATTCCATCCTTTTTATTAATGCATCTATTCTTCTACCCCACTCCTTGCCACTAAAAAATACAACAATTGTCCTAACACAATCATCCCACCTTTTGTATAAGTATACTGACATAAATTCTTTATCCAAATCTTCTGCATACTGTATTACCTTTCTCACCAATTTTGTTGCTTGTCCTTTATTCATAATCCAATTAAATACTATTTTGGCTATTCTTTTATTATCCATAAATTACTACTGAACATTTTCATTTTGCTTTTTGCATCTCTCATATAAAAACTTGACCATCCCATTTCTCCTTGAATTGCCTCCTTTGCCATTTACACATCTGCATTTAATGCATGTCTTCCTACTTCTCTTTGTACTTTTTCTAAGTAATCTAACACCCTTTACTAACACATAAAGCATCATTACCGTATGTTAATCCTGCTATTGCCACTCTATTGTTAATTTCTTTTATCAATCCTAGCAAACTCTTCAAACAGTAGTGCCACCAAGTACAAGCTATAGTAATCAATTGATGCAATAGGGTTTGAATAGAAAGTTTGCTTCAGATCTATATAAATTTAAAATGGGCTAAACTGTTGACGCTTGACCAGATGTGGCACTGCTATCAAAAACTGTTCAATACTTTAATATTTCCATATGAATAAATTAAGATTGATAACAGCCTTCCCAAATTGAAACAAAAACTTGTCAAATCAACTATGGTCAGAAGTCAATACATATCTGAATATTCTAGTAGTTATCAAATAATCAGCATTGGAAATATATGTCTACTGACTGCTGACCTGAATGGTACGACAAAAAATCCATGACATGTAAGCAGAGATCACCAAAGGTCTGGAAAAAAGCGTATCATGTAAGAAACTTTCAACATCAAACTAAAAACATAATTGCATAGCTGTCATGATTTGGACAATCATAGCCCAGTCTTTTATTGTTTCATGCATTACTCCAAATAAAAGCATTGTGGGGGTATAAAGTGTAAAAACTGTTTCAGACAAAACAATCATGCTGCAAGGGAACGAGGCTCTAATTCATACAGCGCAAGTAGCCAAATAGCGAAAATATGAGATTGATAGTATACATTTACAAAAGTCCTTATGAACAGCAGGTGAAATCTCAAAGAAAGTATTCTTTTTGAGGGCTTGTGGATTATATTCAAGAGTAATGACTTGATATTTATCTACTCGTTGTTCAAATATTATATAATTTCATCTCACATATATATCAATTAGTTGCTGATGCAGTTAGTTCATTATACCATCGCTGATATTTCTGTTATTTTGTTCAATCTATAAAAAAAAAAGCTTTCAGATAGATTACTGCAAAGATTTCTCACAAAGGAATATGTGTGTATATATATGCAAGTAAATCAAGTCATACATCATGTGATTTAATTTAATAAGCTTGTCTTACAAATGTTATATAATGAGGATTAATAGCTCTTAACAAGCTTTTTCGAATATCCTTATCCCCAGACCAGTTTCTAGCTGTGTCTGTTGTCAGTATTTTTATATCTAATGTCTAAATATCCTAGTGCCTCACTGATGACAGCCATATCTAGAAACTAGTCTGGGAATAAGGATGTTCGGAAAAGCTTGTTAAGAATTATTAACGCTCATTATAATATATATATATGTGTACATTTAAATATACGCATCTTTATTTAAGTGTGTAAATATGAACACATGTTAACATACATGTGATAAGAAGATGAGACTGAGAGAGAAAGCAAAAAAAAAAAAGAACAAGAGAATAAGACAGCGTGAATAATAAAAAGAATTATAACAAAGCCAACATGATGTTATTTCTAAATATTATGATGTACTTACTGTATTGAACGACTTTATAATTCATTTTCATTTTCATAATGAGATAATAAAAAAACTCAGGCGAATATTCACATAAAAATTTAGTAACAATAATAATCATAACTTATTTACAAAGACTCTTACTTGCTGACAAAGAGATTCGCAACCCTGCAGCAGCATCTTTGCCTGCCAATCAACATCAATTCGCACATCCTTAATATTATGATTTGGAGGCATTTCAATTCGAACACGAAATTCATTTCCCTATAATAAATAAGACAGAAAGACACAATGTAATAAATTGTGATGGTTTTAGTAACCACTCCAAGCCTTTCACTTCAAAATTCACTAACGATATGAATCATTAAAGAGAAAAAGACTGAAAAAGACTACAATAATGATGAAGTTATAAATAAATTTATAGTTTGTAAATTTAGTTGTAAAAAAAATCAATTTTTTTCTTTTCAAAATAGTAATAATTCTAAACAGTATTTTACTTCATTTTTCTTCATTTATTGTAATCATTATAAACTCACTGCATGTTGAGAAAAGGCTAAGCATGCTAAAAGCATTAGCATAAAAAAAATTAAATTTAAATTATTTTACCTTTTCTTAACACTCATTTGCAATGAGTTTATAATAATTTGCATACATTTGCATAACCTAACGATAACACAAAATGAAGAATCACAGGCTATAAATATGGGAGCAAATATGCCCCAAAAGCCTAAGCTATAATTAACACAATTAAAATAATAGCTTCACTTAGTGTGCATTGAAAGCACAGTATAATAATATTTAAAACAGTAATAAATAAATCTATTTATAGTCCTTCAATTAATAATTGTAAAAATGTTTTTAATTCAGGAAAATAAACAGATTCAAGAAGTACAGAAAGAATGAGCCAATCTATTTATGATATACACCTGGGTCTCATTTTATGCATTTTAATGCGATTTTGAAGTTATGCAATTCATGTTTCTTCTTAATATCTTTTTATGCGGTTTTCTTTTATGCGATAAAGAAGTTCATATTACACTTAAAATCGAGATTTCTCTGTTTTATATACACACATTATATTTTATATACTTTAAATGCCTGTTGGAAAAAGGTTTGGCAATAAGTTTAAACACTGTAGAAGATTTAGAAAAAAAGATAATGAAACAAAATTGGAACTTGTTCGTTTCACAGCAAAAATGATTCGAGATGGACAATCATTTTCTTGTTAAAGATCCGAATTATGAATGAGCTCTTAAATTTCAATGAAAGTTAAATATGTAGTTGTATGTCTGGATATCGTGAGCTTCATAAACAATTAGTAAAATCATTGTCTCAAAGCTTAATCACCGATTACATTGTTGACAGAAAACCATTAACTTTTAGCCAAAAAATTTTTTATTGGCTGAGTGAATTAAAGTTTTAAACTTTTGATTGGTTCGATTACAGAATCAGTAGTAAAAATATATTTGTGTTTTAATATTAGATTCATTTGTAAAAAGCAAATTAATAATTTGTCAGATTATGAAAGTGAATGAAAGGTTTTTCAAAAATAAATTTCTATTTATAATTATAAAAGTATTATATAGCGGAGATTCTAAACAAAACATTCATAAGCTATTAGAAAATGCTGCGTACATCGTTGATTTCTTTCTCAATTTATGTTCATGTAAAAGTAAAGATTTTTTACTAAAATCTTAACTATTTTTTTTTAAATAATTATATTTTCAGCAGATTTTATCAAAATAATTTATAATATGTAAAAAAATACGGTAAAATACTCTTAAAATATACATTTTCATTTTGAATGTCAAGCGCTCCCTTTGGTTCAAAATGAGCAGCAACAACAGTGCCTTATGATACATTTTAAGCTTTAACAAGACCGTAAATTTGCTACAATAATGAACATTTTAGAGCAATTTCAGTCTCATGCTGTGTTTAATAAGTCGCTCTAAAACAGTCATTATCGTAGCAAATTTATGGTCTTTTAAAAGCTTAAACATATCATAAGGCGCTTTTAGTGAACATAAAAATATACTTATCTGCATTCATAGATAGTTCTTAAGAGAATTCCATATCTTAGTAACAAGGCAATCCTGAAAGTCCAAATAGACAAATTTTACTATTTAACTGCTGTTGAAATTTAGAATGAATAATGGATGCTTTTGAAGAACTGACAGCAAGTTTCTCACAAATATAGTTGTGATAAGACATTTTTAATGCAAATAAAATTTTGTGATCTATAATCTTTTCAATAATCTTTATTTTAAATCCTTCCATAATGTAAATTCTTGCATTCGGAGTTCTAATTATAATGTAATCTCAAAGGCTAAACTCTTCATAAAGTAGCACCATTCAGTGCAAGACAGTGTAGATAATGGGTGCAAGAAGGTTTGTGCATAAAATCCCTTATGCACAAACCTTCTTGCATCCATTAATTACTCTGGCTTGCACTGAATGGCACTACTGTATGGAGTTTAATCTCTGTGTAAACAGCTTGTGTAAGCATAAAGAATGGTGATCATGTGATGTTTGGTGGTATAATGTAATCTATTAAATGCCATTTATTTAAACATGAATACATCTATGTTCTTTTATAGCAATTAACCTATCTACATAAAGTGTTTGTGATAGTCAAACCATATGCAAATTCAGTTATAAACAAGACAAATGAGATTACAGTGCCTATATCATTATTTCCAACAACTTCTGGCTAAAGAGTATTGTTTGTATCAACATGTGCATAAAATATCAAACAACAAAAATTTCAATTTTTAATGGTATTATGAAATTCTATCCAGCAAGAAATAAAATCTTTTCTCTCTGAGTTTAATGTTGAAGAACCATAGTGCAGACAAACTTTTAACACCATTAGACTCACTGATACATTGGAGAACTTACAAATAGAAGATATTAAATCCAACATAATGTAATCTTCTTTATTAGATGATCTGCCCTTCTTTCTCTTATGGCATTTATTGAAAAAGCTTGTTTAGAGCTATTAGTATGCTCGTTATATTACAGTCGTAAATACAAACTAATAAAGTGACGTGATGTATGACTTGGTTCTCCTTACTATTATAGTTTGGCTTTTAAGACTTTGGTGATGTTACATTGCTAAGGCTATTAATATATGGTGTATCTGAATTTAGTTCACTCCCATATGGCTATTTAAGTTAGGTAGCTGTATTTGAAGACATACAGATGTCTTAAAATTTCAGATTTTCTACTTAATAGTTAAGGGTTTGATAAATGCTGGGTTTGAGTTTGTATTTTAGACCTAATGTCTGAATATCCTAGTGCCTCACTGACAAGAGCCATTAGCTCGAAACCGGTTTGGGATAGGGATAATTCTAGATAGAGATTTTAAATGCTTTCTCTCATGGTATTTATCAAAAAAGCTTGTTTAGAGCTATTAGCGCACTCATTATATTACATTTGTAGATACAAGCTAATAAAGTCATGTGATGTATGGCTTGGTTTCCCTTACTATTATAAATCTTAATATATTCATAGCTACCAGTGCTGTCTTCTGTTCAATTCTCAAGTATATATATTATGTAAAGTTCACACATTCCATGGACCTCTAGAAAAATATTAGATACACAATTCTTTAATAATATTACTGCTTTCTGCTTACCATTATTACTGATAATTATTTCTATCATGTTAACACTTAATCTGATGGGCAGGACTCCCTAACCACTTCGTGGGCTAACCCATTTTCAAATCACCTTTTAAGGTACCTAGGCTGCTTAAATACATAACCTTTGTTAAACTAAAACTCCTATCCCAAATCCAGTTCCAACCCAACTAATTAATGATTGTGCTCAAACAAAAATCACAACTTATGACTACTAGTCACTAAAGCTTTTCTATCACTGCCACTGCTTTCTCAGGGACTTGAACTAAAAAAAGAAAGAAAAATAGAACTACGACTAAATAGATGTGTGTATACTAATGGACAGAACTATGGTTATGCAAGTACACAATACAACTGTTATTATTAGAATAGACTAATAACCAATAGAATAACAGACTCATAATGATCATTCCCTACTCCAACTTAATTGATTGAAAACTGTAAGGAAAAGAGGGAAACAACACTTATATAGGAGAATAGTACCTAGTTTTTGATGAACCAACTCGTTTTCCTATAAGGCAGCAGAAAAGATTGTTTATAAACAATTACTGTGTGATTAGCCACAGTTAACAGTCACATCTACAAGTTATTTCACTATTCACCACTCTTCTATATTTATAATTAGCATATTTCTAAAAAAAAATTCCATTAATCAAAAAGCAAATGATAATAGCATATTAATATTTGATTATGTCCAAATAACATAAGCTATTCATTTGCATAATAAATCTACCAATTAGCTAGTTCTATTTATGTCCGATAGGTGATTTAATTGTCAAATTAGTTTTTTTCATTACAGACACACTCCTTCTTCTTTTAACCACACCCAAATTCTATTATTCCATTTTTAACTAACAGAAATTGAAATTTTACTAATAAATGTAACATGATTCATTTATTTATTTTAATTCATATATTATTTTTATTTAATTTATGCTTTGCTCAACAATGAAAAAATCACATTGTTATAGCCAAGTAAAATGATTCTCAATTTAATTACGTAATACACAATATGTTAGATACAAACTTACTTTTAAATATCTTTTTTTTAAAAAAAAAAAAAAAGATAGCTGATTATTTAATCTTTTTTTATTTATATTCCTGAATCTTATTCAGAATTAATGACTCATTCACATTTCAAATATATGGGGGGAAAAGGAACATGTCAATAGATCCCAAAATACATTCTGACAATTCAAAAGGCCCAAACACCAAATTTGCTTATGTGAAGCTGGACTCAATTATGAAAATCTAATTGATTGAAGTGCATATTGGATGCAATTGGTATGAACTCCTTGCTCACCCAGTGTGTGCAATCATATTTTTAAATTATAAAAATCAATCATTAATTATATATAAAAAAAAAGTGTCATATGAGTAAAATGAGGTAAAAATTTAATTAAGAACATTGTTATGATAATGGAGTAATATATCTGTAGTGTAATTTTCACTACACCACTCTCATGCAAGATAGAGACTAATTTCTATGTGCTTTTAACACCTTGCGGAAGAATGTAATCATAAACATAAGATCAAAGACATGTAAAAAAGATCCATGATCCGCAAAATGCACATTTCATGCTGAACCAACACTCATAAGTTGGCCAGACCATAATCGTTTACATATATTTTTATCATTGTTTATCATTATTGTGAGGGCATGTTTGACATCTATTATACTGTAATGTAGGGGATTTGAACACAGATTTTTCAAGCATAACTGGCACACATGTTCACACATTTGTAAAAGGATAGTGATCTCCAATATATATATATATTGTGTTGAACCAGCACTCGACAGTTGGTGTGGATCATCATCTCCCACACATATATATAATCAATGCTCATTCTGTATTAAGATAGCATACCTTCAAACTTTAATAAACAGGCTTCAATCTATTCCACCCTCCAACTTTATATGGATATCAACAAGGGATTTGGCGTACCCTCATCAGATTCTCATTGATATTGTTGGATGAAAAATTGGAAGTGGAATGGATTGAAGCCTATCCATTAAAGTTTGAAGATTTACGATCTTAATATAAACTGAACACTGACTAGGTGAGAGATGCTGACCTGGACCAACTGAAAAGTGCTAATTCAGTATGAAATATGTATATTGGAGATCATATATTTTTTTCATATATGTGTGATTATGTGCATCAGTTACATGAGATGGAATGGATTGCTGAAAAGAGCTTAAAAGTCTGTGTTCAAATCTTCTATACTACAATTATTCTGTAGTAATTTGCTGTATACGCATACTGAACATAGATAAAGATATGGGCCAACTGATGAATACTGGTTCAGCATAAACAGTGCATCTTGGGATATATCTTTTTCAGACATCTTTGATCATATGTTTATGATTACATCCCTCCTCAAGGCGTTAAAAGCAGATAGAAATCAGTCCCTATCTTATGTGAGTGTGGTGTAGTGAAAATTACACTATAGTTACATTATTCATTATTGGATAATCTCTAGTCTAATGAATGACTAAAATATTATTATTACTAGATGGGGATTTTATGCACAAGCCTTCTGGCATTCATTGATTACCCTACCTTGCTGTGTTGCAATGTGTATAGTGAGTTTTTGCCTGTTTTAAGAACAATTACAAGCAAGTGTAAGAAATGGTGATCATGTGATGTTTATTGGCTTAAAAGCCAAAGACACCAAAATGTATGAGTACTGAACTGAGTTCAGACCTATATGACTATATAAGCTGATGAGCTTGGATTGAAAATATTAAGGTATTTTCAATTTAAGACATATAGTTTTGTAGTTAAGTAGAGGTAAACAGTGGCTGCTGGAGGGTTGCATTAGATCCTAAGATCTAGGTGCAGTGCTCTCAGATCCAAGGTTCTTCACTGACGAAGGCCACATGCCAAAAACTAGTCTGGGGATATTGGATAAGTAGGCACTAGATGGGGATTTTATGCACAAGCCTTCTGGCATCCATTGATTACTCTAGCTTGCTGTGTGGCAATAAGTATAGTGAGTTTTTGCCTGTTTTATTAACATTATAAGACTATATATAAGTGAAAATTAAATGAAATCTTTCTAATCAAATATGTAATGACTAATAATATTAATTTATAAAACTACACACCTTCAGCGATCAAATGTATTTTGGCAGGTATTATGATTATATATCAAAAATAGAATAATGAGCATTAATTTTAAATAAAAATATAGCACACAAGTAGAAAAAAGTGATGTTTTTGTTTTAAAAATGATATATACCTATATAAAAATACTATAGATATATTTGAACTTTATTAAAATCTATATTTAAGATCAAGTGAATTATAATAATTCTAATTTAATATATAATTATTAATAGACATATTCAAAAATAATTATTAAATGATCAATGAATTTTACCACTGCAGTAATCAAATAGTTCTATTTAGAAGGTAATAAAGCTCACTACAGCCATACATAATATTAAATCAGAGAGTATTTCGCATTTAACTTGGCAAATTTAATATTACGTACAGTGCTAGTGAGGAAGGTTTATTCCCTTCAAAATAGAATTAAAAGTAATTATTGTTTTTTTTTTAAAAAAAAAAAAGAATAAAGTTTATTGTTGTAATAAACTATTAAAAAACTGTCACACATCAATGTAATTACACAACTGAAGCAAACAAATGCAATGTGAGTACAGTTGCCCATAAAAATGAGGGATGAATAGGCGCTGCATATCTCAAGATTTCAAAAACTTGATCTAATGCAGTGGTATTCAACCAGCCGGGCCGCAGAAGTTTTCTGCCAGCCCATGCTAGACTGGCAAGAAAGTTTGTAATTATAAAATTTTAAACTTTTAATTAATATAAACAATTTTTATTTATTTTTTTCATCACATTTTTACCCGATTAAAAAAAAAGAAACAAAACAAAAACAAAATCTAATCAATCATACATAAATTAATTTTTCTATTTATCACAGATGTTTATGGGGAGGGGTAGAAAAAGGTTTTGTTATCCAAACATTGTTTGTCTTTTGATAGCCAATCATGACCGCTTATCAGTGTTGTTAAAACAATAAAGTGTAATGTGACTTTTTTTGATCTCTTAAATTTGTTCTACTCTCTCTTTTAATATTTCATTTTTAGTGTTTGTTTTTTGGCTATACGGGATTTTTTTTTTTTTGGCTTTAACTTTTATTTTTGAAATCAATTTTTATTACCTTTTTTAAAAAATAAAAACCAAAAAATAAGTTCTGTCTCTAACTTTTACAAAGTATTTCTCAATATACCCCCACCACCCCAAAATAAAGTAAGATAAAAACTTTTGACTTTTTCAAGTTTCAATTTTTTTTGTTAAAAATATGGCCTTTTTTTTTTTTAGCCTATAAGGTGATATCTTTTTTGCTTTTATTTGTATATCACTGACATACTAAAACGTTTATTTTTAAAACCAATTTTTATTACCTTTTTTTAAAAATAAAAACAAACCAAAAATAACTTTTGTCTCTATCTTTTGTTTCAGTGAAGACAAAGTATTTCTCAACCGACCCCCCCCCCCCAAAAGATATTTTTTGGCTTTAACTTTTATTTTTGAAATCAATTTTTATCACCTTTTTAAAAAAGAAAAACAACCAAAAAATTTCTGTCTCTAACTATTACAAAGTATTTCTCAATCCACCCCCCCCCCCCAATTAAAATAAGATCAAAACTTTTGACTTTCTCAAGTTTTGTTTTCTTTTTTTTTTTGTTTTTGTTTAAAAATATGCCCAGTTTTTTTTGGCCTATAAGGCGATATTTTTTTTGGCTTTAAAATACTAAAACTTTTATTTTTTAAACCAATTTGTTACCTTTTTTAAAAAATAAAAACAAATAAAAAATAACTTTGGTCTCTGTCTCAGTGAAGACAAAGTATTTCTCAACCCACTCCCTACCCCAAAAAAAAAAATTAAAATAAGATCAAAACTTTTGATTTTTTCAACTTTCACTGTCTTTTTTTTTTAAAGACGGTGACTATACGGCGATATTTTTTTTTGGCTTTATTTCTATTACGCGGTGTCTATTTTACCACTTTTTAAAAAAACTTTTCCTATTAATTACATTTTTTGATCCATTCAACACATCAGCACACAAAAAATACAATAACATCAAAACTTCAGACTTTTTACACGTTTCATTTTTTCAGATTTAAAATACGGCAACTTTTTTTTTGGCTGCACGGTGATTTTAATTACGTGATTTCTATTTTGCCCTTACTACTATCAAAAGACAACCTTCATATATATATAACTTCATCTTGTATATTTAACATTAAATAGATATTACATTTATCATAATCATTGTCATGTAATTACACTAGCTGTGGTATTTCCCAACATTCAGGTGAATAACATTTTATTCTTGCATGTTTTAACAATGAAATAATAAATATAGAAATGCAAGCATATTAATGAGAATAATTGTTCAACTCAAGAAAGAGTGTTCTGCATGTGAAGGTAAGCAACACCATTACAATACACAATAACTAGTGTGCTGTTTTGGTCAGTTATAACAATTATGCAAGCATGTTACATCTTTAAGAAAATTTATCTGTAAACTTCTGCTGGTCCATGAAATCCTATCCTTATTTTTGCCGGTCCGCCGGTGTGAAAAGGTTGAAGACCACTGATCTAATGAATGTGTTTCAGACCACTCATAAAAGCATGGTAGGGTGCAGGTTGAGCATAGTTGTTTTAAAGTTTTGTCTCATGTTGTTGAATGGCCCATTTTTCTTATGAAGTGCCCTACTAAATATAAAATATCTAATTGCCAAATTCCCACATTTAATGATGAAAATATATTAATGGTCACCTAAAAAAAAAATCTCAAAAAAAAAGAAATTTATCAGTGTAAGAATGGCACATCAAAAAATATTTATTTGAAAGGAGTCCAACAGTCTTAAGATGTGCACAGCAGGAGTTTAAACTAGCCCTCGAGATTCAAAAAATCATAAGCAAATTTGTGAAATCCTATTAAAATTCAAACTCTAAAAATCTATTTTCGTGAGAATATTAATATTTATTTGTTAACCCAATTAATATATTTTTTATTACTAATTTTATTTATATTTGTAATCTGTTTTTAATTATATATTCTATTATATATTTCAGTTTTTAGTTGTTTTTTTTCTCTCATGTGTCATAGCATCAGCCGGGAAGCGAACCCGCTAACCCAGGACTACTGCTTGTAAAGCAGCCATCGCTAACCTCTCCACCACCAATACTTGTATTTAAAGTTTATTAATATTTGAAATGCAATATTTTGTTTTACTTCCTCACACGACATGTATTTATATTTAGTAGAATTAGAAGTTTCCATTTCAATTTTAGAAGTCAAAAAAAAAGAGTTGTGTTTTGTTTTTATACATAAAAAAAACTACATGACAATATATATATATATTGTTCTTTTTTTTTTTCAAATACAAAATTTCATATAGATTTTAGGCTGATACAAGAGATGTTAATCTTAAAATTATTATTTATTTACTTTTATAGAATTTATGAAATGCAAAAACATTCATTTTTGTCACTGTTCAAACAACTTTTACTCAATTATTTGATCTTCTAACGTTTAAAACAGAGAATTTTTTTATCTTCAATTCTGTACACTATATAAGATATACAATGTTATATAGGGTAATATTTTTCAATTTAATGTAATTAGTGATCATCATTTATGAAACTAACATTATAGAAAACTATATTTTTATGTTGGACTATTTTAATATGTGTATTGAATATCTTTAGAAAAATTTAACTTTATTTAAATATTCCAAATACATTCAACTGTTAGCAATAGCATATCACCCAGGTTATTATATGCACAACATTTCAAGAGGTATTATTCTCCCCTCTTCTTTATGTGTTGCTGACCTGACCAGTGACAGTATTAACATGAGATTCAAAACTAGACCCTTAGATTCTTGAGTATTGAATTTTAAGGTAATGCTCTAACCAACTGAGCCATCCTGCCAAAGACCGCAGTGTGTAGAAATTTCAAATACTTATCTATGAGGTTCCTCTTGATTTCTCCACTTTTTCCTAAGAGCAAAGTTGATTAGTGACTTCCATACATTATATATAGTCACACTAGATTGGCTTATGGGATTTTTTGCCATTGTCATGTGAGCAGATTCATTAAATTTTCTTCTTTGTACTGTTTCTTCTCTATCCAATATTTTTGTATTTTCCCAATTGAACATATAAATTCATTGACACATACATGGTATGCTACCTTAGACACATCTCTTTTCTCTCTTCTAATCATTAGTTTGTATTCTTGCAAGCCCTTTTCAATGGGACAACTGGTCTCACCTATATATGTTCTTCTACATTCAAATAGTATTTCGTAGATGCAGTTTTTTTTTTCAGTATGTCAAGTTTACGATTTGTAGATGTTAGAATTCCTCATATTGTAGTATGGTTCTGGAAAGCTGTTCTGATGTTATACTGCTTGCAGATTTTCCTTAATTTGTCTGCTATTTTTGGAATGTATGGGTACGCTACAGTACCAAGAATTGTCTTTTCTCTTGGTGGTTCTTTTTGTTGTCTATTTAACATTTTCTTAATAACAGCTGGTGGATAAACATTTTTCATAAGAGTTTATTCTGTATAGATCTTTTCTTTTTCCAAATTGCTAGTTTCTGAACAGACTTCTTTTGCTCTGTTCCATAGGGAATGCAACAGTAATAATGGATACAACTGATTATGGCAACAAAATACAAGAACTCTTCACAGCAGGCCAATATACAAAAGTGGCAAAAAATCCAATACCGAGTGCAGAAACAAAGTTACAAGCATTACTCAAAAAGCATTGCAGATACTTCACTGATTCACAAAAAAGTAATATCATATTCCAGCAAAATTCCTTATCTTTATGGTCTACCTAAAATCCATGTTCCATTAAGACCCATAGTTAGTTCTAGAGATACACCTTGCCAAAATTTGGCAAGATTTCTTCTCAAAATTCTAAGTTATTTGGCATACAAGACCCAGTCCTTTGTCAGGAATTCTAGACAAATTAATCAAGAACATGAAAATTGAAAAAACTGACTTACTGGTAAGCTTTGATGTGGAAAATTTATTCACGAATGTACCATGTGAAAAAGCATTGTCTGCTGTAAGGAAAAAATTAAATGGTGATAATAGTTTATAAACCAGAATAGCTCTTCCTATTGATAGTATAATGAAACTATTAACTTTCTGCATAAAAAACAACCTACTTTCAATTATAACACAAAATTCTTCCAACAAAATCAAGTAATGGCTATGGGCTCACCATTGTCTCCCGTGATTAGCAATATTTACATGGAAAAACTTGAAACCTTAGCTATAAAAACTCCATATCTACCTAAAATTTGGCTTCGCTACGTGGATGATACATTTGTTGTATGGCCACATGGTGAAGCACTGCTCCAAACTTTCTGGAAACACATCAACAACATATCCCCTTCAATTAAATTCACAATAGAATCAGAACAAGAACAAAAATTGGCATTCTTAGATGTACTTGCAACAAGACTCCCTCATGGCAAAATAAAACTACAGTTTACCGAAAACCTACATATACAGGAAAATACCTAGCCTATACATCCAATCATACCAGAAATACAAAAAGAAATTATACTATCATTAAGGAACAGAACAAAAGAATTTTGTTCAGAAACCAGTGATTTGGAAAAAGAAAAGATCTATACAGAACAAATTCTTATTAAAAATGTTTATCCATCAGCTGTTATTAAGAAAATATTAAATAGACAACAAAAAGAACCACCAAGAGAAAAGACAATTCTTGGTACTGTGGTGTACCCATACATTCCAAAACTATCAGACAAATTAAGGAAAATCTGCAATCAGTATAACATCAGAACTGATTTCCAGAGCTATACCATACTATGAGGAATTGTAATACCAACAAAGTCTAAACTTGAAATACTGAAAAGAAAAAACTGCTTCTATGAAATACCATGTGAATGTGGAAGAACATATATTGGTGAGACCAGTCATCCCATTGAAAAGCGCTTGCAAGGACATAAACTGATGATTAGAAAAGAGAAAACAGATGTGTCTAAAGTAGCAGAGCATGTATGTGCCATTCATTGCAGACCAGAGTAATCAATGAATGCAGAAAAGTTTGTTCATAAAATCCCTATCTAGTGCCTACTCATCCAATATCCCCAGACTAGTTTCTAGCTTGTGGCTTTTATCAGTGAGAAGCCTTGGATCTGAGAGCACTGAACTTATATCTTAGGATCTAATGCAATCCCCCAGCAGCCACCTTTTACCTTATTAGCTAACAATACAGCTTATGAAAACACTAATGTTTTCAATTCAAGCTCATTAGCTTGTTTACTTGTATAGATCTGAACTCAGTTCAGCATCCATGCTTTTGTCTTTGGCTCTTTAATAACCACAGTCACCATAATCATATTGGCAGGATTAATATTAAACCACTAAACATCACATAATCACCATCGTTTATGCTTACACAAGCTGTTTACCCAGAGGCAAACACTCCATGTAGTAGCACCACTTCGTGATTTAATACATGTTATATGTTAAGTTCTTTGTGTAAAGGACAGATGCAAAGAATTAAACAGTAACATTTTATCTTCATATGCAATAGTGTACCATTTTCCAACTTCTTTTTTCATATTTAGAACTACGCTATAAACTTCATTACATTGAAAATGAGGATGATCTGAGAATAAATTAAATTGCAGTACTGAGATAAAAGCAATTATTTTATCTAATTTTTTTTTTAAGTATAATGATAACATTTATATTTCTATACCATCAAAACCAATCATTGCCTTTTATATGGATATCC
The DNA here is from genome assembly GCA_028023455.1 of Epiperipatus broadwayi. Classification (NCBI taxonomy): domain Eukaryota; kingdom Metazoa; phylum Onychophora; class Udeonychophora; order Euonychophora; family Peripatidae; genus Epiperipatus; species Epiperipatus broadwayi. The sequence goes on along the minus strand of JAQFVV010012450.1, from coordinate 4,770,634 downwards.
TAAACATGTTAGAGCTTCACATGATCACTATTTCCTGTGTTTATACAAATTGTTGAGGCAGTAGCAAAACTCTAAGTGCTACCCAGTGCAAGCCTTAGTATCAATGGATACAAGAAGATTTGTGCAGAAAACCCCTATCTAATGCCTACTCATCTGATATCCCCAGACTAGTTTTAGTTTATAGCTTTCAACAGTGAAGATGTGGTTGTTAGAGAGTTGCATTATATCCTAAGATCTAGATTCCTCACTGATAAAAGTCACAAACTAGAAACTAATCTGGGGATATTGGATGAGTAGGTACTAGATAGGGATTTTATGCACAAACCTTCTTGCATCCATTGATTACTCTGATTGGCACAGGGTGGCACTACTGTATGGAGGGTTTGCAACTGGTTTTTTTTTATTTAGAACTTCACTGAGAGAGAAATGTCAGATGTAATTTCGAAGCATGCAGAAAAATGAACATGAAATTTATAGAAGCAGATATAGAAATAATGAGCTATTTTAAAAATTCTGATATCAAATTTTTAAAGTGATTAATCTGCATTATTAAAATTATCTTTGGAGAGTATTAGGTTATATATATATTTGTCTGAAATTCTGCAAATTTAGTTCCATATCTCAAATCTAAATTATTTGGTTTAAATTTTATATATATACAGTTACATGCACACACATAATTGACGCACGTAGTATTATGATTTTTAATGTTAAAATTCGTAGTTTTTGACGTCACATAACTCAGTGGGAAGAAGTTACTTCCGTTTCAATTACAGATATTTAAAAAGTTATTAATAATAAATTTTTTAAAAAAAGTTATGATTATTTATGATTTCAATATATACTTTATATAATTTCATATTAAAGTCGATTATTATTATATAAGAACAACTCAAAATGTAAAAAAAGCAAAGAGGAACAGAAAATAATTAAGCAATTAATTATTTAAAACGTTTTATTTATTTTTAGACAGCTCTCTTAAGTCATTGAAAATTCTTACTTTTTGCTCATATTTTAACAATAACAAATTGTAATATAAAGTTCTTATCTGATAATAAAGAATAACTACACTTCAAGATATCATTTCCTTAAATTAAAATATTAATCTTGTAAATTTAATGTAAACAATATATTGTATATAAAGAGCAAACAATCATTAATAAAGATATGCAAACGTAGAACAAATTAATGATGTATACAAAATTTAAAAAAGTACTATATAAATAAATACTAAAACTGCATTCTGTCTCAATTAGTTCTATAGTCTTTCCTAAGTATGGTCAATTAGGCAAGGAAATGTTTCATTTAATACAGTAGAAAACCTTCACAAACTTATACTGGATATTGTCGTATTTGCTTACTTCTAGAATGAATTCAATGTGTGATAAAAAAAAAAGCATTTCTAAAACTAATCTGTTTTAGTTTTAAATAAATCGTAATTTGTTTCATTTAATAGTATGCAGTATATCATTATTACAGAGGCAAAACTCTCAATACAGTAGTGCCATTCAGCGCAAGACAGAGTAATCAATGGATGCAGGAAGGTTTGTGCATAAAATCCCTATCTAGTGCCTACTCATCCAATATCCCCAGCCTAGTTTCTGGCTTCTGGCCTTCGTCAGTGAGGAGCTTTGGATCTGAGAGTACTGCACATAGATCTTAGGATCTAATGCAACCCTCCAGCAACCACCTTTTATTTTTTTAGCTAACTATAAATCTTTTGAGTCCAAAATGAAAACACAATAATATTTTCAAGCTAAGCTCATTAGCTGATAGAGTTGTATAGATCTGAACAGCTTGTGTAAGCATAAAAAATGGCGATCATGTGATGATTTAATATATCATTAATATGTTTTATATTTTACAATTACAAAAAAAGAAAAAAGACAGAGAAATCTAAATTCTTAGAACTCGAGTATCTAAAGTTACTTATCCAAATTAATCAATAATTTAGCATTTATATATATGTATTGAAACAGACACATTGTTTCACATATAATTTGAAGTTCTCCCCCACCCCCAATTTAAAAACTGTTGAGATTAAAATAAAAGTTGATATAGTTTTCAATGTATAAAAGTTAAAGAAAAAAAATAAAAAGATGATAGCAATTTAAAATCAATATTTTAAAATATTAAAATTACCAGTTAAAATGCAATATTTTGTAAAATTTGAATGTTTTCAGATTTAAAAAAACAGAAAGCTGTAATTAACAACTAATTAAAAAAGATTGCTGTTGGCATAAAAGATCAAGGTTTATTAGAATTTGTTCCTGCTAAATGTGGATGCCAGTATTGATGGAAATAAACATATGGGCCTCAGAGAAAGATCATCATCACTTATGTAATTGGTGCTAGATCGATCCAAAAGAGGACTGATAAGAAAAGCATGAGAAGATAAATAGGGGAGTAGGGATTGCTTATAAAGATTTTTTGTAGCAGATGTATTGTTAGAAAGCATAGTGGATTAGTGAAATCCAAATTATATGAATACCGGCCCAACAAAGGTTGGAGCACCATGAATAATAAAAAGAAGGAACCTGTAACTAATAAAAGAATGAAAAAACAAATTATTAAAATGCAGTATCTTCAAATGTCTAGCTAATAAGGAAACAGTGGTTTCTCTCTCCTCTGTCACCTAATTCAGCAATGAAGTAAAATTAAAAACAAGGCCTGTGAACTGACCATCGACTCGTTCTCGGAACACTCATTAATTGGAAAATTTGTGGAGAACTGCCAATAGATGAAGGTTCAGGTAAGGAGACTTGTATGCCTTTATAATATTTAACAATATTTTGTAAATCGTATTTATTAAGTTAAATTATAAAATAATGAAATGTTACTTTTTAAATAATACAAAAGGAAATATATTTAAAAATGGAACGTATTGGAGTAATAGATGAATGGAAAATATTTTGTAAGATGCATTATTAAGATAATTTATGATTTAATGAAATGTCATTGAAATAATACAAAATGAAAATATGTTTATTTTAAATAACTAATTTTTATGTGAAGCGTTCTGGAGTAATAAGATGATCTATGCGTTATTCAAAGATGAACTGAAGATGCAAAAATGATTTTGCTAATCTGAAAATAATTCTATAATGAAATTCATACTAATTTGTATCTACATAAATGAAATTATTGATAATGAAAATGACATTTATTATTTTACAAAATGCTTTGATAGATTCTGAATCCACACATACAAAAATTAAGGAAATGTTTATATAAGTGAATAAGAAATTATAGATTAAAAATTGATATATTATATACACAAATAATGATGAATATGTATCCACATACCTGAATAAACAGTAGATATATGAAATTAAGAAATAATAATAAAATACTTCCAAATAATGACTCCAAACCGCACTGATATGATGAGTAAGTGGTTCAAACCCACACCTGTATAACATGTTGAATAATAATAAAATACTTCCAAATAATGACTCCAAATCGCAATGATATGATAAGTAAGTGGTTCAAACCCACACATGTATAACATGTTGAATAATAATAAAATATTTCCAAATAATGACTCCAAACCGCACTGATATGATGAGTAAGTGGTTCAAACCCACACCTGTATAATATATGAAATAAAATAGAAATGCTTCTAGATACCTGGATAAAAACCAATGCTTCTATATACTTGGATAAATTAATTGCTTCTATATGCCTGGATAAAACAAATATTTCTGTATACTTGGATAAAAGTAAATACTTTTAGATACCTGGATAAATCAGATGCTTCTATGTACCTGGATAAAATTAAGTTTTTCTAAATACCTGGATTAAAACAAATGCTTTTAGATACCTGGATAAAGCAAATAATTCTATATACCTGGATGAAAACATATTTCTTTACACATGGATACATATCTATGCAGATGAGGAAACTTCAAATCAAGAAGGACAATTCCCACTCAGAAAGAATCAGGGAGAACATCCATAATGTGCACACGGATATGAAGACAGCCAGAATAGAGACTGTCAGCAAACCTTTTCTTCTTCTTTAATAAAGTTTATACCCAATATTATTGCTAAATAAAATTATTGTTTCAAAAATAAAGAGGACCTTTTGTCAATTTCATTTGCATCATTCATCCATTTATGCACTGGTTCACAAGAATCTCATGACACCTGAGCTATGTATGGAATAACTTGATGTGGGTAAGTAAGGTTGTAGTGAGATGGAACTCTAGTGGCACCATTTGGGAAACCAAACGCATAAATTTCTAGATGTTTCCAGTCTCTATGGTGCTACATCCTCTGATGAGAAGGAAATATTATTATAGGAGGGGTGACATCAGCATTGGGGAATGTCAATCGATAGTTCCTTCCTGCAATATGCACCTCAGGAAATAAAACCAACAAAGAGTGGGGTTGATTGGTATGTCCGGTTACAATATATAGTGAAAAAAATATAGAGAAAAACTAAATTTTTATATAATCAATGTAAAGTTTTTTAAATGCAAATAAATTAAGTTTTGCATGCAGAAAGTAGTTTTACATTAACTGAAAGAAACTTTTCAAGTGCAATTTAATGTATTAAGTAAACCAAGTAGGGCAACTTCTTAATGTTCATTCCATATATTCTTGTTATTACAGTTGTTTTACTATGGATTATTGATATGATAAATGAATAAAGATGGACTTCTCAGCAACATGTACTGACTACCATGAATTTTCTGGCTTTTTATCTCCGAGTTTCAAACCAAGAAGCATTATGGTATTTTTTTTCTCATCTACCTGATAGTTAGTTCTTAATTAAAACATCAGGTGAATTTTCTTAAAGATGGAATAAATGGTTTTTATTTTAGAAACTTGCAATCATGTCAGACAAATCTAAATTATAGACTATATTAGCCCAGGTAAAGATTAGTGGACAAAGACAGAGGGTACTAGGAATGTCCTCATTGAAGACCCTAGCTAATTAACCCTTTGATAAATCTTTTATTTAGTTATCTAAGTCAAGAAAGATTGCATCGCTGGGAAAAAATTATTATCATTATATAATACATTGTTGAATTTTGAAGTTAAAAAAATGGTGAAGAGATATTTCAATTTGAAAAATGGACATGTACTTTTAAAACAAAGACACAAATAGTGGAAGTACAAAATGGAGTGAAATTCATTAGAAATAAATAGAAAGCAAAAAACTGAAGATTGATGATATATCAGACAAAGTGTCAAGATTTAATTAGTCAACTTCAATGGAAAATATCAAATGCAGCTAATTCTGTTATATTCCCAATAAGTTTTCATCATATAATATTAATATCATTTATGTTCTTTATCACTTTTACAATGCTTCATATAATTACAACTTACTATTGATGGTTTCGATTGCCCCAGCAATCTTCTTCAGAACTTTTATTTATATTTTCAAATTTTAACTGTCAATATTGGGTTGTAATTATAAAAAGCATTGTAAAAATAATAAAGAATGTAAATGATATTAATAATAGAATGTTTTGGCAATGAAATAAGAAAGATAAAGTTAGAATATTTCATAAATTAAGATAAAGTTTTCATCATATTGAAAAAGTAGATATCTTGGAATTTTAATGATAGAATTGGAAAACAAATGAAAGAATAAAATACTCTAGATAAATTTGGTTATGTTGAAAGAAATGAGAGAAGATGTAGATTTGTGAAATTTGCAGAGGAAAATGCTAAATAGAAGTAGACATGAAAATATCCAAATGAAGGCATAGAAGAATTAAATTACATTTTGACAAACAGAAAATACGAATTAAAAAGACTATAATGTTTGTAATAGATTCAAAATAGAAAACGGTCATTGATTAATATAAGATATATGTTAAACTAAAATTAGACACATGAAAACTATTAAGAAAATCAATATTAAGAATTAATATTCTTAACACTTCAGAAAAACTACAATGACTTTCAATTAGTTCTTATAATTTTAAAACAGTAACATAATTTGAAAATAATTCAGACTTGACTAGTATATAAGAGGATATCTAGTAGTCTACTAAAAATTGTGAACAAAAGTAGCTGGTTGAAAAAATCAAATAATCTGTTAGATTTAAAGTGAAACAACGGTAAAATATGATGAAGAGAATGAATATAAAAATATTCTATTAAGCATATGTAGAATAAGCATATCTAGAATTCTGTAAAATGATATGAATTAATCAAATTATAAAAAATATAATGGAAAATTGGCAAGGAAAGCAATAGAAAAAAAAAACCTTCAAAAGTGTAGAACAACATAGTATTAAGGGGGGGGGGTTGTTTAAACAATAAGAAGAAGAAAAAATGGAACTAAGAATACTACAAAGAGTTATAAAATAATAAAAAACAAGAAAACAATATGATCTATATAATTATACCATCTGAATTGTCAAGCATTGTAAGTGAAGTGATAAAGCATGAAATTAGATATGGGAAGGAAAATGATGAAATTATTAGTGGTACCTTAAAAGATGCAGATAAGAAAATAGAAATGTGGAGAAGGGGGGCTATATACTAAATGTTTCAATGACGAAAATGTACCAGATAATCGGAATGATGCAATTATGATGTTAAAAAAAGACGATGACGAAGAAATTTAAATTACAAACCAGTTTTTTATCAGTTTTGTATGAGACAAGATAAGTACAATCTTCAATGAACTTTAGACTCAAAACAACCAAAAGAACAAGTTGGATTTAACAACAGTTTTAGCACAGTGGACTATATCCCAAGTGTCGAGTGTTATTCAAAGATCCAAGAAGTACAAGTTATCTTTATGTTTTGAATTTGTAGATTATGCAAATTAATTCTATAATTATTTCAACAGTTGTTAAAGTTTTGGAGTACCAAAATATAAATCTGAGATACATACTCTGTAAAATATTTATCAAAATACAACAGGAGTAATGAGATTTCATTGTGATATTAAAATTAACATTGATAAGACTGTAGGACAGGAGAACTCCGTTTCTAAAAAATTTTACAGCAGTTTATGACAGAAATATTTTCTGGATTAAGAAAATAAAAGTAGATAGATCTTATTTAAGTCATTTAGATTTTGCAGGTGATGTTATTCTTGAAAAAAAATGATTCACAGTTTCAAAAAATGTTGCACGAGTTATCAGATAAAAGTAAAACTAAATATAAATATTAAAAAGATTAAAGTATTGGTCAATAGATTTTCACAAAAGAATAAGCTTAAAATTAATAAGTAATTAGAAGAAGCTAATAACTACAAATACTTTGGTCAGATTATTAATACACATGGAAATATAATGGATGATATTAATCCCAGAACTCATCTTGGAGAGAATATTTTGGAAATAATTTAATATTAAAAGGAAATAGATGTTTGAAAAGGAATGTTTTTAATGAACGTGTTTTATCAGTTTTTATGTAAGAATCTGAAACTTGAATGCTCAACAAAAAAAGAATACAGAAACTTCAAATTATTCAATGAAGAATAAAAAAAACATATATTAGGAGTAACAAAAGGGAATTAAAAGTGAATACATATGTGAGAGAACAATGACCATCATTGATTTCATTGAAAAAATTGAGACCGAAATGAATCTATGCTGGACATTTTCCAAAAAGAGATGATAATAGATAGGAAGTAAACGTTTTAAACAGGATCCAAATTGTAAAACACATATAAAGAGGTCATGTGAGATGGAGTAGATGAAATTAAGTTTCCTGGTGTAAAGAGGGAAAGTTATAAATAAGAACAACTGGATTAAACCTGGCAAGACCTTCACCATGCAAAGGATCATTAATATTTGAAAATAATGATGACCTAAGTCTCGTTAAGTAATTAAATTTACTTGGAAAAACAAACCAACTTGATGTTTTCCATCATTGTTTGATATAATAATTGTGGTCAAAAAATTATATCCTGTCAATTACCGGGCTGAAGAAAATAAATTAAAAAAAATGAAATCTTTAATCTAGAAACATTGAAAAAATGAAATTGATTATCAAACTAGAAACAAAAAGTCAATAAAATAAACAGACCAATCACAAAGAACAAATGCAGAATCCATTCTTATATATATGTAAATATAAACATTTACATTGTTTTATTGTATTGTGATAACTAAAATTGCTATAGTTAATAATGTTGTTTCTCATAAATTGTCCCATCCAAATTACAAGTATACTATTTATTATTATATCAGAATATTATAAATGTGGACAGGGTAATAAACAGAAAATATGTGTTCCTAATGTAAACCCAGTCTGATCATTATCCGTGATTATTATTAAATTAGATTAATAAAAAAAAATGTAGTCACACTACCATGTACATGGTCACCCATTTGGTAATCACATTTCTCTAGATAAGCATTTTCATATTTATTACTACCAATTTTATCTTAGTGAGTGATTCCCATCACAATATTGTGGTATATTTTCAGAACATGCATTAAGAAACGATACATCAATTGAAGCGGAGTTTTTGCATGCACCTAGTTAGGCCTTGATTAAATCCAATTATGGCAGACAACATGTGTAAATTAAGGAAAGACAAGCTCCAAACATTACTTTTGCTAGTCATAGCAAACTATAAAATCTAAATTCCTGTGCAATGTCATTCTTGCTTATACGAATATCATTAGATTACTGTTTTTGCAATTATTCCCAAACACAATCAAACTGGTACCATCAACAAAACATCAGTTTCTAAAAAGGCTAGTAAATGACAATTGAACAAATAAAGGGTTTTACTGGAATAAAAGAATAATGAGTCCTGCTCACTTCAATAGGAAACTGAAGTTCTTAAAAGCAAAAAAAAAAAACTTTTTATCTCGTTTTTGAAATAAGAAAATAATTATGGCAAAAGTGGGTTGCCACAAAGAATTCAATGCAAATTGTTTAGAAAACTCATATATTTAATTTATAATCTTTCCTGAAAGTAGCCTGATAAATATAGTTAATCAAAAAAGTGGGTGGACCTAACTTATAAGACCTTCCTGTCTCAACCTACCACACTATATTGTTTAACTAAAATTTAAGCAGGCAGCAAATCTATTGGCATCCTACTTCTGCCCTAAACCCACAAACATTACAAAGATAATATTTAATACCATGAAATCAAGACTATGATGAAAAAAATGTAAATTATGCCACTGAGATCAGACATTTTGAACTGGCCCAAACTTTCAATAGGGTACTATTAAAGCTGAAGGATCACAGCCTATGGGGCAAGTTGCTGACAGATTCTAGCAGAATCTTGATTCCATGGTCACTCAGATGTTCTTCACCAAATTAGAGAACTTATTTAGAGATAAACAAGAACAATCAAAGTCATAAACTTAGATAACAATACACAGTAGACAAAAACGTGCATTTGGCAGGCTGAGCAAAGACTACTATATTTAACAAACCTTTTACAAAAGAAATGTTAGCAAATATTAGAAATTTGCAGCCATTGCCATTAAACTGGGGAACAGAAGCAACTTACTTCACACAAAAAGGATAATAACCTGTCTAAAATGTGTGGCTTAACCTTGACCTAAAAGATAAAATATAAAGATTAAGCTTTCACAAAGCCCTTTTTAAAAAAAAATATTTCTTAAACATTATGTGCTTAGCTGACATAGACATAGCATAAATTGGAATGTGTAAATGGGTGTATATATATATATGCTGTTATTGCTAATTTACAGAAAATTTAAATATGAACATTAATTACAACTGTCAATAAACATCACATGATCACCATTTCTTATGCTTACTTATAACTTATTAAAACAGGCACAACTCTCCGTACAGTATTGCCACTCAGTGCAAGCCAGAGTAATCACTGGATGCCAGAAGGCTTGTGCATAAAATCCCCAATTAGTGCCTACTCATCCAATGTTGGCTGTGGTTATTAAAAAACCAAAGATACCAAAATGTATAGGTACTGAACTGAGTTCAGACCTATATGACTATGTAAGCTAATGAGCTTGGATTGAAAATATTATTGTGTTTTCAATTTAAGACTCATAGTTTTGTAGTTAAGTAGAGATAAAAGGTGGCTGTTGGAGGGTTGCATTAGATCCTAAGATCTAGGTGCAGGGCTCTCAGATCCAAGGCTCCTCACTGATGAAGGCCACAAGACAGAAACTAGTCTGGGGATATTGGATGAGTAGGCACTAGATGGAGATTTTATGCACAAGCCTTCTGGCATCCATTGATTACTCTGGCTTGCACTGAGTGGCAATACTGTATGGAGAGTTTTGCCTGTTTTAATATTAATTACAACTGACCATCATTTCGTTCTTTCATCTGTTAATATTGAGTGCATTGAACGCAGCGACTTTAAATGAAAAATTAAAAAGGCATGGCATATATCAGGTGACAAAAACTTTATCAATAGAAAATAATCATTAATGCTCCTCTCAAAAAGATGGCCTATTCTCCCTAATCAGTGTTCATATTTAAATTTGATGTAAATTAACAAGAATAGCGTAAATATACACTCACTTCCATTTTCCAGTTTATGCTACATCTATGACTTATAATAGCTGAAAGTCGGCTAAAAAAGGACTTTATGAAAGCTTTTCTCTGTATGGACTTCGTATATTTACGATTACATTAGTCTGAGCTAAAGCTCATCCATTTATAATATAATTTTAGGGATTATGTAAATAATATAAAAAAATTGAAAGGCTCAAACTCAGATTTCAAAACTTATATTTAAAAAGGATAGACAGCAATTATTAAAAAACAAAACAAAGAACAACAAAGCAATCAAGTCCTTAAAGATTACCAAGCAATGAAGTAAAAATTACAAAAAAAAAGAGAAAACATTGAATTTTTTATCTGATTGATTTGCCAATGGACCATGACAGGTTTAGCCATCCAGATCATGCAGTGCCTGTGAATATGATCAGTACAACATTAATATCATAACAAATCTTAATTTATAGAAGCATTTGATGAAACAAGTATTGTAGTAGATTGTTAAATAAAAACACCAAACCCATATAGATGAAAGCAGTTATTGAACCTATCTCACATTCTGAATAGATAATTTAGATAATTCTCGTCATCAAAAGCAGAGTTTAAAATTTGTAGGGATTCTCACCGCAAAAGAAAGAACTATCTATATATAAATGCAAACCTTCAACAATAAAGTGGTATTCTTTGCACTGGCTAATAAATGTGATGGATATGTTTCCGCATAGATGATGTGCTTACTTTCAAATGGTAAGCAATAATCATTTTAAGCTAGTCACAAGTGAAGGATTAAGAAAACTGACTCTCATGACATATATTATTTACTAGTATCTTAGCCAATGACAGTAAAACTGTTAATGAAAAACTATATTTGCTCTCGTAACAATATAGGAATTAACCAATTCAAAACAAAGCAAACTCTCCATATAGTAGTGCCATCTTGTATAGTAGAGCAATCAATGGATGCCAGAAGACTTGTGCATAAAATCCTTATCTAGTGCCTATTCATCCAATACGCCCAGACTAGTTTCTGGCTTGTGGCCTTCGTCAGTGAGGAGCCTTGGATCTGAGAGCACTGCACCTAGATCTTAGAATCTAATGCAACCCTCCAGCACCCACCTTTTAACTCTATTTAACTACAAAACTATGAGAATGAAATTTAAAACACAATTAATATTTTCAATCCAAGCTCAATAGCTTATATAGTCATATGGGCCTGAACTCAATTCAGCACCCATACATTTTGGTGTCTTTGGCTCTTTAACAACCATAGCCACCACTATCCTATTAGGCAGGATTGGTGTTAAACCACTAAACATCACATGATCACTATCTCATACTAGCACATAATTGTTATTAAACAATTCAAAACAAAGTAAAACTCTCCGTATAGTAGTGCCATCTTGTGCTTTGTTTTGAATTGTTTAATAACAATTATGTGCTAGTATGAGATAATGATCATGTGAATGTTGAGAATTCATTCTAGTGGAGAATTCAAGGAAATAATTCAAGAAGCAAAAAAAAAAGGATCTTGAAAAATACTATATGCAACATGAGTACTTACCTAACAAGTTGGTTATAATAAAACTTTGGCTGAATTGCTCACAAATTACACGGTAAGAACAAATACATCAATTCTCAGCTCAAAACACTTCACACACCCACACAAAAATTGAAAACATAAACAAAGTAGTTAATAAATTAAACATAAACACCCAAGTTCTGTATTGGATACATAGTAGAAACATTTAATGGATATCTGCTATCATTATTGGCAAGTAGGGGGTTTAAACTTCAGAGTAAAAAATCTTCCTCTCAAGAATAAAGACCAACTATTGGCAGCTTTTAAAATCAAAAAGATCAGCCAATCCTGGCTTAGAAAAGCTTAGTAGAGAAACTGAAATTCGAAGTAGTATAAAGATTTGTTATGACTCCAAATACAAGATATCACACTGTCTGTAAGATGCACATAAAAATGACAAATAATACAAGATATCACACTGTAAGATGCACGTAAAAATGACATCATCTAAAATATCACAAGATTATTTAACAAATAGAGATTCTTCTTGAAAGGAATATAGTGACTGATCCCAAAAAACTGATATTCCAGTCAACCACAGAGCTGGAAAAATAATCTATTTGTCAGACTAGTGTTAGAGTAGCCAATAAAACAAACCAATATACCATAAAGAATAGAGGCAAATTACAAGAAAATCTGCGTTCACCTTACATATAAAAGTATATATCGAAAATAATCTTTATCATTATCAAGGTTAAACAAACAACACAGGAAATAAAATTATGCAGAGATAAATTATACTCTATATAAAAAAAAATAATTTACAAAACATTGTGTTTGGGCGTTTTGCTGATAAAGTCCGCCCCGGGTTAAACCCATTGCGGAAAAATATAAATTAAAAACAAATAAATTTACAGTGATGGATTGTTACGCATATAAATATTATTACTGATTAGTAAAAATATATTTATGGCCTTTATATCAGTTACTAAACGCAATAGGGAAAAAATAAATTAATTCTTATTTAAACTTTCTTAAGAAAAACAAAACAATTAGAGAAGTCATTCGGAATTATTTTTCAGAACAATTATTTAACAAATTTGTTCTGAAGAATTTAACTTCCACTCAAGATATTCTCCATTGTTAAATCTATGAGGAAAGATAGAATGGAGCCTCGCTTTGAAAGCTTTTAATTGTGTTCAATTACCAGATATGATTTCCTTTCAGCTAATTACGTCTTCAGAATTCTAAATTACTGTGAACTAAAAATACTCAACAAAAAGATAAGAAATAAAATTATTATTGTGATTTCTTTTTTTTTTTTAAAAAAAAAAAAAAAACAACTTTCTTTGATCTTAATAGAGGAAAGTAACACATCCTGGATTCCAATCCGGGTAGAGTAATTTTTTTCCAACAGACTTAGGATGTTATTTTCAAATAGCCATCCATTGATAATCCAATTAACCATCCACTAGTAGGTAATAAATATATATCTAACTATTCTCAACTTGTTTTACCAAGAATGAGAAAATGCTCAAATCCTCATCCAGCAATTTGATGGGAATTGCCTTTTCCTTGGCGTTCTTTTATAAGATGACGTTTATACCTATATGTTTCTATATACCTGCATACTGATATAGTATATTATAATCTAAGATTGTAATCATGAAAGTTTTCTTGTTTTTGAAGCTAAAAAAGTCTTAAGTAAGAGTGAATGATTTATAATAACTGTATTTTGCATTAAAAATCAGATATTAATTAGTGGGAAGCTCCTTCTCATAGGTGTCAAACAAATACCTGAAATAGTTTTGCACTATCTGTTATCCAACCACCTTTTACTCCTATTACACCATTCAAGCTAATGACATTAAGTTTTAGTACCACCAAAACTTAGTCAAGATGGCCGACTAACAAATAGTGCAGAACTATTTCAGAGATTGGTTTGACACCTATAAGTTTAATATCATTAGCTTGAATGGTATAATAGGAATTGTCAGATAACAGATCATGCAAAACTATTTCACGGATTGGTTTGACATCTATGAGTAGGAGCATCCCAATAACGAATATCTGATTTTCTATGCAAAATACAATTATCGTAGAATAATTTGTTGAGAACTGGAGCTCATAGAAAGAACAAGGCCTAATCTAACAGTTCTGATGCTCAGACAGCACATAATCTCCTGATAAACTTAATCATATGATTACTGAATACATTAAATATTTGAAACCAAACATCAAATTTTGATATACCTCAGTGATGTCTCTGGTTCACTGTTAGCAGTATAATCTATTCCATATTCAATATATAAAAAAAGCAGCCCACATCTTATTTTAGATATTAGATTAAGTAAGGTGCTCTTGTTTCATTATAGGTTTTGGAAGTGGAGAGGTGAATAGTTTATAATTATTATATCATTTAAGTATGTATGGTCAAAGCTTATGTCACATAAAAATTAAACCCAAAAGCTTGAATAGGAGTTTTAAAAAGTGGTTAAAGTGCTATCATGCCAAAGTGTCCTAAAACTATAGTTCTGAGCTGTGCTATCGATTTAAAATGACCAACAGCCAAAATATATTATAGTAATCAGTTTAACACTACTATCTGATATCCACTGACTATTTATGTATATGAATAAAGCAATATACAATAAATATTGAAGTCAATATATTTGTTATATTACACCTGCATCTCAATTATGAATAATAATATACATTTTTTCTTTATTTTTTAAAAACTATTATTTATTTCAGTGCTAAATTTAGATAAAAGCCACTTTCTAGACGAGAGGTTAACAATGGTGCCCGATAATAAAAGATGCTTTAGACTAGCGTTTCCCAATCTTTTTTGGCTCGCGTACCACTTGGTAGTACATCACGCTAAATTGTACCACTTTGTAAAAATGATTGTATTTCGTGAAATTTGTTATTGCAAGTGTGTTATTTTATTTGCTTTATAAATATTATAGGGTGACCATGTGTGTATTCACATCACATAATGAGACAAATTACATTGAAACACGCCTAAACGTCACACCGGATTATAAACTCACTGTAACATATATATATGTATTTGTTCAAAGTTTCATATTTATCTACTATTTTGTCATATTTCGTTTACAAATAAATGGTTTTAATAAAAACACAAAATTATAAAAAAACAATTAATATATTTTCTTATCATAATCAAATATTTTTATAAAATAAATTTAATGAGATCCTTGTGCTTGTTTCGAAAAACATAATTTTTTGAAATTTGGTTCAAAAGATGCGTTCAATCTGTTTCGATACTTATTTTTTTAAAAAATATATGAAGAAAAAGCTCTTTCTACTAATTCCGTACTAGTAAACGGTAATAATAATTTAAGAGCTTTCTCAGAAAGTTGTTCATATTCTTTAATGTTTAACCAAAAATTAATTAGATTGTGTCATTTGAATTCTACTTGTAAAGTTCTGTCACATGATAATTCTATTAAATTTTCTTTATCCTTTATTGATAATGATGTAGCTTTTTCTAAATTTTCTGCATAGAAGGGGTTTGAAATCCAATTATCATTTGTGTTTTCGGGTTTTGGAAAATATTCCATGAAAGACAATTTTAATCCTGTTAAATGTGCTATTATATTTTCTCGTATATCTTGAGACAGACTAACCTTATTTTCAAACAAAAAAATATGTAGAGTTTCGAATACTTCCAGTTGATTGTTTTCGATACTTATATATATATTACTATTTCCAAAAATCTAATTTCTTAATCATACTTTCAATTTTATCATTAACATTAAAGATCGTTATCGACTGTACATATTAACAACTTTACTGTATAATATTATTAATTAAAATAATTTTTATGAATTATAGGAAAAAAACATTTCTATGATATTTTTATGATTTTTTATTTTTATTTTATGTTCGCCATTATTGATTATTTTTCGTGTACCACCAACCAGAAACTCGCGTACCACAGGTTGGGAAACACTGATTTAGACAATAGCGCTGGATTAAACCCAGTTAACAATAATTTTGTTTTAATATTAAGACTTATTATTAAAACTTGGTTTCTGGATAACCAGGAAATATAATCATGGTTTCCGAATACTTCATTAAGACCATGATTTGGTTATTCTAAATAGAGTAAATATATGCGTGTGACTATATATATATATAACACTCTGTATAACTGGTACTGACAAGAATTTCACAGTTCAATATGTAATCAAGTGCTATATAGATTATTTATTAAAAAAAAAAAAAAACTATCATGAACTTTTCAAAAATCATTTTATACCTTATATTTATCACTATCATTTTCAACCACTATACATTTCAGGGTGAAGATCTCCGCAAATTTAATTCAGTTTTTCAATTCCATTAGCTTTTTTCTTCATGTCACACCAGCAAACTTTCTTATTTCATCCATTCATTTTGCATGTGTTTCTCTCTAAGTCTTTAGCAATCTTTTGGAATCCAGCTTAAGATTTCAAATGCCCATCTGTTATCATCATTCTATATGTCCAGCCCAGTTCCATTTCAGATTTGTAATTCTTTCAATGAAGTCGATGATATCTTTTTTCCTCTCTCATCCTAGTATTTTGCTTTCAATCTCTTCTTGTTATTCTCAACATTCATCTTTCACTTTCAATTCCTTCTTATTATTTCCACAATATATCTTTTCCTATTTCACTGAGTGGTTTGAAGTCACTACATTTATTTTAAGAGTTTAAGGGTCATATCCATAAATAAGAACTGATAAGACACATTTATTAAATATCTTCCTTTTTATGCATATAGACAATTTTTTTTAAAGCTATTTCTACCAAAAGTATTCTGTCCAAATTTAATTCTATGATTAATTTCATCCATTATGTTTCCATCTGTATTAATAATCTGACCAAGATATTTGTAATTCATGCCTCTTCTAATTCATGATATTCAATCCTTATTTTCTTCTTCTCAGAAAATCCATTGACCATTACTTTAGTCTTTATCTTTAATTCTACTTTCATTTATTTACTTGCAATATTTTCTAAAACTCTGAGGCATTATCTTCATGTAATTTTATTCCATTTGTTTCCTATTTTAATCCATAAATATAGAATCATCCTGTCATACATCCATTCCAAAATTAATCTTCTTAATGTCACTATGTAATCTAGTCATGGCTATTACTCTTTGACAAAAAATCTCCAGAATATGACAACATTCCTGGTATATATATTGAAACGAAGATCGGTTCTCCGATCTGTCTGTTTCATTGATGATTTAAAATTTAAATTAAATGCCTTTGCACGACCTACAAATTGAAAGCATAATGGAAATTCATGCACATTGGCTCTTTCTATAGCAACTTCTCTTAATGTTTGGATGTGATCCACTGTGCTGAATTTACTTTTAAATCCAGTTTTCTCTTTCAGTTGGTCAGAATTCCAAAGTTTACTGCCTATGAGTGGTAATTAATTGTCTTGATAAAGACTTTGTATGATAAGATACTAATAATTCTTTACCTTCTAATACATTCTTTATCACTTTTTTAAATCTCAACATTTCTTCTGTATTATTCCTATCATCTTATTTAGACATTTGGTATATAACTCTGCCAAAAATTTATCTATCCTTTCTTTAGCTTTTTTTTAAAAATATCAATAATAATTCCATTACTTCCTGGAAATTTTCTCTTCTTCATAAATTTAATTGCATGCCTTGCCTTTTTCATTTAAAATATTTGGCAGTTGAGAAGATATAGTAATTGTAGAGGATACATTGGATTGTTTTTTTTGTTTTTTATTACTATATAATTCTTTAAAACAGGCAAACTCTCCATACAGTAATGCCACTGAGTGCAAACCAGAGTAATCAATGGAATAAAATAAAAAACACAATAATATTTTCAATCCAAGCTCATTAGCTTTTATTGTCATAGTTTTGTAGTTAAGTAGAGATAAAAGGTGGCCTCTGGAAGATTGCATTAGATCCCAAGATCTAGGTGAAGTGCTTTCAGATACAAAGCTCCTCACTGATGAAAGCCACAAGCTAGAAACTAGTCTGGGGATATTGAATGAGTAGGCACTATATAGCGATTTTATGCACAAGCCTTCTGGCATTTATTGATTACTCTGGTTTGCACTGAGTGGCACTACTGTATGGAAAGTTTTGCCTGTTTTAATAACAGTTATGAGGAAGTATAAGAAATGGTGATCATGTGACATTTAATAGCTTATATATATATATATCTATAGAACTCTCATAATGCCAGCTCTTTTTTGGAAATAGTCCATTTCTTTTTTTTTGCTGAAACAACACTTCATGTCTTGAATCCATTAAGACATTATAATATTGAAATATATATTTTGTTATACTTTATATTAGATAACGCAAATTTTAATTTCTAAAATAGTGAGATAATCTCTAGTTTAGTAAGTGATTAGTAATAGTCATTACTGCGTTTATCCAAAGTGGTTAATCTCAGTATTATGAGCGCAACAAATTTGACCCTTGTAAATCAAATTATAATGATATGCATATATTTCAGGATTACTCTATAAATGACAAGAATGTTTATATTTTAGACCATCAAATGTCAAAAACAAATACTTTGTGAGGCAGGATGGTAAAAAATTTTGGGCATATCATAGATCATCATCATCTTTAATAACCATTTGTAAAATAGTATAGTCATTCCACCTTCAGAAAAACAACTCACACAAATAAAGAAAAAGACAAAAAATAAAATTAGTGATGGCTACATCAACTAAAAATTAATGAAGGATATACACACAAATAAATGAATTATAAAGATGTCACATATACCATCGCATGCCGGTCTTTGAATTATTCGCCATCATGGAAAGATCTTACTGAAAGACATGACCACATTTCAAAATGTAGCTCACCATATTCTATCCTTTATCTTAGATTTTTCCCTAAAGTGTAATCAATCATACAATTCTTTAGAATATTTTCATGACAACTTTACAATATAAATGAGATCTGCAAATCTGATAAAAATCATCCTCATCAATGTTTTTAAGATGTTCATTATTATTCATTCTCTTCATACACCTAATCCAATATAGATCTATCTTACAATGATAGATTGAATAGCATCGCATGCAGAAAATAGAAAAACAAGTTGAAAGTATATCCAGATAACCTTTATATTATAATAATAAGAAGTCCATATTTCATTTACAAATCATAAATTTGACAGAATAACAATCCAATATACAATCTATTAAATGAATCCCAGATTGATTTTCTTGTATTCACAATACTTAAAAAGATCCAAATTGAAAATGTCAGTGTTTAATAGCTGTTGAAATTTAGTTAATAAACAGTCCTTCTAAAAAAAAAACAACATCAAATTCCCTTCCAATATATTTGGAATATGATTTACTTTTAATACAAATTACTATTTCTATATTTAATTATACTAATCTATGCCCAACAATTTGTGTCTACAAGATATAATATTAACTTCTTTTATATTCTGACTCCAAGTTATAACATAAATCTAGGATGTTAATGAATTCTGACCAACAGTAAGATCTTTCAAACAATTCAATAATGTATTTCCTATATTACATTCAAAAACTACAAGAAATTAAAAAAAAATAATAATACCAAAAAATTTTTCTATCTGGCAGATGAAGATATCATTCAGGCCATATTGAAAAGATTATGATGAATTTGTTTACTGATGATTTTGAGTCTTAAGAAGTTGAATTTCAACCAGGATGAATCACAGACAGTGGATAAATATCAGAAATATTTCATACACCATAAATTATACTATTGATATAATGTATTTTAAACCTTGAGTAGAATGATACATGAATACTGGATAAACATCAAAAATGCTTCATTCCATATAATAAATAACAAAAATCATACACTACATCTATATAAATATATGTTTATTAATAAACAAAACAAGACGCATATGGCTTTATTGCTCAGAAGTTTATAAGAAGTTTGACTGCCAAATCTGTGAATGCCAGAATTGATCTTGGAATCTCCCGATCCCAAATTGAATGCTCTATCATGCAGGATTGTATATTAATAATAATTAAACCCTTCATAACCCATGGTTTCATACTTTTTTCAAATGGTAATGATCTATTTTAATGATTAAAAAGTTTTTTATGTATAATTATTATTAATATGCATATATTTATATAGCTGTTGCATATAATTTTTATTATTTATTACAATTTATATAAAAGAACAGCATAATGAATTTCATTAATTTCAATTTCTGATATTTTATATTGGATATAAGTGATTAAATTACTGCAGATCATGTACTTTATGCTTTCTAAATCAATTATAATGAAGCACGCACACAGATCAACATCAGGAATATATTTCACACACTATATATTGTGCCCTTTTCTATAGGTCAATTATGATTATAAATGGTCATTTACTAAAAAAATTTAAAATTAATATTATATAGTATTTAAAATTATAAACTATGGTTAGGCAATAAAGGGTTAATGTAATATATTTAATAATAAGTATTGTGATGGTGGGGATTGCATCTAGTTCTATATTTTTCTAAATTATTTTTCAAAATTTTATATAATCATTTTAAATAATATAAGTAGCAAATTTATTAAGACAGATAAAAATAGACTAAACACCGGAAATGTCTACGTGACTGTCTGGAATATTTTATGTATAAGCACCAGTTTAAATTAATACAAATAATTAAAATATTTAAATAGTATATTATGGAACTGGATGGAATTGTCACACATTATAATAAAAAATAAGATTATACATCTTTATTAATTATTGTTTCAAAATTATTTTAAAAGTAATTAAATTGTAATAGATAATAATTAATTTAAAAATAATAATAGGTTAATATTTAAGTCTATTACGTCACAATTTTAAAACTTTAGAAATTGTTTATAGAATCCAAGTAGGAATTGACCAATAAAAAGATAGATTTTGGCAGACAATAAAAATCGCGCCAACTAATTATATAAACGGGGAGAACAAAAATGTGTTGACTCCAGAGCAGAGGTAAAATTTTAAGCTCTTTAAAATTTCTTTCTTTCTTCAATTATTAGTCAATTTTATTATAATTTTTAATAAATATCTTTGAAAGAAACTAACTGACAATTTAAAATCTTTCGAAGCGAATCTAAGAATAAAATTTTAAAAAAAGTTCTCATAATAATGTTTCACTAACTCCACAGTTACCTGCCAGTGGATTCTATTAAAATATAATCTGAATTTTCAATAAAAAATGGATGGATTCTTAAAACCAAGTTATAAATTTTGTAATATTTCAAAAATGTTAATGTTGTTCATTGATATAGTTTGTATAGCATATTACTATGAAAACTGCTTTAGTGCGTGTAAAATTAATGAAAGGACATTGTGCGCAAAGTTAATGAATATAATGAAAAATAAAAATCAATATTATTCGTGTAAGAATAAATGGACAAAAAGAATTTTTATGAATTGCTTTCTTTAAGATGACCTGAGCAATTACTCTAGAAATAGTTAAAGATCAAAAATGTCGTATATAAAATAATAATGAATAAAAGTGAAATTACCAAGGAAAATACTTGCCTGAAGAAGAAGAAAAAAAAAAATAGTTTACAGAGAAATAAATATAAAATATTGGATCCATGGAAAAACGCAATTGGTACCGTAATGATATAAATACTCGTAGTTCTGCTAGAAATAAAGATGCATCAACGTGCCGAGGTAATATTCGCCCGAACATTAAAAAACTTCGTGGGATAACTAAATAAATATTTTTAATAATTTTGAATTAAACATTGAAACTAAAGATCGTCTAAACAGTTAACTAAATGAACTAATTTATTTTAAAACTCTAATAATCAGAAAGAAGAACATTCGGAAAAAGAAGAAATAATAAATATTATGGGACTAATCAAGATTTACCGCCAGAAAAATATGTGATTATGGTTTAAATTATTTTCTTTATTAATCTAAGTTAAACATTAAGTTTAGTTAGCGATAGGGAAACAAATACATTAATTCGCAATATAACATGATATAAAATAATATGTTTTTTTTTTGATTTTGAATGTTCAAATAAAATTGTATGTGTGTGGAAATTTTGTATGTTTGCGATGCTCGAGGAGAAAGAAACCTACTACGAACTCTAATAGGAAGGTAAAAGATTATTTTGGTACATTTTATGGTTATTAATAATATAATGTATGTTTTATTTATTTAGATCAGCTGTGAATCGAATGAATGTAATGCAAAATTTTATTGTTATAATTATTGTAAAACGCATTTTGAAAAACAACACTCTAAAACACTATGAGATGTAATTAGATTTTTTAAAAATATGCATACGATAATCATTTAATGTGTTATTAATATAGTTCAATATAACCAATGGTTATGTCATATTTTCTGTTAATTTTTCCGATTAGGATATTTAAGTGGTATTTTAATAAAACGTAGATGTCGAACCTACAGTGTAATAAAGCAAGACAAATTGTTCTTATAGAATAGGGAAATGTTTTTATATTAGTGAATTTTGTTTATTGTTTTAAAAGGTAGTTAGTTTTATCGATGTTGGATACAGTGAAAATCTTGAGAGATAGTTTGGGTAGTGACTTGGTAGTACGTGGAGATTCGGAAACCAAGATGATGTATTAAAAAACTAGGATGCTACAGGGAATGGAATTAATAAGTAGTTTTAGATGGTAATCAGCGTAGTTAACAAAGCCCTACGACTGTTACACATGTTGTCATGGACAGTGTTATTTTATCTTTCTTGTGAATCTTATTAGATGTTTGGTAAAGCTGAATAAATAGCTGCCACATCATGCTTATCGCCAGGGTTATTAGACAAGGAATGTCGGCCCTATCCACACTGTTCCATACATTTTGAAGTATATATTTTGATAAGTTATCTATCTATCTTCCCAATATCCTATACATCTTTCGCTATCTTTATCTGTATTTCTTGCAACTACATCGTTATTTGATAAGTCTATTGAAAAGAAACATTAGATAATTTTAGAATGTATGTCATGCTGTTATTTGAAATAAGAATAGTTAAGTATTAACAAAGAGTAGATTATGATTATTGAAAGAGAGATGCAGATATCCTAAGAAAGGAAGGAGTCAGAGAATTATGTTAATTTTTCAAGAAATGAACTATAATTTTATAAAAATATATCTAAATAGAAGTATACAAAAATATTAAAAAATGATTTAACGTTTTCTTATTGTTGATTATATTTAAAAATATAAGTATTGCATATTTAAAGAATGTAATAACATTCGATAATTATAATATATGTGAAAATAAAACAGGTGATAATTAAACTCGTGTTATGGCATTAGACATGAGTATGGCTTATGAAAAAAAAAAATGTATTAGAGTTTACGAGCATTAGATAACAAACGTAATAGGTAGTAATAATATTTGAACAAGATGCAAAGTGACTTATATAGAGTTACAAAAGAATGTAATTTTTTTTAAGAGGAAAAACCATATTGTTTATAAATTTATAATGTTTATAAATGATGTTTACCCACATATATAACTTATAATACTGTAATTTTTAATATTAAAAGGTAAAGAATAGTATTACCCATATAATAGTTAAACTAAGTAATATAATAAACCTAATTAGAAATAAATAAATAAATTATAAAAGGTATAATAATTTTAATCAACTATAAAAGAAATCTAAAAATGTATAATTTAACTTTTGTAGTGTTAAAAGAAAGGAGGATATCCCTTGTAAATAAATGTAAATAGATTTGTTTGTTTTATCTTAATTTTGATTGTTGTTAATAAAATTCTAAAATTTGTTTATTAAAACTTGTGTCTGAGTTTTGTTTTCTCTACATCATTGCATGAGTTCACAGGGTATGTTTACAGTCATTAAACTAAGTATATAATTGTTTGCACAAAATATAAATAGAAAAGTATATTTAATCTTAAATGTTTATTGGTGTTTTGTAATTGAATAATTATGAAATTGCATTACGTTATTGGTCATAAATCCATTGTCATAATAATTTGCTAAATTGTATGCTATTAGTTGCCACTTGCTTCATTTATCAGATTATCTAAACACTGCCACTTACTAATTTATTTTATTACTTAAAGATAAACAAAGGGAGGATATTAGATTATTAACTAATTTATTACGGTTATAAATTTGTGATAAAAGAAAAGCCGTACTAGTTAGATTAAACAATGAAGATTGTGATTATTATTCTTATTGTTTTATTATTAATCTAACTTCAGAGTAGTAAATTATGACACAAAATCCCTTATCATATTTTGCTACTTTATTTTAATTTAACCTTGAATAAATTTAAGAACCTGAGATTATTTTTTCTGAGCTAGATAATTACTATTATTGTTATGATAGATAAAAGATTAATACTTTAATTGTTAAATGAGTTTAGTGATTAGAAGTTGCAGAAGTCATAAGAATACTATGTAGTTATTATATGTAATAGTAGTATAAGGGGGGATAGTGTTCTTATGCCATTGAGGTGGTATCCTATGGGATATTATCTCAATGCAATCTACTTTGTCACCTTATTTCCACTTCTAGTCTTATGAATTATAGAATAGTTATTTGAGTTAGTCTAAAACAGAACCTAAGTTAATTTTAAGAAACCTGAGCTAGTAAAGTATTTAATTGAATATCTCATTAATTATTAGAGCTAGAACCCGGTGAGGCGATTTCACTATATTATATTATTTATTTTTGGGAGAAGTGGAGTACACATGTACACGTAATTACACGTAGGGTGAGAGGGTAGATTGTGGCGTAACGTGGTGGGCTCAAGGTGTACGTAGTTACACAACATAGGCCAGATTGTCGCGGTCCAACTGCAGAGGGACCGATGCGATAGAGAGAGAGGGTATATATATATATGATCCAATAGATGTGTTTCATGCTGCACCAGCACTCATCAGTTGGTCCAGATCATCATCTTCCAAACATATATATATATAATCAGTGCTCAGTTTATATTAACATAGTAAATCTTCAAACTTTAATGGACAGGCTTCAATCTATTCCACTCTCTAACTCTTCAGCCATCCATATCAATGAAAATCTGATGATGGTAAGCTCAAAACCGCTTGTTGATGCTGATATTATTGTCATGCACATGTCAACCTTAAATCATTCTGACCTCTCATGTATAGAATCTAATCCATTCCAAATACACAGACGATGGATGAGCAGGACACAGGCTGAATCTGTAATATTTTTGAAATACAAGCAAAATTCATATACTTGGAGTTTAAATGTAATATAAGGGATTTGAATACAGGCTTTCAAGCTCCTTCAGTTATCCACTCTATCTCATACAATCGATACACATGACTACACAAGTGAAAAAAATAAATGATCTCAATATAGTATTTTGTGTGGAACCAGCACTCATCAGTTTGTCCAGATCATCATCTCCCACACACACATATATAATCAGTGCTTAGTTTATATTAAGATAGCAAATCTTCAAACTTTAATGAACAGGCTTCAATCTACTCCAAACTCTTCAGTCATTCATACTATTGAAAATCTGATGACGGAACACCCAAATCCCTTGTTGATGTCAATATTATTGTTGTGCCCTTATCCATTTAAATACACAGAAAAGGGATGGGTAGGACACAGCCTGAATCTGTAATATTGCTGATTAAATAATAAAGTAAATAATGATTACTTTATAAGGTTCATTAAAAAATTAATATTAGTAAAAGCATATGGCAGGAATTCAATCTCTCCAAAAGTTTTTATTGCAGTTTTGTAGGAAATATTTTGTTCATTATAATGCTAAGGAAAAGGAACAAAAATAAATGGATATTACTTAAATCAATAGGTTTACCAATAAAACACCATATAATTACTTCCTTACAACATCTTCAATGACAAAGATCTGAAGATGTGGCTATAGTAGGATTACTATATAGTATCCATTAAGTATTCTATAGTATGGTGTATTTGTTTTCCACCATTAATGTTTCAGAATTACTAAAATTAGATGCTAAAAAGACTAAAGTAATATGTGATGTCTTCTCAAAAGAAAAAAAAGAAAGATTAATAGTAACCAATAAGAAAAAGCTAGCAAACCTCAAATGTATATCAGTAAATTATTAATATACAGTGAAACACAATGAAATAAATAAATTGTAGAATTAAGCTTGCATGAAATGCTTTTGGTACAAATATGTCAATGAGCTTGAAAAAGACTTCGGTGCATTTTACATGTGCCAATTAATGGATCAAAAAATGAGATACTTAATAGAAAGACAATATAATATTAATATCATTTATGTTCTTATTACTTTTTACAATGCTTTTTACATCCCACTATTGACAGTTTCGATTGCCCCAGTAATCTTCTTCAGAACTTTTATTTAGAAGTTCTGAAGAAGATTGCTGGTGTAATCGAAACCATTCAGAAGATTGCTGGGGCAATCGAAACCGTCAATAGTAAGTTCTGAAGAAGATTGCTGGGGTAATCGAGAACATCAATAGTGGTTTGTAAAAAGTAATAAAGAACATAAATGATATTAATATTATATGGGTCTGGCAATGCAATAAGAAACATAAAAATTACAATACTTCATATAAAAAGATAATAAAGATGCTTCATATCTTATCTAAGGATACTTATATGTTGGAAGTAACAAGGAGAGATTGAAAGTAAGATACTGGAGTGAGAAAATGACTGATATCACTATACCTTTAAAAAAAATTATGAAATTGAAATAGAACTAGGATAAATAAGTCACAGAATAGATGACATGAGCTGAGCATTTGAAGTTAAAATCTAGATTCTAATATACAGTAAAAAAATTCAATAAAGACATCACATATATGTATGGAAGAGATAAAAAAGATTGATGGATTGATATGGAAAAAATAAAAGTTATAAAGTGGATAAAACGAGTAAGAAAAATATAGTTTTGTAACATCTATAATAAATAAAATACCTTTTTAGAATATTTTTAAAATAATTATTATAATGTAAAAATGATTGTCTTGCGTTGTTAGCCGAGAGGTATCGCAGCGGCCATGCAAGCAAGTAGTTGGTTGCAGACGGTTGTGGGTTCGCGTCCCAGCCGATGCTATGACACATGGAAAAAAAAAAAAAATTAGTTGCTTAATATCTTACAATGCTTTCTTCTGCAACAAACTCTTCTCTCTAAACAAAAAACTAGCGGCACTTTCCTTAATTATAATTTCTACTGTATTCTAACCTCAACCATATTTTTCCAGTGTTAAAAATAATAATGTATCTTTTCAGAATGTCTTTTAAGATAACCTTTATACATAATATACATGGGATCTCCAAAAAAGGACATATATAAAATCACCATGAAATACCTTATGTTGAAAGTCTATTACCTTCTATTGCTTCAAATATGCAATTAAATGCCATATCCCCTTACAATAGTAAATTCAATATCATCATGTTTAACAAGATGGAGATACATCATCTAGTCCTGTGATCTTTCCACCATATTTTCAGAGTATTGGGGAGCAGCTTGAATTGATAGAACAATCATATATCTCTTACATTCAATAAATTTGGCTGAATAGTAGTTCCATATGTAACTGGTTTAATTGAAGTAGTTACACCCTTATGATAAAATATCCTTTCTTGTTAAATGCAAAATAGCAGTATATTAACATCTACCTAAATCTCTGGTAAATATCTAATTATTTTTATCATAATACCTGTACAAATAAAAGAATGATGTACAATTTATACAAAAGTATTTTTAATTACTTAAATCATAATCATTATCAATTACGTATGCAGAAATTCTGTTAATAATGATTATGACTTAAGTAATTGAAAATACTTCTGTATAAAATTGCATAATCCTCATATAATACAGCATTCTTATAACATAGTTTCATTCTAACATGGTTTGAGAATTAGGAAAAAAATCCCTAAAACACGGTATTCCTGCAATACTGTTTCACTCCAACATGGTTCGGAAATCGAAGAATCTCTTCCTATAACACAGCCTTCGTACATCAAGTTCTGACAATAATGGAAATTCCCATATTACAAGGAACGTGATGAAAGTTTTTAAGATCAAACACAATCCCTGCCAATATTTGTCATTCGAGTGTGTATGAAAACCTTAATTAATTCTGATTAGTAGTAATAACGAAAACGTTTTGTAATATTACTATGTCATCGTTTTGATCAATTATTGCTTTAATAAACATATTTCTCGTAGTTAAAAACGCAAATAGTATAGGCTTTTTTTTAACTTTTGGAACCTAACCCTGTTTTTTGTAATAATGTTTTGTTTTGTATAACATGAATTTGCAATAACATGGCATTTCTTAACAATCTATTGATCATGTTATATCCCTATATATATCACTATTCATTCGTATCATTATTATAATGCTACAATAATTTCACGTTATCTTTTAATGGGCAACTTATTAATAAATAAATATGAAGGGAGGCATGATTAGTTAAATAGATTTGAAAAAGTATGTGGTAAATGTGGAAGATCTGAACGATTATATATGAGACAGTGAGTTCAAAATACCTATTCTGTAAGTGGGAGAATAATAAAAAGAAATAATAATAAGCTTATTCAATTAAGTTTTATTAAAATCCAATAGATATGTGTAAATAATATTTCTTAAAATATTAAATTGCAATCTTTATTTTAATCACTCACAGAAAACCTAATAGTGAGAGAATTGAAAATGAGTATGTGTGTACGTGAAAACTGAATAAATGTAAACAACACAATATATTTAATTGTTTTACTAAATAATAATAAATCTCAAAAAAATGTAAAAAAAAATTCTGAAAATAACATCGTGTATTTAAAGAAAAAAAATAGTATATAACAAAATATGTCCGTGCATATCGCCAGCTGAAAATTAAAATACAAAAATGTTCAAATCACTCTCCCAAACATTATGTTTGAAGTTCAGACTTCATATTTATTCACAGAGGGCGTTGCTAAAAAAACAATATTCAAAAGGGTGATTTGAACATTAATGTATACATATTTATAATAAATTGAAAACAAGGAAGGAAGAATAAGGAGAGAAAAAAAATATTGACTTGTCGTTTTTAAGAATGAAAACATTTTTCGGACTTTATAATAAAAAGAAAAAATAATTATTAACAGTTGCTTTCCAAACTACAATGCCTTGTTAAGAAAACTAAAGATAAGAGAAAAAATAACCTCATTAGCCAGATTTCCTAGGAAGTAGATGAATTAAGCAAGCAGTGAGGAATTGTGTCTCTTGTATCATTCATTTTTCTGTTTGATTCATGTTAGTATAACAATTAAAAACATTGGTAGTACAAACAAAATGAATAATCACTTTAATTATTGAAACAATATTAACTGAAGTATCATTTTAAGATCCCAACGAGACTGGGGGGGAGGGGCAAAGAAAAATTTTAAATATTAGTATATTTTAAATACCTAGAGTACTCTAGATGTAATATATAGAATTTGAACACAGATTTTCAAGCTCCCTTAAGCCATCCACTCTATCTCATACAACTGATACACGTGACCAAACACATATGAAAAAGGTAAATGATCTCCTATCTTTTTCACATGTGGTCATGTGTATCAGTTGCACGAGATAGGATGGATGGCTTAAGGGAGTTTGAAAGTTTGTGTTCAAAACTTTAAGAAAGGAAGTAATGCATTTGTATTATCTGACAAATCCAAATGATAACGGATATTTCCAAGTCAGAATGCAATTTGTGCACAAACTATAGTACACACATTTGCTTCTTTGTCAGTTTACATTTGCCTACTTAAAAAATTGTTTGCTTAAACCTGATCACACTTTGAATAATATATTTTACAAGCTATGACTATATACAATTTTGCTTGGAATAGTAGTTTATAGCGTATATTATTATACTCAGAATAATGCCACACTGATAACTTCTTTCATGCTTTGTAATTCAATCTTTTAAGGTTGGTATCAATATAAAACAAACTGAAAATAATTGTTTATCTATTTCAACTGACTAATTAAAAACTGACATTTGTAAATTAATGAGGATAATTTCTTAGAAAAGTTTGAAACATTATTAGCAAACAGTGAGAATGATGCAACCTTAGCTTGTGTTTTCACTACTGCTACACCATAAACAAACTAGTTCCGTTTTCAAAATAGATTTTTATAACTCTAATTTTTTTTTTTGATAAATTGATATATCAATTACTTTCAGCTAATTTATTGCTAACTTAGCAATAAAACTAAAAAACAAGAAGCAAAGGGTTAATATATCATAAGCCTTACACGTTTCAATGTTTCAGATCTCCAAGGACTGAAACAATAATTAAGTAACACACAACATTAATAAAAGCTATTAAGTCATGAAATCTGCCCTCAAGTTATTTTATTTTTTATGTCTTCAGTATTCATGAGAAACTATCACAAGTCATCATCATCGATGATTTACAATCATTATCTAACCAATGCAAAAAGATCTTTCAAAGTTCAATAATCTCTGATCTCAGCTTCTCTTCTCCATATTATCCCAGCTCACTTCCCTATTTCATCCATCTCACATCACATGTGGTCTCTTTCTACGACTTTTATAATCTTTTGGAATCCAGATTAAGATTTCAACTATCCATCTATTATCATCTCTTCTAGCAGTATGTCCAACCCAACTCCACTGCAGTTTCTTAATTCTTTCATATATATATATATATATATTGTTAAAAGATTGCCTTGACAACAGTTTGGAATTGTTGATTGTTATTGATAATGGGATTGTTTAAATGTTGACTGGTCATTAATAATATACATACTGAGCTTGCTTCATTATATGGATGATGACCAAAATCGCAGTTCTGCAGAGCTAAAAAACATATTATATAACACGATCATTATGAAAACAATTTTTATTAGTGCTTCTATCCATAATCGTTAAAAATAAAATTATTTTTTATTCTTAACTAATATTTCAACAGGTTAATAAATATGAGATATTCACTTATGCCATTCATTTCTTGGATTTATTTTGTGAATCCACTAATTGTAACTAAATATCAGTGATGTTTTGAATGCAATCTCAGTCAATCTGATGACAATTTTGCTGTTTTGTGGAGCTGTTTCACCGATTTAATATTCTAATTTATTTTTTCTCCAGATATTGATTTAATCCCATAATCTTATAAATTTAAGCCTGTTTATCAAAAGTAGGACCTTGATCACTAAGATTACATTAAATGATAAAACAGTGTTAAAAGTGGCCAATTACAAAACATAGATCCTTGCACCAGTCTTCGAACAGTGACAGAGATGATAACACTCCATTTAATTTCCAAGTAGTGAGTGTTTGAGATTTAAAAAAATAAATAAGAATAATCAAATTGTTTATTGCTTGGGAGTTCACAAGAAATGTGGGAAATGATGAGATAGAGTAGCAATTCATAGACCATGAGCCTCCAGTGTCTGCCAGTCTATCATGTCCTTTCCTCTTCTTTTCTATAAAACACTATTTTGGATTTTCCTGAAGGTTGTTCATTATCTATGAGTGAATGTTGAATGTATAGAAAATTTTAAATGTTATTTAAACTGTTCAAATACAAACAACTTGTTAGTAATAACAAACAAATAGACAACACAGGTTTCGAGTAGTATTATTCTCCACTCTTCTTCAGGTGTTGCTGGCCTATACGCACAGTGACAATATTCACTTAGAAGTTGAACTCTCACCTTTAGATCCTTGAATATCGAATTTAAGGCAAACGCTCTACCAACTGAACTATTCTGTCAAAGACAACATATAATAGATATTTGATATATTTATATTTGAGGGTTGGTTTCAATCCTCCTGAGTCCTTCAATTTTTTTTTTTATGAGCAAGAGTAATTAGTTTTATTATTATTATTGTTTAATATTTTTCCTAAGAGCAAGATTAATGAGAGGTTCCCATACATTATGTATTGCCACACTGGGTTGACTTATAGGATCATTTACCATTATTGCTTGAATTTTCTTCTACGCATTTTTTCCTCTCATAGATGATAGAAATAGTCCAACATACCACATCTATCTTGAAATAGTTGGAGACCCATTTGCTGATGAATAATTGGATGGTTATGAGTCAACTATTTATTGCCCACATCTGAATCCCAGAACTTTTGCAGTCTTACAAGCAGATAAACTCATTAATCACTACGCTATAAAACTTCACATTTTGAACTGAGATTGTTAAATTTATAGAATTAATATACTAGAGATTTTTTTTTACCCAATGAATTAAAAAATAATCAGAAAAAAAATCAGTTTTTATTAATCAGGTGACATAAATGTTTTCGTTCTAAAATAATGAAATGACAAGTTAACATGCAATATCAATATTTTTTTTTTAAAAAAAAAAAGAAAATAAAAATCATGTTCTTCAAATGTCACGGCTCATATTTCAAAATTGTGACATGAATTTTCCTTGTGTTACAAAAACGAGTCTGTGCAATTCTCATAAAAGAAGTCGCAACAATACTATTAGTTTTAGATTCAATTTCTACACCCACTTCAACATTTATAAAATTCATTTCAGAAAAAAAATGCATAAAAAAACAACAATACATATATATGTTATTAAAGAATGAAACACCCATTATATCTAAATGAACTGCTAAAAATACGGCTAATTTTTTTTATAACTACAATTTTAAAAAATATTTTATATTTAATGATCAATTTGCACGCGCGCATACAAATGTTTATTTGATGTTATAAGTTTGTCTTCACCTACTGATTTCATAGAGAAATACCATTATATATGCAGAAAAGGCTTCTGCCCATAATCAGATTGGCATTTAATTGAAATGAGAGACTGCTTAATTCTGTTCTCTAGTATCACCAATTTATTCTTTTTTTATTGTTAAAAATAATGAAAGCAGAATTCAAACTTTTACAGATTTTGAATCTAAGGTAATTTGCTTGTCTAGTTACATAAAACCGAAATGTAATAGTTAAACAGCATTAAGCTGTTGCACATGCGCTTTGCATATTTTAACTATAAATGACTGAATACTAACACTTCAAACGCATGATAAAGTCTTTGGGAAAAATAGAATAGTGGTATTCAGTCATTTATAGTTAAAATCTGCAAAGCGCATGTGCAACAGCTTAATGCTGTTTAACTAATACAGTTTATAAAACATCGCGCTATATAAAATAATTGATTTATTTACATAAAACCGAAAAAAAAAAAAACCCCATATATTTAACTAAATTATTAATTTACAACATTCCTAATTAGGATTCAGTAATATAAATTATTAAACAGTGTAAAATTTGAAATACAGGCATTCTTATACCTGGAACTTGATTGTAAATATAGGGGATTGAACAGACTTTCAAGCAACCTTCAACTATCCATACTATCTCATTCTACTAATACACATCTCCACACACGTAGAAAAGATAAATTATCACCAATATATGTATTTCATGCTGAACAAGCACTCGTCAGTTGGTTCAGATTATCATCTCCCACACATATATAATCAGTGCTCAGTTTATATTAAGATAGCAAATCTTTATACTTTAATGGACAGGCTTCAATCTATTCCAACCTCCAACTCTTCAGCCATCCATAGCATTGAAAATTTAATGATAGAATGTCCAAATCCCAACTGATGCTAATATTGTTGGTATGCCCATGTTGCCCATCCCTCTTCTATGTATTGAAATGGATAATGTCCTATACATAGGAGTTACAGTGACTTGAAGTCAACATGGGCATAACAACAATATTGGCATCAGTTGGGATTTGAGCATTTCTATCATCAGATTTTCAATGCCATGGATGGCTGAAGAGTTGGAGGTTTGAATAGATTGAAGCATGTCCATTAAAGTATAAAGATTTGCTATCTTAATATAAACTGAGCACTGATTATATATATGTGTGTGTGTGAGAGAGAGAGAGATGATAATCTGGACCAACTGATGATTGGTGGTTCAGCATGAAATACATATATTGGTGATTATTTATATGTTTTACATGTGTGTGGTCATGTGTATCAGTAGTATGAGATAGTGTGGATATTTCAAGGTTGCTTGAAAGTCTGAGTTCAAATCCCCTATATTTACAATTAAGTTCCAGGTATAAGAATGCCTGTATTTCAAATCTTACACATTAGGCCTGTATTCTGCCCATTCCTCTTCTATGTATTGAGATGAATACTGTCATATACATGAGGGGTCATAGTGACTTGAGGACAACATGGGCATACCAAGAATATCGGCATCAGTTAGGATTTGGACATTCTATCATCAGATTTTCTAGGGTATGGATGGCTGAAGAGTTGGAGGTTGGAATAGCTTGAAGCCTGTCTATTAAAATATAAAAATTTGCTATCTTAATATAAACTGAGCACTAATTATACATATGTGCATGTGGGAGATAATAATCTGGACCAACTGATGAGTGCTGGTTCAACATGAAATACATATATTGGTGATTATTTATCTTGGGTGTATATGTGTGTGGTCATGTGTATCAGTGTATGAAATAGTGTGGATAAATAAAGGTTGCTTGAAAGTCTGAGTTCAAATCCCCTATATTTATAATCAGTGTAAAAGAGATTACATGGATTTCTTGAACAATCTTCAACCATCAAGTGAATTAGAAGTTTAAATATCTTAATTTGCTACCAGAAATCTTAGCACGACTTCCTATTGAAACACTGTGATAAAAGAACTATTTGGTTTAAGGCTTCAATATACCTGGAATCACGTACTGTTACCACAAATATTCACTAATGACTGGAGACAATTTCCGCTCACATTACAACATTCAAAGGTGAATTGAACATCACACATTATTTACAATAATAATTAACCAGTACAGTGAAGAAAAATATGTATCCAATCAAATTAATCCATAGCATTCCAGTTTTGAATTCCATAATGTTACAGACTGTTGACAAGAAAAAAATGTCAGACCAACCTCTCTCACTAAATGTATATTTCAGAGACAATTTAGACAATTTCCAATTATCATCAGGTGAGTTAAAAGTGTAAAATACCTAAATCTGCTTATAGAAAATAACATCCTAATTATTACATATATAATTCTCAAAGTGTGATGTCTAGCATTCCATTTGGTATGTGGTAAAATTGTTTCCACCCATTATGAGATGTTTATCATGAACCATTAACAGACTTAATATATATTTATAAAAATTTATGCCATCAAAAGATTTAATACTCCATATATGTATACTTGATTGCAAATATATCCAAGTTTTAAAAGCAAACATGTTTGACAAATGGTATTTAAATAAAAATTGTGGATTGATCGTATAAGATAGAGTGGATAGCTAAGGGGAGCTTGAAAGTCTGTGTTCAAACCCCTACAATTATTACTGACTACACATTTAAAGTAAAGTTACTTAAATATACGGTTTATAACCAAAGTTATCAGCTAACTACAGACACTTTAATATTTTCGCAAAGTTCTATGATGTTTGGTATTACGATAATACTACAAATTCAATAACACTTCATGGAAGGTGAAATCGAATAAAATTATTCATAGAAAAAGTTACATTGCTATTTAATCTTCACTAATTCTTATTATTGATTGAAAGTGCTACTAGGAGTCAAAAAAGAATGATCTGACCAGAAAACAGATCTGATGACAAAGCAATGCACCAGTGATTATTAATTCTTAACGGAAATATCCAATGTTTAAGATTGGTAACAAAGTTATAATTCTAATGTAATGTATGCATACAACCACACGTACACATGCAAATAAGTGGCTTAGGAATAATAATGAAAAACTCTCTACAAGTATATGAAGGAAATATATATTTTTATAAAAAATTCTGGAAAATATGATATAGGTCTAAGGCAATAGAGGTGCAACAGACAGCTGATGATAATAATATAGACCTAAACATATATGTACATGAATAACAGATATGTTATACACATATAAATATATCAAGTCTTGCACTGGTGGTCGAGAGGTCAGCGCAACTGCCTTGCAGGCAGTTGCCCGGGTTGCGGGTTCGCGTCCCGGCCGATGCTATGACACTTAAAAATATATATATATCATAACATTTACTATTAGATAAATGATTGTGAGTAAATGTTTCTACATGATGACTGAAACCAATCGCATCAAACTGATGAGTCAAACTTACAGTCCTCACAACTTTGACAAAGACTATGTATATTAACATTTTTTATTAGTTATTCATTAGACTAATACTTAATGAATAATACTTCTGTAGTGTAATTTTCACTACACCACTTTCACGCAAGGTATGGACAGATTTCTAGCTATTTTTAACATCTTGTGGAGGATGTAATCATAACATATACCTAACAACATATGAAAAGGATGTATGAACCAATTGATGAGTGCTGATTCAGCACAGATTTCTAGCTACTTTTAACATCTTGTGGAGGATGTAATCATAACATATACCTAACAACATATGAAAAGGATGTATGAACCAATTGATGAGTGCTGATTCAGCACAAAATGTGCATCTTGGGAATCATATCTTTTTCACATGACTTTAGTCAATGTTTACGATTACACCTCTCCACAAGGTGTTAAAAGCTGATAGAAACCAGTCCCCACCTTGCGTGAGAGTGTTGTAGTGAAAACCACACTTCAGAAATATGATTCATTAAGTACCTAATCTCCAGTCTAATGAATGACTAATAAAAAACTATCAATCATATCATGACACTTTTAATCATAAATTAGCATTCCATCTATTATCATCTCTTCTAGCAATATATTTGGCCTGACTTCATTTCAGTCTAAATTTTTCCAAAGATGTCAGTAACACCTGCCTATTCTCTCACTCATGTACATTACGCAACATAAGTCCATATATAATGTAATTAATAACATAAAAACCTATTTTTTTTGCTCTAATTCAGGCTATAATATTTATCTGTTTAAATGAACTATTGGACAATCACATTTTAACTTATTCATACTAATAGATATTCAGAGTAATATTACTGTGAAATCAAAATAAAATAAGATAATATGTATGTAATTAAATATACATATATAAGTATGAGCATTACGTTGTAAATAAATGAAGCTAAAAATATTCTTAACTGATCAAAAACTTATCATCATCATCAACCATTATCAATCCACTGCAGGATGAAGGTCTCTCCAAATCAAAAACTTATATTCTACTATATTTCAGAAAAATCAATTTCTTTCGAATTGCTCTCACATACGATTAAAAAAATTAAAATGATAATAAATATTTTTTATTAGTAAAATTATATTAGTTGTCAAGCGTTGTTAGCCGAGAGGTCAGCGCAGCAGCGTTGCAAGCAAGTAGTTGATTGCAGACGGTTGTCGCGGGTTCGCCTCCGGAGATGCTATGACATATGGAAATATATATATATATTAGTTGTGTCATATATTAAAAGTGAATCATTTTTTACTATTAAAATTGAATTATTATTACATTTCATAGTTTACAAAAATATTTCAAAATGACTTTACTCGGTTTTTTTACAAAAAAAATTTAATATAAAAATCACATTCCCAATAGACGGCTGAAGAGTTGTGGGGTGGAGTGGTTTGAAGCCTGTCCATTAAAGTAAGAAGATTGGCTATCTTAATATAATCTGAGCTTTGATTGTATATATGTGTGGAGGTGATAATCTGGACTGACGAGTGCTGGTTTAGCACGAAATACACATATTGGTGATTATTTATCTTTTCGACATGTGTGTGATCAAGTGTATCAGCGTTATGAGATAGCACAGATGGTTGAGGGTCGTGTGAAAGTCCGAGTTCAAACCCCCTATATATTACATATATAAGTGCAAGTATGAAAAAGCCTGTACTGTAGGGGAAAAAAAAAACCTTTTATTAAATCTTTCATTCATAATTACTTCCAAAAATTGTCTACAGATTAATCAACAAACTTTCACTAGCTCAACTATTGTGGACCTATACAAATTTTTATCTCTTTTTTGAAAAAATAAAATGTGCAAATAAGTCTTAAGTCGCCAGTGCTGTCCTATTCAAATCTTAAAGAGTTTTGATTAAAGTTTGCATATTCCAAATACCAATATTTAGAAAAGAAAGCTAAAATACTGACCTTCTACTGATAATGATATCGCCTTTATCATAAGTTGAATAGTATTTAAATAGATAAATTAACTTTTTTTCATAATTCTTACATTTCAATTACAGGTGGCAAACTTTTATTTTGTCACACGTACATATATATTTATAACAATTGCCTAATAAAAGATGTTGTCGATACATTTTACTGCATTAAATTTTTGAGCTAAGAGATAGAGATTTTGTAAGCAATTAAGTGCAATCTTTTGAAAAGAACCCACATTTTGAAAAATATATTCATTTATTTTTATTACTACGGTTTTATTCACTTTTTATTACTTTTATTTTTATCTTGAAAAAAAAAAAACCACAGTCCAGAGTTAGTAGCCGAGAGATCAGCGCAGCTGCCTTGCAAGCAGTTGCTTGCAGACAGTTGTTGCGGGTTCGCTTCCCAGCTGATGCTTTGACATATGAAAAAAACATTAATCATTGAAAAAATAAATTGTGGAAACATATGCAATAAAAATAATTTGTGTATTTATTGGTCCAAATGCAAGTTCCCTTTTTTGAAGAATTAATTATGAGTTTAATAACCCTTAAGTGCCATATTCCGTCTGGTCGATAAATTAATTTCATTTTGAATTACCAACAATGTGACAAAGATATGCTTACAAACATCAGAGCTTCCAACAATAGGTGGATTCATTCTATTCTTGATTCTTTGTTCAACATTCATAGCCTGGAGGAGAGTAATTTGTCATGGTACTTACGTATTAGACCTGCTAGACATTTCATATTCATACCAATCCGTTGATAATTTGAATCTTGTGATCTGACCAAATAATGTGTACACGTGGATCTTGAACAAACTTAAAATGATAAATTCATCAAAATGGACTACTTGTACATGATATTTTCACAAGACATACAAAGTTATTGGCAGTCTGAATACGTATGTGGAAAGAGATAGTAGCTCTAATATGTGACAAAAATTGCACCAGACTAAATCTAATAATGCTAAAAATATGAATTTCATACAAAAATAAAACTGGAAAAATTTTATACAATTCCCAAATGTTACTTTAAATATGGACAAAACAATCATTAAATTACAAAATGCTTAAAATAAACACATACAGTGTAATATATAACAAGAACTGTCGTGATGAAACAATCAATTCATCTGTTCTATTTTATTTTAAGAGGATAAAATTTTGTTTCAAAATGGAGACTAAAAGTAAAATTTTTTATTTTTGCCAAAATGGAGACTTACTTAACATGTGATTGAGCAATATAACCCCTTCATGGGATCTTCTTCACCAGAAATGTTAATAAGTAGTAAATGTGTTTTTTCAAAAAAAAATAAAAATTAAATTACTACACTTTTATTATTTCTTCAATGTGGCGGACTAATTTTTTTGATGTCATCCAGTACGATTCACATGAAAATGGTTTGTAACTGGCAGTTTGTAATTCAGCAATTTTATAGGCTTTCCAACAATCTGAATAAATTGTTGATTCTTCTTCCACATTTTGTTTGATGGCTTCCATCAGAGTTGACACTGTTCTACCATGAATTCTCATGATGAAACACTCATCAGTTTCCCCGCAGGAGCCATCAAATATCGACTGTTCCAGAAGAATTTGTCCAGTTTGATTTTTTTCTTTCTTTTTGTGCAAAAGGCTCTCATCAATTTCAATGATTTTGTTAGGGCCTACAATTTTACATTTTTCTCCGCTAAACCAAGTTCTGTTTTCTCCCATTCTATGGAAGTTAATTTGTGAGCCCAGCTGTAAATAAATCAGATCGCCATCAAAAATGGAACTCTGGAAGAACTATTTTATTATTATATCCTCGAACGTTACAATGCCATTGTATGTCTGAAGTGTGGATATTCTTGACCTCATTGATCTCAGTAGTAAACTCCAAATGTTCATTACTTTATACTGTTTTTTTTTTAAAAAAATTAATTGTAGTATTAGTCAGAAAATTGGGAAAAAATAAATCAACACTGAAGTAAAAAAACACTTTGAGATGAACTTGCCTGAATAAAATTTGGACAATAAATGAAAGTGTAATTTTATCACAGTTTTGGACAAGATCGGATGAGATCGCAGAATTTATTCGACGGGATCGCAAGGTTAGACATTTATCATTAATGTGAAAAGGTGTACCATCTCTCCTATGTTGCAGGACTAACACGCAAGTACCACTCCCTTTGTTTACAGACATATTGAGCTATGTTTAATTTAAAGTTTATATAGTAGAGAGATTTTTCACAAAATAATGTATACTTTGAAATGGATCTAATTGACATTTCTTGAATTTGGCATTATTAAGTTACAGATAACGTAGCTTTACAACATAAAAAGATTTCCCATCCTGGATTTGGTATGTATCTGAGGATAAATGAAATGTAATAATTTCTAATGTAATAAAGATTGATAATCATTTATGTACTTGTTAAAAAATAATTATTACATATAGATGTATGCTAAAAAATATGTATCTATAAGGTAAATTATGTAATACAGTAATTAAAATTTATGCTATAAGATTTATAGAATTCCGTACATAAAAAATAATTGGGGGTTCAGAAGTTCTTCCAACATTCAGGCCCTTAAAGGGGCAGAGTCGAATTACAATCCATGAAGCTTGGGTATTAGAATCTACCATTATACCACCACTTTAAATCATGCAGGGTATTGGCATAAAGTAGTAACCAGGGACAGGTTATAAAAGTATTGTAATATTGATTGATTCCCAGGAGAGATCAATACTGCGCACATGTTTTTGGCCCAGATTGCATAAATTTAATGCTCATTATAAAATAATAGTACATTAAGAACTCACTTTATGGTTTTTCATATATGATTAGGTTCACCAGTTACATTAATGCCATTAACCATTGTATCATAAAGTGTTAGTATATATATATGATTACTAGATGGAGCTTTACCAATAGCTCATAAAAAGCTTTCAAACTGATAGAAACATGTTTGATAAATGCTGATTTTAGAGTTAGTATTTACATCTAGTTTCTAGTCTTCCTACCCTTCACTGACGTGAGCTAAACTAGCTCGAAACCAGCTGGTCTGGAGGTGGAGACAACGAAAGAGATATTGAATTCTATCTCTCTTGGCATTTATGTAAACAAAGCTTGTTAGGAGCTATTGGTAAAGCTCCATCTAGTGATCATAAAATGCAAGCTAAAAGCAAATTATGAAATTTATAACTTGTTTTGTTTAATATATATATATATATGGTGATACTTTAGTTACTGTTTAATTAATTATTAATACTACATGAAATTTATATGTATTAGAAATATATACATCACATACAATTCGCAATATATATGTTACTTACCAAAATTGGTATGATCCCATCGTATATTGTTTGATCAATATTCTGTGGTATTAAATAAGGGCAGACTTTGTTAAGCTTCTCCGCCATTGTAGGAACAGCTGTAGATGAGATTAAATATATATATATATTATACTTTAAAATAAAATTAGTATTATAACTAATCACAAAGTGTGATATATAAATATTCAGAACTCAAATAATAAATGAACTAGGCGATTAAAAGATTATATGCTAAATGGCATTGCATTTATCTGTTTTAAAAAATCTTACCATTTTTTTAATAAATTCTGGCCAAATGCTTATTTATTTTCTAATAATGTAATAGCAGGCAATGGTAAATTACTGGGAACAGGTTGTAGAGTCCCATTGCCAAATTATTTCAATCTGCTTTCAGACGTAAAAAAATACACAATCAGCGATGAACTGCAAATTATCACCAAAACAAAATTATGACTTTAGCTAAAGAAAATTCCAAGCAATGCAAGACTCAGCGTAAGAATTAATTTTCTTTGCTGATGTCTATTTACACATAGGCAAAACTCCCCATGCAGTAGCACCAATCCGTGCAAGCCAGAATAATAAAATCCCTATTTAGTCCCTCCTAATCCAGTATACCCAGACTAGTTTCTAGCTTGCGGCTTTCATCAGGGAGGAGCCTGCAAATTTTCATGTGATGTGTTAGTGGTCTGATGCCTATTAGCGAATTTATATATATATGGTTTAAATATTTTAAACATTGCACTAGATGTGGATTTTATGCACAAGCCTTCTGGCATCCATTGATTACTCTGGCTTGCACTGAGTGGCAATATGCGTAAAGCATTTTGCCTGTTTTAATAACAGTTATAAGAAAGCATAAGAAATGGTGACCATCTGATGTTTATTGGCTTAAAACCAGTCCTGCCAAATAGGATAGTGGTGGCTATGGTTATTAAAAAACCAAAGTCACCAAAATGTATGGGTATTGAATTGAATTCAGACCTATATGACTATATAAGCTAATGAGCTTGGATTGAAAATATTATAGTGTTTTCAATTTAAAACTCATGGTTTTGTAGTTAAATAGGAATAAAAAGTGGCTGCTGGAGGATTGCATTAGATCCTAAGATCAAGGTGAAATGCTCTCAGATCCAAGGCTCCTCATTGATGCACTAAATGGTGATTTTATGCACAAGCCTTCTGGCATCCATTGATTACTATGACTTGCACAGAGTAGCAATACGTGTAGAGAGTTTTGCCTGTTTTAATAACAGTTATAAGCAAGCATAAGAAATGGTGATCATGTGATGTTTATTGGTTTATAACTAATATTGAATTGATAACTAATTAAAAAATCTTGTATGTTGCTTGGAAATTCTCAGCCAAATGAAAAAAAAAAAGTTTCTAGATAGATTTGAATCCAGAGTCTGGACATGGATGACTAATACATTAATCATCATACTATGAAATTCTTTATAAGACTCCTGAGAAACAAAAAACAAATGTGCAAATCATATTTTTTCTAATTTCTATCAATATGAGTAATATGAAAACTGCATTATATTTTTTTTTTGGTTTTTTAGACTTTCCATGGTTTATTCAAATATAATGCATCTTTGATACATAATATTAAATATAGCATGTCCATTAATTGTAAACAACCATGTATATCGCTAAGTTACATTTATAATCTGTTGAATTTGTTAATATACATAAAAAATTAAAAAATCATAAAACTCTGAGAAGTCAAAAAGTTTAAGAATTATTTAATAGCTAAAAAATAAAATAAAGATAAACTATAATCAGATTCATTAAATGTATGATGATGAAAGTATAACACATTATAATCTTCTTTTAGGATTTGCACTTTGACATTTAATCACTAAACATCTCATGATCACCATTCTTTATGCTATCAAAAGCTGTCTACACAGGGGCAAAACTCTCCATACAGTAGCACTACTCAATGCAATCCAGAGTAATCAATATATGCAGGATGATTTGTGCATAAAATCCCTACCTAGTGACTACTCATCTGATATCCCAGACTAGTTTCTAGCTTGTGGCTGTCA
Source organism: Epiperipatus broadwayi (assembly GCA_028023455.1). Classification (NCBI taxonomy): domain Eukaryota; kingdom Metazoa; phylum Onychophora; class Udeonychophora; order Euonychophora; family Peripatidae; genus Epiperipatus; species Epiperipatus broadwayi. The sequence continues at coordinate 4,727,157 of JAQFVV010012450.1, read as the reverse complement.
TCAGTGAGTGGCTTCTAAAGGGTCGCATTGGATCCTAAAATCTAGGTGCGGCACTCTCAGATCCAAGACTCTTCGTTGATGAAAGCCACAAGCTAGAAACTAGTCTGGGTATATTGGATGAGTAGACATTAAACAGGGATTTTATGCATAAACCTTCCTGCATCCATTGATTACTCTGGCTTGCACTGAGTGGTGTTACTGTATGGAGAGTTTTGCCTCTGTGCTCCTTGACATTTATTTGGATTACTCAAATTAATCATTTATTTTTCATATACAAATAACTGGAACAATAACTGGATGTCTACCTCAATTAATTTAAGGACTGATTAACAGCAAAAAAAAAATTAAATTTACTTAGAAAACATCAGTTACCTGAAAAAAGTTTTGAAATTCTACCCAGATTCATACACCAATTATTTATATCTGTTTTTGTAAATAGTTATTTTTATAAAATTATTAAATAATCTCTGGACCATAACACATTCTTTGGAAATCACATGAATAAAGATACAATAAAAGACAAATGATTCCCAAGATGCATTTTGTGCTGAACCGACACTCATCAGTTGACCCAGGTCATCATCTCTCATATACATCTTTATCATATATACAGCATTTATCAATAGTAAGGTATATTAATCTTTAACTGAGATTTAAAGTTTATATATGGACTAGATACAATCTCTAGTTTAATAAATAATTAGTGCTCATTATTACTATATTTATCTAGAATGAATCTTGTCAAAGTTGTGGATGGAGTAAGTTTGACCCTTGTAAATCAAAATGTAATAAATTATTATTATAAAATGCAGAATTATTACAAATACAAAAATTTTAAATTATTTGCTTAAAAATTTTTTTTATTATTATATAAACAATATTAAAAGAATATACAGAGGTAAAATATTAAGTAAACTCAATTGTATAAATAACCATAGAAGCTATCTCTAGATATTATATATTGAAACAACATATCATAAAAAGCCAGTCAATCCCAAAACAATCAACAATTTCAAACTGTTGTCAAGGCAACCTCCTTCTAACAATAAAGATGGAATCTAACCTTTATTAATGGTCTAATATATTTATATAGACACTAAAAATTGCAATTTGACGACAGAGATTGAAATTATTGATACAAGAAGTCTAAATAAACCTCTTTAAACAGGTCCCATTTAGCCTTGAACATTATTACACTTATATATAATATTTATATCTATAAATACATATGGGATTTGAATGCAGACTTTCAAGTACCCTTCAACTATCCACACTATCTCATACCACTGATACCCATGACCACACACATGTAGAAAAGATAAATAATCACCAATATATGTATTTTGTGCTAAACCAGCACTCATCAGTTGGTCCTGATTATCATCTCCCACATATATATATAATCACTGCTCAGTTTATATTAAGATTATACATATGTGTGGGAGAGGATAATATGGACCGACTGATGAGTGCTGCTTCAGTATGAAATATGTATATTGGTGATTATTTATCTTTTCTACATGTGTGTGGTCATGGGTATCAGTAGTATGAGATAGTGTGGATAGTTGAAGGTGTGCCTGAATGTCTGAGTTCAAATCTCTTATACTTACAATTAGGCTCCAGGTATATGAAGTGCCTGTATTTCAAATATTTAATCTATATTAAATAAAGTATTTAAAAGTAATATTTTCTTTATTAATGCTAATAAAAATTATTAAAAACATTAATAATAAAAATAAAATTATAACGATTTATCTAATTTGACTTTGAACATTTTGTTTGATTAATACAATGTATTTAATAGATTAGATAGAGAAAAAAACTCAGTTCAGTCTTAGTTGTAAAAATATATGATGTCTGTCTTTCTGTAGGTTTGAGAAGTTAATTCAATTACTGTAATTATTTTATATTAAAAAATGGGGGGGGGGGATCAAAGAAACAATGAAAAATATTAATTATTTATTTACTATTACAGTATTTGATTATCACTATATATATAAATTAGCATTTTTGGTTTATCTTAAAGGATTTTTTTTTTTTTTTTAAAACTAAGTGTTTCTGGCCGATGTCATTTATCGCTTGCATGTGCCAGCAGTGTTTTTGGGTGTTTTCAAATTCAAAATGGCCACCGAGCGTGTACTATATCAGCACCAATAATTTTATAGGAAGAACGATTTGTTCATTAAATAGAAAGAAAATACCTTTGTCATTAAATGAATTTCTAAGGATTTTTTTCCCTCCACATTTTACTACGTCAGAATGTCACTTTTGAAATTGCATCTTTTCAAAAACAGGATAAAAATAGTTTAAAAATATTTCAATTTAATAAAATTTTCAATGCAAATACTGTATAAAACAAAAAATCTTGCATGGAAAAAAAGTCCAAGAGATCCTTGAGAAAACAGTAATACTTTACAAAATTACTGTCTATTTTACTATGAATAAATTTAAAAATAACGAACCCGGTCTTCGATTTTAAAAATAGCCCATTAGTATTCAAAATATATGCAATACATGCACAAACTTCTTTATAAATGTTGATTTATATAGAAGACAGTGCAAGAGAGTAGATGCTCAATGCACACTCTGTTGCAGAAAAATGGAAACACAAACTCATCTATTCTTTGACTGTCGATGCTTTGACAACATAGGGATAGCAATCCCTAGACTATTCAATAACACTAATGTCAACATGCACTATTTATTTAAAACATTCAGTATGGGTATATATGCACAAATTCGGGCAAGCACTTTTATTCTATATGCATTATGGTGCACTAGATGTACATTCATGTACAATAATAACCCTAGAAGACACCCAAACACCTTTTCAATCAAATTGGAAAGTATTAGAGAAAGGGACAAAAAAAATCACATCAGAAAAAGTCTTTCAAGATATTTGGTCTTTAATGAATAAAAATCTTAGATCCTAGCCTAAAGTAATGACAATTGTCCCTTTTTGTCACCCCAGTAAGATGATGAAAAAGAGACTTGAATAAACTTATATAATTTTTGCAGTTTGAGATTTCTGTTTTGTATAATTGACTGTCCATTTAATTTATCATATATATATAATTTTTTAGTAATTTTTTTTTAATGCTCATTCATATTCTTTGTATATCTCTCATGTACATGTTATTATACCATTGTTACTATACTAAATGTATCAAATTCTTGTATCATACTATATGTAATAAGCTATGTAACCCTTGATTGCTTAATAAAGTTCTTTGAAAAGTAAATGCTGATTTATTATAATATGAACTATTATAATGTACTATAATATACTCCAACGTTTCAACTATCTTTATGAAGAAATAATTTAAAAAATTTATAAAAAACAATAAATACAAATATTCCATAATATATATATAACAAAATACAAATCTTCTTATCTTAAATCTCTTCTAACAAACAATCTTAACTTTTCATTACATTTGTCTCTTAAATATCTTTCTTAAAAAATTAAAAAACTATTGTAATAAAAAGTTAAGAACGTTTGCTAGAAGAGGTTTAAGGTAAAAGATATTTACATTTTGTTATATATATTATGGAATATTTGTATTTATTGTTTTTTATGTATTTTTTAATTGTTCCTTGATAAAGTATATAAAATAATATTATCAAAATGTTGGAGTATATTATGGTACATCATAATGGTTCATATTATAATAAATCAAGATTTATTAAGAAGTTTGTGCATGGACTATATATATATATTTTTCTCAGATGTCATAGCATCGACCGGGACGCGAACCTTCAACCATCTGCAACCAACTACTTGCTTGCAAGGCGGCTGTGATGACCTCTCGGTTAACAATGAATATGAAATATTTCTGAAAATTCTTTATCTGAAAATAATTTTTATCTACACAGTATTTTTTTCCTCTAAAATTTGATTTCTAAACTGAAAAATCATTTAAAACCATCCCAAGAATACCCGATATGTTACCGAAAAAAAATTTTGGTTAATGGGATTATGAAAGACTTTCTATTCTCTATGGTGTTTCTAAATGAGATTCACGTATCTATTAATTACTTGCAAGTTAATTGTTAATTTCTTTATTTAAAAATAATATTTTTTGAAAATAAAACATGTTTAGTTTACAAACTTATCAAAACGTTTTTATATGAAATGATATTAAATGTAAAAAATATTAAAAAACAGAGGTCAGTGCAGACGCCTTGCAAGCAAGCAGTTGGTTGCAGACGGTTGTTGCGGGTTCGCCTCCCGACCGATGCTATGACATATGGAAAAAAAAACCAGAGGTATATAAAAACGCAACATTAAATATGAATACAAAATAAGTTTACATAACAAAAAATGTGCTAAATATTAAAAAAAAAAAAAAAGGGGGGGGGGGGGTATTCCTTAAATTTTGTCATTCAGCTTAATGGTTTATGCTCCTGTGAATATTTTGTCTTCATTACAATTTAACTAATGGATGGAATAAAAAATATCTGCCTTTTTTTTAAAAAAAAACTTAATTAATCATTTTTATATAATAATTATTAACCAAATTTATAGTCTTTCATATATTAGTGAGTAAGTAATGCTGGATGGTTATCCATCATTATCAATCAATAATTACAAATACCTTGGTCAGATTACTAATGCACATTATAACTCAATGGATGAAGTTAATCTTAGAATTAAACTTGGATGGAATGCCTTTGTGTTTGAAAAGGTATTTTATAAACATGTTTTACCAGTTCTTACTTATGGATCTTGGACGACCCAATGAAGTATGGAGAAGTATATATTAGGATTAATAAGAAGGGATTGAAAATGAAATGCATTGGTAAATGAACAAACAATTATTATTGACATCATTAAAATAATTAAGAGATTTAAGTGCAATTAAGCTGATAACAGATGCTAGTAGATGGACAAGTGAAATCTTAAACTGGATTACAGGAGATTGTAAAAGACCTAGAAAGAGACCGCATGTGAGATGGATGAAATAAGAAAGTGTGCTGGGTGATATATGATATCTTTAACAATTAACTTTTCTTCTTTAAAAATATTAGGAAGTTCTGAAATTTATTTTATTATTTGTAATCAGTTTCATGCTTTTTGATTAAATTTATATCAATAATATTATTTATTAAAATTATTATTTCAAATAATTTCTTTCATTCATTTTAGACAACTTATATTTAAAATTTATGAATTTAAAATGCTTAGATAATTAAGCTAAAATAAGCGTATGAACCCTTCATTACCCTTTTCTGCCACTCACTATGACATTACAAAATATAAGAGTATATATAACATTTTCTGCCAAAGACATATCCAGAATGAATGAATAACAAAACTTTATTATCATCATATTTAATATTAGTTAGACCACACCCTTAATGCAGTTATAGATAAAATATTCAAAAAGTCATAATTTTATTTTTGAACTAATAATAATAATAATAAAAAGAACATATTTACGTATTATAAAAGCAGCTGTTTATTAAATCAAATACTATCTCAGTAAGAAAATTATATTTTGATTTAAAAATTAAATAAGCAAAACAATAACAAAAAACCCTAATGTATATTAATAATTTGCTTATAAATATGCATGCTGGGTACTGTATTCAGGTTGCTGATAGAATACACAGATGGCAGATACTTTCAGATGTGAAGCTTAACTGTGAATAACCAGTAAATGGTGCCTGACCAAGAATATCTCTCTTGCCATCGTGGAATAAGATGTCAGTTGATCATAAGCTAGGTGCTGTTACTAATAGTTTTTTCAGTCTCTGTCTTTTACTTACTGTTGTAGGATTCTGTCACCATAAGCCTCTAATATCATCAGTTATTTCCCAATACTAATAGGTTTGTGTATTTAAGCACCCACATTTCCATCCTTTAATTATACACACAGAAATTCTAATACCAATTCAGTACCAACTCTCTCCATACAACAGTGCCAAACCATAGTAATCAATGACTGCCAAAAGGGTTGTTCATCAAAATACCTATCTACTGTCTATTCATCCAATATTACTAGACTAGTTTCTAGCTTGTCATCTTCCGTGATTGGATTACCTTTTTGTTTTATTTTTACTTAAGACTTCAAGAATTAATAAAACAAGGGACATATTTGGTAGACTGGAAGACACCGTGATGTATGCTTGAAGCAGTACTATGACTAACGAAGTGGATTTGAATTGCGTTAGAAGCGGGAATTGCTATTTGGCAAAGACGTTATATATGTTAAGCAATCACTATTTATAAATTTTATTCTTTTCATGTCTGCATAGTTTGGTAAGGTTTTCATGCCTAATGGATTACTCATGGAAGCCATAGTATCAGTAATAGGGTGAAGCAACATGAATGATAAACAATCTTTGTGATAAATGCTTAGCCAGAAAAAGCATTTAAAATATCTCTGTCAGGAACCCCCTCCCAAATCCCTGAACATGGTTTCATGCTTTGGCACTACTCAGAGAGGTGTCATGGTAGGTTCAGACACTAGATCTGACATCTACCCTGACCCCTCTCTGAAGAGTGCCAAAGCATAAAACCATGGACAGGGGTTTGGAGGAGGGGGTTCCTGACAGAGATATTTTAAATGCTTTCTCTGGCTACGCATTTATCACAAAGCTTGTTGAGGAATTGGTAATCCTCATTGTTTATAACTTACAAGCTTAAGAGAATAGGGTCATGTGATCTATAACTTATTTTAACATGAATGATACTTTTAAATTTATATTTATTATAAATCTAATTTCATTCTAAATTTAGGTACTTTGAATGTGTAAAATATATTCAATTTAAATTCTTCAAGACCTGAATAAAGTGTAGCATTCATAACTTCTAAGAAACTGTCAAGATTCAAATCTGTTACAGCTACTGGTAGTAAAACTCGCCATTCAGGGGAAGAAAGATCAATAAAAAAATTATATGGATGCAAGTTTTTTTTAAAAAAAAAAAAAAGTAGACCAATCAGTAAAAAAAGACTGCATAATACTCGATTTACACTAAAGTATAATTTAATATATTTTAATTCAGAATCCCTTGATACTTTAATGACCGGTCAACTACATTAAAACTTGATTGGGTAACAACACCTGTTCCCTATCACCAATATCAGATTCAAAAAAATCTCTCTGGATGCAATTAAAAGACTGATTTTTTTTTTCTTGCTGGAGACTGTAATGCACATATTTCTACAAATAGCAGTTTTTGATTAAACGTAGATGAAAATATGGTATTATCGCTGTAAACTCAAATGGTCTGACGATATTAAACTTTTAGATAAATGCATGGACTAATTATCATAAAAATTTCAGATAAAGAAAATTGTTATAATGAATCGTGGATGTAACCATGCTCAAAACAATGGAGCTCAATAGGTCACGTGGAAATTAGTAGGATGAATATGTGAGAAGTTCATATTATGTAAGTACTTACAAAAGCAGATTATGATATAGATCATAGACCAGTCTACTCTAATGTTAAAATGATAGTGAATTAAAAAATAGACCTTATTTCAATCATATTCATAATGTTTTTAAAAGCATCCTTAAATCTTTTAAATTTCAATAGCTATTAAACATTAAAATTGCTATTTGAATTTTAGGAATCGTGAAGCTTGGAATTCTAAGAAACATGTTATGGATATAAATAAATCTATTACTGAGTTCATTAAAAAAAAATAATAATTATGACTTATTTCTGACAATTATTTTATTATTTTTGCATAGCAGAATAATAAATGTGGAGTTTCTTAACAAAGATACAGATGTAAACAGAAGTTAAACAACTTACAAAAAAGTTAAAATGGTTGACGGTATATAGACATGCGCGAATCTAGCAATCCATTCACCTTACATTTTTTATAATACATAACTCAATGATAAGAGAGATTTAAAAACCCATAAGATTTTGAACCAATTCAATGTTATAACCTTAAAACATCACATGATCACTATCTTCCATGCTTGCTCATAACTGTTGTTAAAATAGGCAAAACTCTCCATACAGTAGTGCCACTCTAAGCAAGACAGAGTAATTAATGGATGCCAGAAGGCTTGTGCATAAAATCCCTATCTAGTGCCGCCTACTCATCCAATATCCCCAAACTAGTTTCTGGCTTATGGCCTTCGTCAGTGAGGAGCCTTGGATCTGAGCCAGAAACTAGTTTGGAATATTGGATGAGTCGGCACTAGATAGGAATTTTATGCACAAGCCTTCTGGCATCCATTGATTACTGAGTCTTGCTTAGAGTGGCACTACTGTATGGAGAGAGTTTTGCCTATTTTAACAACAGTTATGAGCAAGCATGAAAGATAGTGATCATGTGATGTTTTGAGGTTTAAAACCAATCCTGCCTTATAGAAAGGTGGTGGTTATGGTTGTAAAAGAGCCAAAGACACCAAAATATATGGGTGCTCAACTGAGTTCAGACCATATGACTATATAAGCTACTGGGCTTAGATTGAAAATATCTGTGTATTTTCAATTTTATTCTCATAGTTTTATAGTTATGTAGAAATAAAAGGTGACTGCTGGGGGGTTGCATTAGATCCTAAGATCTAGGTGCAGTGTTCTCAGATCCAAGGCTCCTCACTGACGAAGGCCATAAGCCAGAAACTAGTTTGGGGATATTGGATGAGTAGGCACTAGATAGGGATTTTATGCACAAGCCTTCTGGCATCCATTGATTACTCTGTCTTGCTTAGAGTGGCACTACTGTATGGAGAGTTTTGCCTATTTTTATTAATGTTATAACTTTCTAAGTTTGGTGCTAAATCAGCAATGATTGTCATTGAAGATTAATAATCAAAAACTAGCTTGAAGATTTTTATGGCATTACCATCAAATATCTAGCGATTAGTTAAGCTTACAATAAATGGCTTTGGGGTAGCGTAATAGGCAGAACTCCTACTCCTAAAATAGATATTAAATATGAAAAATAATTTAATACTTTATTAATACAAACACACATAAAACCAATCTCTAATATTTTAATTCTTCCACTCTTGAAGAGCTATTTGGCCTGGCTTCCAGAAAAAAAATCTTGATTAGATGCCTTTGTTAGGTGATGAAACTGTATGTTGAAGTACTTATAAGACTGACATTATTTTATAATTTGTGTTATATACTTTGTGGAAGAATGAATGTGGGTGTGCTAGTAAATTTTTATAGTAACATTTACTTGTATATCTAAATGTTTTGTGCATTTTTCAAAATAGTGGCAGAGAATTCAATTATGAAAATATACAAGAACCATTAAAACTGCACATTACACTATAAATAATTTTGAACTAAATTTTGACAGATGGAAACAAAAAAAAAAACATGGGCTGCAATCCAATGTCCGTCCTAATTATCTTACAGTAGGGTCATTTTCAGTTTTCGTTGTTGAGATTATATTCAGTTTAAGAAAAGTTTCTTTGAAGATAAAAGATTGAATATATTATATTTATAGGACTGAAAATAAGACATCAGCTTTTCAAAAAGATTTCTAAAATTATCATATCCTTTAAAAGATTCTTTAATTATTATTTTTTGGGGGAGACAAGGCAATATCATCAACGTAGAAGAATTTTCTACTTTTTGTTTTTGGAAGATTATTAAATATATAAAACAAGGAATGTGAAAAAAATTAACCCCTTTAAAGTTCATACTGCAAAATTTTATATCTGTTGCATTTTTATTTTGAATCATGTAAATTTTATTTTATTGGAAAATATTTTGTTGAGTAATTTTTTTTTTCAGCCAATTTAAAATTTCTAAGATTTAAAGTTCAAAATGGTATCCAACTAGACGGACTGCAAACATTCTTTAAAAAAATATTACTTTATTTTCTTTTGTGTGGTCTCTTATGTAACTTTTTAAAAAATGTTAACAAATATGAAGACAGGATAAACTGATCAATGTTAAAATCACAGCTTCTATCAATAATATTTAGTTCTCATTATCATTGTCAACCATTATCAATTCACTATTGGATGAAGATCTCTCCAAGTTCAATCCAACTTCTCTGATCACTAGCCTTTCTTTTCCACATCACTTCTACACACTTACTTATTTCATCCATCCATCCATCCATCTCACATGTGGTCTCTTTCTGGATTTTTTACAATCTCTTGGAATTCAGTTTAAGATTTCAAATGTACATCTATTATCATCTCTTCTAGCAATATTTCCAGCCCAACTCCACTTGTCTTTTAATTCTTCCAACGATGTCAGTAACACTCACTTGTTCTCTTATCCATATATTGTGTTCTCGATCTCTTCTTCTTACTCCTAACATGCATCTCTTTCTTTGAATGGTCTGAAGTCTCTGCATTGCTCTTCTCCATAAGCAAGAACTGGTAAAATACATTTATTAAAAACTTTCCTTTTCAAACACATTGACCTATTTCCTTTAATATTGTTATTTCTATCAAAAAACACTCCAATCAAGTTTAATTCTATGATTAACTTCATCCATTGTTTCCATCTGTAGTAATAATCTGACCAAAGTATTTATAGTTATTAATTTCTAATATTTAGTTCTAAACATTATTAAAACAAGAATGTTACTCAGAAAAAAAAAAAGACTTCAATGCAAGAAAAAACTCTAGTACTCATAAAATTACTATTTCATTATTCTTTCCTTACTTGGAATTAAATATGAAAATTTATCGTCACTTGTTAGTGACTTTTCTAGCACTTAATTAACAGATGTGATTTCAAGAAAGGTGAATCACGTTTTCTCCCCACCACTGCATACTCTAATATCCAATGAACGAACATTTTCACAGATACTGCGAGACTGCTAATCATTCGTTTTGTAATGGATTTAAAAAAGAATACTTAAATTCCCTATCTGTCATATAGCTATTGATTTCATTTGTGCAATTATACTTCACTCACAGAAGTAAAACTAATGAAAAGTATTATTTGATACCATATTATTCAACTTATTGATTTGGGTAATGTCAATTTTTTAAAAAAGATCTTTAGTAAATTATTTAACTATTACATAAGGTTTAATTCTGCTCGTTTCAATAATTAACCGTGCCGATGATTACTATAATGACAGTCGATCTATATTTTCTAATCTTTTTCTGACTGATTATTACATTGAATTATACAATTATAATCTGTAATTACATTTAGGACAAAATTCCTCGTAGCAATGGAACGTTTTACCAAATAACAGCATAAACTTGCTAAAAACATAATTAAAACATACAGGCACTAATACTTCTCAAACTCAAAGATTCCCCTAGAATATCTAGAACCATTTGCAGTCCCCAAAAGAAAACATCTTAATGGAAACATATACTGTTATTATAAAAATTTATTATAGTGTATTTAATTTTCATTATAATATAAAATATAAGGAATTATAAAGATCATGAAATAAGAATCACAAAACTCAATAATAATTAGAACAAAAAATGAATAATACAACATAAGAGATAAACATCACATGATCACCATTTCTTAAATTAAATAAATTATAAACATAAAAGATTTCATAATAGGGGATTTGAACACAGATTTTCAAACTCCTTTTATCTATCTCAAATACAATGATACACATGACCATACACATGTGAAAAAAAAAAGATCTCCAACATATATATTTCATGCTGAACCAGCACTCATCAGTTGGTCCACATCATCATCTCCCACATATATATATAATCAGTGCTCAGTTTATATTAAGATAGCAAATTCTCAAACTTTAAAGGACAGGCTTCAATCTCCTACACCCTCCCCCCCCCCCGATTCTTCAATCATCCATACTATTGAAAATCTGATGATGGAATGTCCAAGCTGTTGCTAATATTATTGTTATGCCCATGTTGACTTTTAAGTCACTCTGACCCTCATGTATAGGAACTTGTCTATTTAAATATAAAGATGAGGGATGGGCAAGATACAGGCTGAATCTATAATATTTAAATACAAGTACATTTTATATACCTGGAGTTTAGATGTAATATAAGGGATTTGTTCACAGACTTCCAATCTCCCTTCAGCTATTCACTCTATTTCCTATAACCGATATACATGACCACACACATTTAAAAAAAATAAATGATCCCTGGCTGATGCCAATATTATTGTCATGCCCATAAGATTGGCATCAGCAAGTGATTGAGTGTTCCATCATCAGATTTTCAATAGTAAGAATGGCTGAAGAGTCAGGGTGAAGTAGATTGAAGCCTGTCCAATAAAGTTTGAAGATTCGCTATCTTAATATAAACCAAGTCCTCATTATACATATGAGTGGGAGATTATGATCTGAACCAACTGATGAGTGCTGATTCAGCAAGAAGTATGTATATTGGAGATCATTTATCTTTTTCATATGTGTGGTCATGGGTATCGGTTGTACGAGATAAATTGGATAGCTAGAGAGAGCTTGAAAGTCTGTGTTCAAATCTCTTATATTACATCTAAACTCCAGCTATATAAAGTATACTTGCATTTAAATATTACAGGTAGTATAGTAGATTGAAGCCTGTCCATTAAAGTTTGAAGATTTGTTATCTTAATATAAACTGAACACTGATTATATATATATATGGGAGATGATGACCTGGACTAACTGATAAGTGCTGTTTCAACACAAAATATATATATATATTGGGGGTCAAGTGTGTGGTCATGTATATCAGATGTATGAGATAGAGTGAATAGCTGAAGACAGCTTGAAAGTCTCCCCTATATTATACCTAAATTCAAGTGTATAAAGTATACTTGTATTTAAATATAAAAGAGATTTTAATAATTTAATGTGATGGATATGTTCGAATACTGTTACAAAAAATCAATATTGAGAAATTAAATATAACAATTCTTAGTTTTTTTCCCAATGTTTCTACTGATAAACAAGACATGGTTATTTTTAATTAGTAATAACGATGAAAATACAGTTTCACTAAGGTATATAAATGTGAATGGAACCAGAATAATTAAGACTGTGATTATAAATGAAAGATGTTTTTTTCGTCACTGTATCCAAAATTCTTACAAATTCTTAATTGGCTGTCAGATAGTATTATAATAAGCACACATGCGAAGTTTGCAGCCTTTCTATTTAATTTCAACTAATTATCTGCGCTTTATATAAAATAAATATTATTTACATACGTTACTGCAATTTATAACATCTAAAAACTTCTGCATAGTAAATCATAGGATTTAAATATGAAGATATTTAAAGCTTCACACTTTCAAACCTAAATACTTCAGACTGGCTTAGATATATAAAAAGACAAGTAAAGAAGAGAGTGGACCATCCTTTTCTTGTAAAATTCTCTATCATGTTTACGATTTGATCATTTTTCAGACAGCCATCATAACATATGATTGGCTGTCAAATAGTACTATAATAAGCGCAAAAGGTTTGCAGCCTTTTTATTTAATTTTAAAGCCTTATTACAAAAATCTGATTAGAAGGTTAAATCTGCTTTCAAGTCAATCAGTTCTTCTTGAGGTGATCACTGAAGATTGCTAAATTGGAGGAATGTAGCAAATGACATTCTTACCAATCATATTTTTTTGTATTTTCATTTATGTTAGGAAAATATTTTTAAAAAAAATTGTCCTGATAATAAAATATTTTATTCAAAAAATTCATGGAGAGAAGCATATATTTCTGAATTATTACCCCTAAAATGTTTTAACCAAGCTGAAAGTTTATATTTTGAACTGTTTGCAATTTTATATTGAGGGTTAATATGTGGGTACTTTTTTCTTGCAGAGAAAGATTCAATTCATTTACATTTTCAAAAAATCCATCAAGTAAGAAAGTAAACTTTCTTACTTGAAAGAAAACATCCAATTTTGTACAGAAAAATGAGAAGTTGATGTGGGATTTTCACTGAGAGAAAAACTTGGTAATTCCATTTTATAATATTAAAACTATTGAGCTTTACTGGGTAGTAGCCATTTTACTTCAATGTGATAAAAGATTCATAATTAAAGTCAATCTCATGACATAAAATTTGAAAGAATCTTGTATTAGTAGCATTATTTTTATGTAAACTTCTAATAACAGTTTGCTAGATTCTTCCATATGTCAAAATATTAGGTTTTCTCTGTTGATAGTGCAATAAACATGTCTTGCATTTGGGCAAATTTTTTTAATTCTTCTACAAATCGCAAAATCATGCTAGTCACAACTAAAGCTCTATCAATTTAAACCCATTCCACTTTTGCCATTCAAGTTTATTTCCTATACAAAAGTTATTTACCTTTTCAAATATATTTCTTCCTTTTGTTGCACCAGAGAAATAGATATCTGACAAAAACCATTAAATTAGCATCATTCATATTAACAATTATCAAAATTGGTTGGCAAATACAGTACTGTGAATGATTCATGATAATAATGTAGACATAATAATGTTGACAAAGGTAATCTACTCTTCTTTAAAGGGTGTCATTGGACACAGCAATTTTTTTTAAGGAATTTGGCATTTTGGAACTATGGTTAGTTTTGCAATTTTTTATCGCTACTGGTAAGATGAAATCTTTTGCCAATAGTATAAGATTATTGTTTTTTTTTGTTTCAGCAATAAATAAAGCAATTTCGCAAGAAGCTTTTACTAATTTGTCATTAAACTTAGTATGCTTTGGAAAAAACTTTGTTGTTTTAACGTTTTGGTCTTTTTTAAAAATTCAATTGTCTTACTCTTAAAATTCACTATGCACAGTATCTAAATGGGAAAAAGTTTTCCAGTCTCATACAATCATTTGACAATATAGTCTCATATGGATCACTATACGAAAGCACATATTTTTCAAATAAAAAAGAACAATGTTTACACATTTTTAAACATGCCTTTGAAAAAAAATTATATACTTAATAACTCAAACATCAGGAATGTTTTACTGTTTAATGTTTATATGATACAATATTAAACAAATTTGTAAAAAAGATATTTTATTTATTTATTACTTAAATGTATCATATTGCAGAAAAGTGAGATATGAAGATTTTTGGACTTTAATGTGAATCTCTAGCAGCTTATGGGTGGTACTACATTACTTAGATTATAAACAAGCAAATGATATTTATGCATTAAATAATACTAACATTCTTTTGTACAAGTTGGATTTCAGTTAAACATGTTATTACCTAGAAAATTTGAGTGTCATATCTTATTAATGTATTCTTCATTAAGATTGGTTATGGATGCTTTTCATTGTTACAACCAGGATCTGCTTCATTAAGAATTAATACCAACAAAATATCATACGACCTCTGCCTGCATATTATTTTTAAGTAGCGAATCTATATTTGCTTCTCCAGCTCCACTATCCCATATAAGCTTGAGTAATAAATAGACACCAAGGGATGATGCTTGTTAAATTCTTATTCAGTTTTATCCTATCCATATCCCTAGACTAATTTCTATCATGATTTTCATCATTAAGAAGTTTTGGATCTAGATCTAAGATAATATTTTGACAATAAAGACATGATGGACACTGGAGGAAAGGGGCATTAGTTCCAAACATAATCCAGGGGCACTAGTTCCAGCTCCTAATTTTCTTACTGTTATAATCCATAAACTAGAAACAAATACTGGATAGGGGTTTATTAAACATTATTATCTTGCATCTATTGGATGTTCAACCTTAGATAAAAGGCAGAAGTGAAGTAAACAGTACATATTTATAACAAATCAAGAATTACATGATCAGAATACAGCATCAGTGAGGCTATTGACTGGATTTGATTTGAATTCTTTGATACAAGTGATAAACTTAAAAAATCAAAATGGATATAACATTACTAAATAGCAATGGAACATTATTTTTATCAATACATCATTCAGTTTCATTGATTCACTTACTAACATTTAAATTTAGCCGATACTTAATAAAAATGGATATTCAGGAGTAGATATTGAAATTTGTAAGTACGTAATATTACACAAATGGGGTTAGAATGCTATTTGCAATAATATTTGTCACAGTTTGAATTCCGGATTTTTACTGTAAAGTTGATTAATTTTACCACAGTTTATTTTGTAGTTGAACTTAACACATTTAAAACAAAGGAGTTCACAAACACAAATGGTGGAGTAATTAGAACTGAGATGTCAAAATAAAGTCATTCATCAATTGAATAGTATCACTTTGTTTTCATCATAATTCTTCACATATTAATCCTATCTTCGAGTTGTTTATTGGGAAGTCACTATCTAAAAATATAAGTTTTTGAAAGATATCATCATTAAAATTCAATGACCCTTAATACAGTCATGTGTTAAATTTGCAGCTTTTTTTTCCAAAAAAAATTATTTAACCAATTTTAGTGTGATTTATAAGTTACAATAAAATGTACAGGTTTGTATTGGGACTTTGATCTGGGGGGAATTTTGATTGTTTATGTGCCCCAGTTGGGACAATCTCAATGTTCATAAAGTTCTCTTTTGTGGGTGATGTTTGTCTAATATTGAAGCACAAGGTTGGGCATATGTTATGAATTGTATGAATAAAGCAGAACTTTTCAAACTGGGGGTCACAGATTTTGTGAGATCTATACAATTGGTCATATTTCAAGATGGAATTTAAACACCTTTCCATATGTATCAATGGCTCTTGTAATTTTCTATGAATTCTTTATCATGGTGAAAGAAACTATTAATGGAAAATATGACCCTGAGATCCCTTTGTTAGTTATTTGATATAATTTTGGAGATAAGAAAGCAGTAAATTTTTACTTTTCTAGAATAAGAGACAACAAAGTACTTGTCCACATTTATATTTACTCTATTTTTTCTTCTACCTTTTCATAAGTTGTTTATATCCCTTTGAAGACTTTAATAAAAGATACTTCTAAAAATTTTGAAACCGTCTATATAACATGGAAGAAGTGATTAACTGGGGCAATCAACACAATACTTTGAGGACAATCATATAAAAAAGTAATATTTTGTTGAATTTTACAAAACCCATTCCATTTCTAAAGAAGGAATCAAACTATTTAATCAGATTTTTGAAAAAATTTAATCTGAATAGCTTAAGAATTTTATGAGCCACATTATCAAAAACATAAGGCATATCAAAATAAATATGTAGCCAACATGATATATTGGAAATGTTACAAAAAAATACATTTGTTTCAATAGCTCTATAAGGTCAGAAACTTTGTCGCTCAAATGTCAAAATCTTGTTGATAAACAAAAATTATTATATGAAGACCACTCAAACATATGGGTAATGGTATATAGAACTGATATAGATCTATGGTCATTAATTAAATCTCTAGACTCTTTTTTAAAAATAAGTGTAACAGTAAGTTTAAGGATCTTAGGGGAAATGCCATTTATGAAAGAGCAGTTTAACATACAAACATATGTCAAAGGAATATTCTTTATAAATGAAAGCTGGAATATTGTCCAGGTCCATAAGCTTTTAGCAAAAATAACATTAGATTTAATAAATGGATTTTTTCCCATGAGTCACAGCATCGGCCAGGAAGCGAACTCGCTAACCCAGGACAACTGCTTCTAAGGCTGCTGTGCTGAGCTCTCGACTACCAGACTGTTTAAAATTTTCTGAGAAGCGGCGAAAAAAAAAATTGCACTTGCAATCCAATTATTATTCCGGGATAATTTTTTTTTTATTAATTCCCTAAAATTTTTAACTAAGACCAATATCAGAAATATTAAGCACAGAATAGTATATAAATTTTCAATAATCTCTATAATCCTAATCATAGCCAATCTTCTATAATTAACAAAATTATTGTAATGTGGAAAATATATACAAGATACACTTAAAATCTGAATAAAGTCCAAAATTTTTGCCTAGTGCACTTTTGATTAAGATATATTCGTCATAATCATGGCATTTGACAGAGGGGAGAAGATTTCCAGCTTTATTAGATAAACATGAATGGGTGATTAGCATAATTGAATAATTAACTATTTGCTTAAGTAGACCATGTTTTAGAGTGAGGAATGCAAAAGTTTTTCTTGCTAATAGCATTTTTTATCTCTCGCGATGTGCCAGATCTATTTCAGTTTACACTTGGCATCTTTGCATTCTAGGCATATAATGATGGCAGACATAGGCTCGAAGATGGTGCTCATAGAAAACTGATTTAATATTCATTTAGGTTTGATCACTGTCTGATGTTGTGTTAATTGGGTAGTCAAGTTGGCCTTTGATTCTCACATAATATACAGCATGGCGGTTGATTTGAGGGCATGTAATATGTTTTTGGTTTTCCAATAATCTTCATAATAAAATAATTTTATTGCAACAGCTCTTAAAGAGAGGAATTAAAAGCCAGGAAAAAATATTATTCATTCAAATAATTTTGTTAGAAATAAATAAAAAATTAATTCAATCATGACAGTTTAAAACTACACATAATAAATATATTTGAAGATGTATAATATTATTCCTTCAAAATGGAGACAGTTTAAAGTGCAAATCTAAATAATTTTTCCTTTTAAAAATTTCTTTCAACAATTTGAGAATAATAAAAATTAGTACACTACATAATCATTTGTCAACAATATGGCTTTTACAAAGAATTAATGTAGATACGATAATGGTTAAAAGACATGCAAAAAGAGTGCAGGTGAAATTTTAGGATAAAGTGGCTCAACAGGTAAGCGGATTTAAATATTTAAGTTGATTGGGTGAGAATAGAAAAAAAAATAAAAAGGGATTTAAAAATCATAATAATGGCAAAAATTGCATTTACAGAGAAGGAAAAAATATTGTGAATCTTTTGAGTTACAAAAGAAATTGTTCAGTTACTATGTAGGTGAGTATATTACTAAATGCTTATGAAAAATAGATACTGATTAAAAAAATTTAAAAAATGGAAACTTTTGAGGTGTAAATTGATTGGAAAGATTTCACATAGAAGGAAAACTAGATCAAATATATATTGAGAAGAAATAATTGTTTAATGAGAGATGTTTTGAAAGAAATGATTTATGATAATATAAAAAGAATGAAGGAAATTGACCTTCTTGGACAATAAGCAGAATAGAATGGAGAAATCGCTCACTGGATCTGTAGGTAAGAAGAACACTTTAGTATCAATAAAGTTAGAAATACTAACACACTTGAAATTGAATGGAAAAAAAGTAAATAATGACCTACCACTAAAACATACACATATAAGTTTGCTATATATACGAGGTGTGACGATTTAATTTCCGGACTGCACTTTTATAAAATATTCATGTGGAAGTGTACACTAGTGGCTACTGTCGTCTTCGAAATAGTGCCCTTGTGCATCTAACACTAATTAAAATGGCATACCCATTTCTGGAAGCACACCTGGAATTCATTTTCAGGAATATTGTTCAGCAGTTGACTTATATTCTTTTGGATATCAGTTATAGTGGAAAATCTTCGTCTTTTCAGCGCAGCACACTTTTTAATTTCGGAAATAACCAAAAATCACAGGCAGCTACTCGTATATGCTTTCTCAAGGACAGACAAATATTAAAGATATCTGATATGAAGCTAAAAAATAAAATGAAGAAACAGAAGAAAAAATACTACGGTTATAAAAAAAATCAAAGAAATAAAGAACAGAATTATCTGGAGTAAACTTAAGGATGTTTCCCTTTGGCAGATAGGTATTAACTACATTTATGAATAAATGAACATCGTAATACATACTTTTGATAAATACTTTTTTTTTTTTTAAAGCCGTCCTTTTAGTGCCAGGCGTTGTATAATGCTTTGCAACGTGTCAAACTATCGAGTTAAGACCTTCAGATCGATTTCGGTTCCGGCATCACCAACTCTCGAACTTATGATGCAAATCTTTATAATTCTTTTTCTTATTTAATTAATCATAATTTTACAGCAAATGAACTAAAAATAAATGCGTTAAAATTGATATTTTTTTATACCTGGCGTGACTTTAGAGATATTTATTACATAACAAGTACATAAATATAAAAAAATCTTTTTACTTGACAACTCATATTGTGTCTATTTGAAACCAAATCAATAATAAACTGATTAAATTTTGTTTTCAGTATTCAATATTAATAAACATAAAAATTACTATCGTTTTTTTTTTTTAATTACTGAGAAGATGGATAGCCCTTGGGTCCTTTTGATTGAATTAAAGGGACAATGCCGAAGTGAGATAGCGTCTATAATAAAATTAAAAATCAATATTGTATTAAAGCAATTAACTATTAGATAGAAAATAAAATAATAAGGCATATTTTTGATTTATTAAAATAAATTTTATATTTAAATTAATAATATTTTTAAAATGTCTATAAATGTTAAATTCCCCATCCAAAAGCAGGTAGGCTACAATGTACTATAATACAATGATCACATAACACCACTCCTCTTAGTTCACCGTTACTTAACATTCCCTTAACCCAATATATACTAACAATCAATTTTAAAGCTGTCGTAATTACCTTGAATGATTTTTTCATCATTAAGATCTGCAAATTCACTTCATTTTTTTTTTTTTTAAAATATTCTCAATATATTATTTCCTTTAACTATAGCTTCACAGTTTAGAAGAAATCAGTCATGCATGAATTTGCTTATATGTATATAGACTATAAAAGTACAAAATTATAGTCAAGCGTTGGTGGTCGAGAGGTCAGCACAGCCGCCTTACAAACAGTTGTCCCGGGTTAGCGGGTTCGCTTCCCGGCCGATGCTAGGACACATGGGGGGGAAAAAAGTACAAAATTATATTAATCCGAAATCCCTGGTGCCCACATTTTTTTGAAGTTGTGATTTTTTGTTGGGTTTTAAAATTATCTTTAATCAACAATTTTTATTAGTCGTTCATTAGAATAGTGATTATCCACTTCATAAATAATATTTCTGTAGTGTAATTTTCATTTCACCATTTTCACAAAAGGTAGGGGCTGGCTTCCACGTGAGAGTGAAGTAATGAAAATTACATTACAGAAATATTCATTAAGTGGATAATCTGTAGTCTAATGAATGACTAATAAAAATTATTAATATACTTCCATTAAGTGGTTTGTGTCAAAGTTGTGAGGGCAGTAAGTTTAACACATCAATTAAAGTGTAGTAATTGGAAATATGCCTATGTGTTTGAAAAGGAAGGTTTTTAACAAATGTGTTTTACCGATTCTTATTTATGGATATGAGACTTGGACACTTAATAGAAGAGCAATATAGAGACTCCAGACCACTCAAAGAAGTATGGAGGCATGCATGTTGGGTGTAACAATAAGAGATCGAAAATGCAATGTATGGGTAAGAGAACAAACAGGTGTTACTGATCTCAATGAAAAAATTAAAAGACTGAAGTGGAGTTGGGCTGGACATACTGCTAGAAGAGATGATAATAGATGGACAATTAAAATCTTAAACTGGATTCCAAGAGATTTTAAAACACTCAGAAAAAGATCACATGTGAGATGGATGGAAAAAATAAGAAAGTGTGCTGGGATGATGTGAAGAAGAGAAGCTAAATATTGGAGAAGATGGATTAAACTTGAAGAGACCTTCATCCTGCAGTGGACTGATAATGGTTAATGATGATGAAGAATTGGCTATCTCTATATATATATGGAACAATAATAAAAATATGTGTAAGACATTGTGATCTAATCCAATTAATGAGTGCTGGTTCAGCATGAAATATATATCTTGGAAATCATACATCTTTTTCACATATCTTTGGTCATATATTTATTATTATTCCCTTCCACAAGGTGTTAAAAACGGACAGAAACTAGTCCCTATGTTGCATAAGATTGGTGTAGGGAAAATTACACTATAG
Organism: Epiperipatus broadwayi; assembly: GCA_028023455.1. Lineage (NCBI taxonomy): Eukaryota > Metazoa > Onychophora > Udeonychophora > Euonychophora > Peripatidae > Epiperipatus > Epiperipatus broadwayi. Next base: position 4,705,417 of record JAQFVV010012450.1, on the reverse strand, counting down.
AAATATTATTCATTAAGTAGATCTTTAATCCCTTTATTCTCAATTCTAATATTACTAAAAACGTAAATAAACGTTCATTTTGATATCTATCGTTTGTTAATATATTATAGTGTAGAAATTTGTTTATTAATCACAATATTAAGATTTAAAGACAATATAGTTTATTTATTATAAAAGATTAATAATCACCTTTTAAATTTTTTTTTAATCTAAGACAACTTTTTGAATAATATTAAGCATTTGGGTTAATGTTTCCTGTAATATCAAACAAAACATACGATTTTCTCTTTTTATGGTCAACATCTGAAATAACATCTCCAATTCTCAATATTACTTCACTCCAAAACCATCCACTACAAATTTAAGTAATCAATGAAGACCAGACGTTAAGATTAGGATTGAAAATTTGAAGCACTTCAATCCTAGATTATTAACTTGGATAAAGTAAATATGATTAGAGTGAATGCTAAATGCGTAAACAAAAATTATGCTCATCAGTGAAAATGACTATTAACTAGGCACTAATCCGGGAATGTGGGCTATAACACCACCCTTTATCCATTTATTACTCAAGCTTAGAGTACAATAAAAAGATGCTCCTTTTGCAGATTCTTGGATAAATTTAATATTTTTATTTTTGCATTTATTTTACAAATAAATACATAATGAGTAATTTATTTATATAGCGCTATGTTTTAATCTATAGCAGTCATTAGGGATCACCCACTACATTCGCCGCAAACTAATAAACACTTTTTAAGGAATGCCATCCTTTCCAAACACAAGGTAGAGTGGATTCATTCTATCTTTTCAAAAGACTTTATCTTGTGTTTGAAATGGAGAATATTACTTAAAAAGTGTTTATTAGTTTACAGCGCACGTGTAGTGGGTAATCTCTGATAATTGTTATAAATAAATATATAATAACTGTATTTCCAGTTTTATATTTAATTATTATTATTAGCCACACTTTATTTTTATATGTATATATTTGTTGCAAAGACTTTTTTTTTTCAAAAGATAATTCAATAATAAGCTGATTAGCAAAATTTGGTAGTTGTGAATTTTCAAGTAAACCAAGATGGCAGCCTGTACTTTTGATAAATCTAGTTTTGGGAGCTCCACAAAATGTTTACAAAAAAATGTATATGTTGTATTTAATTATTATATTTTACTTTTTATTATTGTTATTTTGAAAAAAGAAATCATTGAAAAAAATTAATTACAATATTTACAGTTTATTTTCTTTTTTCTTTTTTTTTTTTTTGGGGGGGGGGGACTTATCAATAAAAAAATAAAAAAACAATATAAATACAATATTTACACTTTATTCATGTCAGTGGCATGCAATCATATCATAACCATTAACGTTGACTTTTTGGGAAGGCAGGATCCCATACATTTAAAATAATTCACTGCATCACATTCTGTGACAGGAAGTTCCTAAATTTTTAATACTATAATAAAAAACTGCTGACAAAAAGAAATCCCGAATTGAAAGAGAGTCTCATTGCTTCCTACAATATAGTATAAATTTTAAAAAAGTGAAATAACATTTATTAATGAAATTTATTGGAATTTATTATTTTTTTTAAATTTAACAATTAATTTATTAATTTTGTTTTAATTTAACAACTAACATTTTCGGTAGATTATGGGCCCTCAAAGCTGTACATTTATGAAAAATATGGGTGCCATCTTGGTTTACTTGAAAACTCACAAATATCCACCATTTTGAATTAAAAACTATTGTGCAACTTTTAATGTAATAGTCATTTCCCAAATACGAAAACTATAAAATATTCATTCAACTAAATTCTTCTAAATTAATATAGACAGGAAGTAAAATATATTGATAAAATTAAGTAATTTTGCACTCTAATGATTTAATTTGTTTTTAATAAAATTGAAAGAAAACTTTCAAAGCATATATTTTATAAATATAAATAGCTAATCTTGTGGTATTAATGGAGTCATATTTATATTTTCTGCCGAATGCATAATTAATATACTTTTTACTATATCTTGTAATTCTTAATTATTTTATTTTGGTATCTTAAACTTTATTTCAAATGAAATATATAATGTATAAAATGAGATATTATTTTATATAGCGCTATGTTTTTTTTTTATGTGCATTGGCTTAATATATAAAATATAAAAGCGGAATTCATGAAAAAAACATTCTCCTATCAAAAATAAAATAAAACCAAGGTCATTTCATACTTTTGTAATAGAATTATTAAAAAAATATTTTTATGCAATTGATTAATCATTAAAATAATTCAACTAGAAATGGACAGTAATTTATTTTTCATAGTTAGAAATAATAAATAACTTGGATTATATGTCACTGAACAGGGAGTAGTAAGAACACCAAACTCTCCAAATAGTAGTGTCACCAAGTGCAAGCCTTCATAATCAATGGATGCAGGAAGGTTTGTGCATAAAATCCCTATCTAGTACATACTCATTCAACATTCCCAGACTAGTTTCTAGCTTGTGGCTGTTATCAGTAAGGAGCTTTGGGTTTGAGAGCACTGCACCTAGATCTTAGGACATAATGCAACTCTCCAGCAGCTACCTTTTATGTACTTGGTTAACTATAAAGCTAGAAGCCCGAGATGAAAACACCATAATGTTTCCAATCCAAGCTCATTTGCTTGTATATTCATAAAGACCTGAACTCAGTTCACCATCTATAAATTTATGACTATACAAGTATATGAACTTGTGTTGAAAACATTATGGTATTTTCATCTTGGGTTCCTAGCTTTATAGCTCACCAAATAGATAAGAGATGGCTGCTGGAGGATTGGATTAGATTCTAAGATCTAGGTGCAGTGTTCTCAAATCGAAGGTTCCTCACTGATGAAAGCCACAAGCTAGAAACTAGTCTGGGGATGTGAGATGAGTAAGCATTAGATTGGGATTTTATGTACAAACCTTCGTGCATCCATTAATTATGAAGACTTGCACTTGGTGGGACTACTGTATGGAGAGTTTGGTACTCTTATTAACATGTACAAGCATATGAAATGGTGATCATGTGATGAACAGGAAGTAATTGAAGCTTCCAATAAATTATATGTTGTAAATAAACTCTTTAAAAGACAGATGATATCCCCTGTCTTTTACCATTTATTCCTATATACATAATTTTTAAGAGGGAGTGAATTTGATCTATTGAATCATCATTTAAATATTCAGGGGACCAAAACAGAACTTTTAGTTACGTTATATAACTAATTGGAAGCTTCAGTTACTTCCTGTTAAATTATATTTAATCTGAGTTATTTATTATTTCCAGATACTAAAACTTGGTTTTATTATATATTTGGAGATTGTTTAAACTAAAGCTCAGCTTTGATTCTCTGAACATTTAAGATTTTTATTATTTGTTCTATAAATGTCTATAATCAATAGATCAAATAAACTAAGCATATATAACAGCAAATGCTAAAAGACAGGTGGTAACATCCGTCTTTTGGAGAGTTTATTTATATAATGTAACCCATCGGAATTTTCACAGGTATAATAAACTAAAGCAACAAATATATCTTAGAATGTAGAATTCATTAAAATTTATGATATAGCTTTAAATTCAAGATGCTGAAATAAATTGTAGTAAGAAAGTGGTGGGAAACTACCATTAATGATGATCAGGAGTTATTGTTGGGTTGTAATATTATCACATTGCCTCTGTCTTCCTTTAGGCAGAAAATTTAGTTTTAGAATGAACTTTATTCAGGGGAAAATATATCTACAGATATTTCAGTTTAAAAGAAAGAAAAAAATAATACAAAACTAATCAAAGAATACCACAATAAGTATTTTCAATAGCATCTGTGAATTATTCTATTGTTAAAAACGTCTACAATAAAATATGAAACAGAAAGTACCTCTCAATAGAGGTTAGATCACTGATGGGCAAATGACCCAGAGGCTACGAAAATGTCTGATGGGTTGATTTTTTCATCTCTTTGTTTTCAAACTTATTAAAATTTCTTATATAACTATTGTAAAGATGAGTGCACCATAATACATATAGTATAAATGTTGTACTTATTTCTGTGAAGCAGGCATTTGGAAAAGACTTTGTAATTGAACTTATAGTGACGTTCTTTTTCTGATAAATTTTTGTAATATAAGATCGAGTGTACTGTAGAATATATATTTTTAATTTAACAGTCACATATTGACAACTATGCACATTTTGTTCAAAATTGCAAGTAGAAGTCTTTACTCTATTTAATATTTACTGAAATAAAATTAGTTTAATACACCAGATTAATTTTAAAGAAAAGTTATAAAATTCTTAATAATATGTCTCAAAATTAACTTTTAATAACAATGGTAATCAATGTGAAGAGAGCTTTTCATTTCTTAGTTTAATACAATAGCATCATTTTTATTTCATTTTTCTTTTTTGCATTTTTTGAAGCAGTATTATTTTATTCTCTTGTGTTTCAGTTGAACTTGCAGTCTTCATCAGATAAGTAAATATTTTATATTTTATCCACTGCACTGTAAAATATTAAATATCAAAGTAAGACACAACAGTTTGATTCAATTGACTAGATTGATTTTTTTTTTTACTTTTGTCACCTAAGAATTGATCTACAAATCTTTAGATCTTAAGACTACTAATCTACTATTACCTGCATATTATAATATTAGATTTTTGGATTGCTAATGCTTTTAATAGTGCTAGGAGCATTTTAATAGACTGCAAAAGACCTAGAAAGAGACCACATGAGAGATGGATAGAAAAGACCTAGAAACAGATCACATGTGAGATGGATGGATGAAATAGGGAAATGTGCTAGGATGATGTGGAAAAAAGAGGTTAGAGATCAGAGAAGATTGATTAAATTTGGGGAGAACTTCATCTTGTGATGATTGAAAGTAAAGATGATGATGATATACTATGTTTATCTGAAAGTTTGTGATGATTGCATTTGACTTCTAATTATAAGCTGGACTATTTTCACCATTTAATAAGGATTGTCAAACTTAAACTTCATTTACATTTTTCAAACACATACAACTATTAGTAATAACACATGGATCACAAAGCTTTGAATGGTATTATTCTCCTCTCTTCTTCAAATGTCACAGAGCTTACCATACCATTACAAAAAATAAATAAATCAGGAGGACCCATACACATATTTCTATGGCCTATTGGCTTTGATGGAATACTCTAATTAAATTAGAGCATTATTTTAAATTCACTATTCATGAATTTAAGGTCACCAATTCAATTCACACATTAGTAGAGGCCAACAATGCTTTAAAAAAAGATGACAGTAATATGACATGAAATATATTATATACTAGCCTGTTTCTTACTTTAACAGTTGAATATATATGAAAAGTTTAAATAAACTTTGAATTTTTCTAAAAACAATTAATTCTCATATGCTAATCGAGTTATTATGAAAAGGTTAAAATAATTAACTTAAAAGTTTTAAATACTCTAAGTCAGCCTTTATCAGATTACTGCTGGAATGATAGTGATGTTTAATATTTAGCATTAAACAAGATGATGGAAATAGTCTAGTATATAATTACAAATGTTTACATGACATTTATGCTATTGTATTTTTAAGTGGGTAACGTTTTTCCTTCAAAATACTTAATACACATTGTAACCCAAGGTTCAGGTCACAAACAGGAAGAGCAAAAGATCAGGTGAGATGAGTCCATTTTATGTGGAGGGTGTTTTAGATTGGTTGTGTCCTTGTAAAAAGTAAATGAAAGTGAACACATGTTTAGTGTCCACATAAAATAAATAATAATAACTATTCCAGGATTTAATAATACATAATACATTAAATGTAAGAACAATAAATTTTTCAGAGTACTCTTATACATGTATGGTAATAATCTTGCTGTATTTCTTAAATACAGATACTCTGTTGCGATATCCATTGTGTAAAGAACTATTCGATACTAATCGTACTATGTCCTTTTAAATAAGACTAGCAAATTATCTTTCTCAATCCTAAATTAAATATAATGTTCAGTTAATAAATTATCTCAAGGTTCTTAACTAAACCAATCCTAATCATTCAATTACAAGATGTATAGATTTAAAGTTTATTAAGTTATTCTGGGTGTGATGAATGATGAATGTAAGAGGAATTTCATTGTGCATCACCCTACCTTATTAAATTGGTATCCAGATAGCAATAATAATAGTAAACAGATAAATTTAGTAAATAAATATGTAATTTAATAGCTCGAAATTAAGACCTTTTATTTCAACAAGATGTAAATGCAATGTTTTCAATAATGACTAACAGATGTATTTAAATATAAAAATTGCTTTATTATAAATAAATATATAAACAAAATAACAAAATTATAAGCGAATAACATACTTTAATAATAAAATTCTATAAAAATGTTAATAAATATTAGTTTGTTCTCTGTAAATAATCTAATCCAAGGTTATAATTATTGGTTTAATTCTAAAGAGATTGCAAAGACAAGATGCTCTATTGGAGAGAGTTGAACATTATTAAGTCAAAACTTAATCTTCCTTATAGAAGGATAAGCATGTTTTACAATGTCCTTAATTATCTTTATAACAATAATTAATAAATAAACAAAGTCATTCTAACAGAGTGAACTAGTTTTGGAGTAAGCAAAATTATTTATTTAATACTCCTAACATTGCCATACAAAATTATGGCATTCATATCTTTTACTAAAACAACATGCTATGTTTATCTTATAATTAAAATTTAAATAATTAAAGAGTATATCTTGACTAACAAATAGATTTATTTAATTGATACTAAAAGAATGCTTTATTGCAAAGTATAGCATTTATAAAATTATACAACTATTACACTATACAGAAAAAAAAGCCCTTGATGATTTAATTGCCAGTTATGATGTTTAGCTATCTACTAATCTAAGACTGAATTCAATGACTAATAAACATAAATTAACTTAAACATGAATGGGTTTATAGAAGTTTATAAGATAGTTTAACTAAATGCAACCTGTCTCTAATACATAATGTAAGTCACAGAAATTTCATTCATAACCAATGTTATTAATAATTAAACCACTAAGCATCACATGATCACCATTCTTTACGCTTACACAAGCTGTTCAAACAAAAGCAAAACTCTCCAATACAGTAGCGCCACTCAGTGCAAGCTAAAATAATCAACGGATGTAAATAGGTTTAAGCATAAAATCCCTATCTAGTGTCTACTTATCCAATATCCCCAGATTAGGTTGTAGCTTTCATCAGTGAGGATCCTTAGATCTGAGAGCACTGCACCTAGATCTTAAGATCTAATACAACCTTCCAGCATCCACTTTTTACCTTATTAGGTAACTACAATGCTGATTCCAACATGAAAATAATGTTTTCAAGATTATTAGCTTGTTTAGCCATACAAATCTGAACTCAGTTCAGCATCCACACTTGTGTCTTTGGTTCTTTAATAACCAGTCACCATAATCCTATTGGGCATGATTGGTAATAAACCCCTAAACATCACATGATCACAATTCTTTATGCTTACACAAGCTGTTTACACAAAGGCTAAACTCTCCATACAATAGTGCCACTCAGTGCAAGCTAAAATAATCAATGGATGTAAAAAGGTTTAAGCATAAAATCCCTATCTAGTGTCTACTTATCCAATATCCCCAGATTAGGTTGTAGCTTTCATCAGTGAGGATCCTTAGATCTGAGAGCACTGCACCTAGATCTTAAGATCTAATACAACCCTCCAGCATCCACTTTTTACCTTATTAGGTAACTACAATGCTGATTCCAACATGAAAATAATGTTTTCAAGATTATTAGCTTGTTTAGTCATATAAATCTGAACTCAGTTCAGCATCCATACTTGTGTCTTTGGTTCTTTAATAACCAGTCACCATAATCCTATTGGGCATGATTGGTAATAAACCCCTAAACATTACATGATCACAATTCTTTATGCTTACACAAGCTGTTTACACAGAGGCTAAACTCTCCATACAGTAACACCACTACAGTACAAGCCAAAATAATCAATGGATACAAGAAAGTTGGGCATAAAATCCCTACCTAGTGCCTATTCATATAATATCCCCAGACTAGTTTCTAGCTTTCATCAGTACGGAACCTTGGATTTGAGAGCACCGGACCTAGATTTTAAGGCTCCTCACTGATGAAAGCCACAAGTTAGAAACTAGTCTGGGTATATTGAATGATTAGGCACTAGATAGGATTTTATGCACATACCTTCTTGCACCCTGTTTATCCTGAGTGGCACTACTGTATAGCAAGTTTAGCCTCTATGTCATTAATAATAATATAAGGTTGTTACTACCTTCTTATGTCAGCATTATCTTGAGAACTTTATTATTTATTTATTACAGCATTAATAATAACTATAAATCAAATAATTTACCAATTATGAATTTTATTGAGTCATCCTCAAACACATAATCCTACTTTTATGAATGGTTTCAAAATATTCTTTGGAAGTATATACACTTTTGCAGAGTATTCCAACATTTATAATTTACTGACAATAATTTAATATAAGCACTAAACATTGAATCAGAAACCCGGGTAATCCATTTCATAAGTTTAAGTCTGTAGTAACACTTAATATATAACAATTTTTAAGAGATTTACTAATATACCTGTAGAGGTCCCTACTATCGCATTTTTATACGCATGTGCTTGAGGCTACAGCCTTAATGAATATTACTTACGTAATCTCCTACTCTGGATTGCATAGTTACCACGTAAATCCGATTTAAAATGTCTGCTTATTAATTTATGATGTTTATCATATTTTCAGACTACGGCATTCATAATCATAAAATTCATTATTATAGGGCTAACATTAAATTATAGTTTTATGTAAAACGAGCTGTTTAATCCTTTAAAAAACATTTGTAGATTAATATCACTATAGCTGGCATTTATCCCATAGTTTAAAGGCAGTAGAGTACTAATTCTTTGGTTAAAACTTATTTAATTTATTTTGCTATAGTTTTGGATGTTTTAATAATTTATAAGACGTAGCTAAGAAATAATAATCCATTGATCAAGATAACTCCATTGATCTTCATTAAAATTTGAGCAGTTTCTCCAAAGCTTTGAACATTTACATGCTGATTTAGATTCATATTGTATAAAGTTTTAACTTTCATTAATCCATAGGGATGTAATATAGTTTCCAAACAAGTTATTTCAATTTTTTTTTTAAAAAAAAAGAAGAGGCAAAATGATTTTATGAAAATTCCATAAGCAATTTTCTAGTTCCATTAATAACGACGAAGGAAAATTGGATTTTCTTTAAAATAGTATTTATTTGGTGATAATACTTGTTGTTATTATTAGAGTTCATACATTTAATTCCAGGAGATACATTTTTTTCCAATAAGGCAAAATGCCTAGAGTAAATATGCCTCCTCTGCCATTATGAAAAAGACTATCAAAATTGTTATTTTAAAATTTAACTTCAACAGCATCTTGGCTGCACTATAGTTTAATAAAGACTAACTGAATTTTGACAAGAGGTCATATTCATAGCTTATGGTCAGCTGGTATCTTAATTCATCAAAATTACCCAAAGTTCTTCGGGTAAAATCTGTCCCATTGCTATTGTAATATGGAATAACAGCTGATTATAAACATCTGGGTTTATTCCAAGCGTGTAAATTTAAAACATTGATTAAAATGAAAATAGAAAAAAATAATATATCTTTAAAATTTTCAGATATTTTATTTAATAAATTCATTTAATAAATACCTTTTAGATGAATTGTAATACTAAATAAAATAAATTGACTTAATAGTTTTACACTTACAAATTTTTAAATTGACTAAGTTTTAACATAGAGAAATTGCATGCACGCACACATACTTTTAAATAAAATGTTAGCTTTACTATTTTAGCTAAGTGTAATCTCAATAATCGTAATATGATTATTGTAGAACTGTTTCAAATATTGTTTTATTATGTTTGATTTAGGGTATTCTATTTTCTATATTTTTCTATAATATCAACTTTATGTGAGTGCATTTTCTGTTTGTACATAAAAGAAAAAAAATCGTCAAGCGTTGTTAGCCGAGAGGTCATCGCACCTGCTTTGCAAGCAAGTAGTTGTTTGCAGACGGGTGTGAGTTCGCGTCCTGGCCAATGCTATGACATATGAAAAAAAAAAAAAAAATCAAATGTGCTTTTCAAAAGACTATAATAACACAGACACACTTATTTTAGAAATACATTGACCAATAAAATCTGCTCAGAAGACACTTCTAAATAAATAAAAAAAATAGTCATATATCACATGACCCCACTTCTTTTTTAAGCTTGCAGGATATAAACAAAGAGCTTTGCTAATTGCTCAACAAGCTTTGAGATAAATGCTTAGCAAGAGAAAGCATTTAAAATATCTATCTGAAAACTAATCCCCATTCCCTGACTGTGGTTTCATGATTTTGGCACTCCTCAGAGAGGCGCTAGGGTACCCTGGCACCTCTCTGAGGAGTGTCAAAAGCATGAAACCATTGGTCAAGGGATTGGGTGTGGTTTTCAGATAGAGATATTTTAAATGCTTTCTCTTGCTAAGCATTTATTTATGATGATAATTATTAAGCTATAACATATATAAGATATTTATACTATCATTCGCTATTGTGATAAAACATATTTATAATAATATGTAACAATATCAAATACAAGATAATTTATTTATATAATTCGCAAATAATATAATTCAGGTGTTGTTCATTTTTAGCATGATTTCTTTTGATTCTATTTAATAACTCTTTCTTATTCCCATTTACAACAACCTACAGTCTGTAGTTTTCAATAATATCCAATCGGTAACACAAATTTTATGTAAATATATGAAAACTGCATAGAGAATTTAATCTTACACAATAAATACAATTATATTTTCTTTAGAATTAATTATTATAGGTAACTTGCATTTTCAGTTTTGATATATTTTTAACAAATTAACAATATACATAACTTTCCTTTTCCTTCTTTTATTTATTTATTTATGTCAGCAATTTTTTTGCCAATTAAATGTGTTTTGTGCAGTGATAAACTCAATGGTGGATTATAAGTAAAATTTTGTAGGGGGGGGGTCAGAAAATTTTTAGCTATTGCTTTAATTAATATTGTGTAAAACGAAACAAACATAAATATATACCTAAAATCCCAAACAAGTATTAGACCTGCTGTAACAAATCTGTAAATAAACACTGAATTAAACACATTTACAATCTTTTAAAAAGGAAAATAAAGTTTGTTTTACCCCAATATTACATAATCATGTGACTGGGATAAACTAGTTAAACTAGTTACTGAAAATCTTTCTTCCACTGCTAATTTGACATTTTAAACTATGCTGTGATATCATGCAAAAACGCTGCCACAAAGAAGCAAATACTTTCATTTTTATTTTGGATAACATCAAAAAGTTCAGTTTGCCACAGTGATTGCTTATTATTTTAATTAGAATAAATGTGGTCATCATCATAAGGTAAATATGTGTTTATTTTTTTTGTTAAAATAAAATTTTAGGTCGCCATTTACCCCAAAATCCCACTAGGCGTTATTTTACAAGACCACAAAGTTAGAATAATTATTGCTGGATGAATACAGTTGTAATATTTATCTTTTTTATTTACTAATAGTCTAAATTGTTACAGTTCAATCTTCATTCATTCATTTAAAAATAAAATCCAATCTTTTTGTTTTATTTTGCTGTTTAAGGATTATAGAATGTAAGAGTATAAAGAAAGAATTAAAGAAAAAAGACTCCTTAAGTTGATTATACCACTAAACATCACATGATCACCATTCTTTATGCTTACACAAGCTGTTTACCCCAGAGGCTAAACTTTCCATACAGTTGCACTACACAGTAGAAGCCAGAATAATGGCACTACTGTATGGAGAGTTTAGCCTCTGTGTAAGTCAATTATACTGAATGTTGTCAAAAATAGGGTAAAAGTCCGCACTGCATGACAGTACTGATTTTACCTAGTTTGCAACTTCTTATCTCAGACATCTACATATACACACAACAGCCAAACACCACATCGCTGGAACTGTGTAGGATTTTTGCAATTTTTTTACAAACTAGATGATGGATACTGGCATTAAGCTTAAGGATTATATAGTGTACAAGTGTAATGAAAGACAAGAAAAAAAGAGTCATTGTGAAAGTTATAGGGAATGCTGCAGTTCTGCAGTGCATATACACAAGTCACAATTGATTAGACTTTCAAACTATGCCATGAGAAGTCCTTCGATCAATTCCAGTCACTTCTGGCACTCAAATTTTTTACGCACTCTCAAGCAATAAATCTATTCAATTATTATTATTATCACATAATCATCTATAGTTATCAGTTTTATCATTATCAAAGTGGTTTTCTATTTTTGCATTACCTTTATTAAGTTCCTCTTGGCATATCATATTATAGCAAAATTATATTCATATAGCGCATTTTCTTATCAGAAAAATTATACTTTTACTACAATTATATTTTCACTATTAACACTATCATGACCCTTGAACCAATTTCAAATTTATTTACTTTTAAAATTTTACTTGATTGTATTCAAGTATCTTGTATCTTAATAATATTACATTTAAATTATTCATTATAGCAATTTCACTGATTTAACGTTGTATTGTACTTCACCATTTCCCTTTTGCAGAATTTTATCTGACTTTATATTCCTTACCTATTCTTTAATGTTAATTATATTTTTTTCTACTGAATAAATATTTCAGTCAGGATTGGTGTATACTAATTTGTTTTTAAAACAGGCAAAACTCTCCATACAGTAGTGCAACTCTGTGCAAGTCAGAGTAATCAATCGATGCCAGAAGATATCACTCACTGTCAAAAGCCCCAAGCTAGAAACTAGTCTGGGGATATTGGATGAGTAGGCACTAGATAGAGATTTTGGCTTGCACTGAGTGGCACTACTGTATGGAAAGTTTTGCCTGTTTTAATAACGCTTATGAGCATGCATAAGAAATAGTGATCATGTGATATTTAGTGGTTTAATTTGTTGTTGTTGTAGTTTTATCAATCCAACACTAGATTTGCTTTTTACAAAGATTTCTTCTTATAACAAGATGAATTTGAAAAATTAATTTTCCTTTCTCGCTGGTATTAAAAACTTATCCATATCAATTTTGTACATATTTCTAGACTTTCCCAAAAACCAATGAATTTCAATGAATATGCTTTATAACTAATTCATTTATTTATACAATCCTATGTATAATAAAAGTATAAGCTATATAAATATATGCAGGCATAAGGTCAAGGTTCTATTTCAATATTTACAAAATCAATAAAAGTTTTATAAATATTAAAATTTAAATAATTTCTAAAATAAGGCAAAAAGCCATGTCAAAAACATTCTCAAGGACTTTTTAAAACCCAGTATTTTCTAAGTTGGATATCAGCTCATGTTATAAGGAAACAATAATTAAAATGAAAGTTGTTAAAATGAGAGAAATAGGAGAGAATATAAAACTGATAATGCATTTGGCCAAGCTTTTGCACTTCATAAATTTAATGGTAGTTGTTTTGTTGACATCCACGCTGAGGGATGTCATTGTTTTTTTTTAAATAATGTGAAGTGTGCGATTAGGAATAAATAATTTATTGCGATGTGACAAAGCAGTCTGTAATGTGTAGTACAGCAGAATTGTTGAATTACACATAAACACGGCTGTAAAATGTCGGCTGCATAACCAGCATTTTTATGTATTTTAGCACATAAATCACGCCATCCCGCAGCGTGGATGTCAACAAAACAACTACTAATTTAATTAATAAAAATATATGGTGTATAGGATTTTAAAAACCTCAAGAATAATAGTAAAAGTATACTTAAGAACAAAAAACAAAATTAAATTTCACATAAGATAAAATTTAAATACAAATATAATATATATATACTTAAGCTAGATGTAATTAGAGGGGATTTGAACCCAGACATTCAAACTCCTTTCAGTCATCGACTTCATCTTATACAACCAATTCACCCTACACATATATATATATGAAAAAGATAAACGATCTCCAATATATGCATTTCATGCTGAACCACCACTCATCACTTGGCCTGGATCATCATCTCCCACACACATATATAATCAGTGGTCAGTTTATATTAAGATAGCAACTTTTCAAACATTAATGGAAAGGCTTCAATCTTCTCCACCATCCAACTTTTCAGTCATCCATATTATTGAAAATCTGTTGATTGAAAGCTCAAAGCCCTTGTTGATGTCAATATTGTTGTCATACCCATGTTTAGTTTTGGCATCGATAAGAACTTTGCGCATTCCATCAGCAGATTTTCAATAACATGGATGGCTGAAGATTTGGAGAAGATTGAAGCCTATCCATTAAAGATTTGCTATCTTAATATAAACCAGGCACCAATTATATATATATATGTGTGTGGGAGGTGCTGATCTAGACTATCTGATGAATGCTGTGTCAGCACGAAATATATATAGTGGAGATTATTTATCTTTTTCACATGTATGTGGTCATGTGTATTGGTTGTATAAGATGGAGTAGATGACTGAAGGAAGCTGGAAAGTCTGGGTTCAAATCCAATTAAATAAGATAAAATTGAAACTTGTGTGCTATTTAGAGCAGAAATAGTGGGGTAGAAAGTTTACCGATTGATTTCTAGCTGAGCATTATAAAAATAAATAAAGAAAACTAGATCAACTGAAAGCAAATTTTATGCCCAATTTATTGCACTATATTGAAGATCACATGATTCACCAGTATCTGATCACATGTTTTTTTTTGTTCTTGAAAATCAAATTGAAATAAAAGAAGAAATAGTGTCTTTGAACATTACCTTTCTTTTTTATTTTAATCAATTACTAATAATATAATTTGGTGAGAAAAAAAAAGAATAATCTGATAAAATAATATTAATTTTTTTCTTGGGAAGACTGCTGCAGAAAAGATTTAAAAGACACAATAACTGTTAGATACCAAAATAAATGGTTTGACTTGAATAGTTTAGTCATAGTAAAAGTCTCATTTTTAAAATGTAGTTCTTATGACTCCTATGGATAACAAGACAAAAATATTTAGTTGTTTCCTCACAGCTCATGATTCAATCACCATCAAAAAAATATCTGAGGTTATATAATGGGATTTCTCCTTCCTTTTAGAATATTTATAAAGTCCTTTCGCTTATTGAATATTTCTGTACTGCAATTTTCACTACACCAATCTCAGCCAAGGTAGTGACTAGTTTCTATCTACTTTTAACACCTTGCGGAAGGGTATAATAATCAATGACCAAAGACATGTGAAAAAGATGTATAATCCCAAAGATATACTCTCCATAAGGTATTAAAAGTGATAGAAACCAGTCCCTACCTTATTTGAGAGTGGTGTGGTAAAAATTACACTACAGAAATTTTATCCATTAAATGAAGAATCTCTTGTCTAATGAAAAACTAATAAAAATTATTAATATCCATCTGCTTATGTCCATTTATTAAGAGTTCTGGGCATTATCAATATCATTGGTTATAACCTCAGTATAAGAATAATATGCTATTGATTTTACTGTGGAATTTTTTTCTTCACGCTATGCTAAGTATTCACCAATTTGGGCGCTCTAAGCTAGTTCTATCTTATTTTACTTAGTTATTGTAGCTTTTCTAACATGGAAAATTTACCATCTCCCTTCCTGTTTGGCATCATATATAAATTTTTATAAGCAACTTGTTTATTTCAAATTAATTTCAGAAATATAATTTTCCAAAACAAAAAGAGAGAATTGAATATATATATATGATAAACAAAACAAATTATAAATTTCGTAACTTGCTTTTAGCTTGCATTTTATGATCACTAGATGGAGCTTTACCAATAGTTCCTAACAGTAAACGCCAAGAGAGATAGAATTCAATATCTCTTTTGTTGTCTCCCACCTCCAGACTATGGTTTTGAGCTAGTTGGCTCACGTCAGTGAAGGGTTGGAAGACTAGTTCTTTTGTTGTCTCCCACCTCAAGACCATGGTTTCGAGCTAGTTGGCTCATGTCAGTGAAGGGTTGGAGTCTTCCAACCCTTCACTGACGTGAGCCAACTAGTTCAAAACCATGGTTTGGAAGTGGGAGACAACGAAAGAGATATTGAATTCTACCTCTCTCGGCATTTATGTAAACAAAGCTTTTAGGAGCTATGGTAAAGCTCTATCTAGTGAAACATATATATATATTCCATTATATAAAATTTTTGACATTTTACAGCAAAAACATAACTTGAATAGCATACATTTAACATATATTTTACAGCATTAACCCATTCTACATTATTCTAACCCAATACACATAAATTACTTGTGAATAAAGAATGCATTTTCATATAGTATTCATTTACTGACTCTAGAATAATATATGGTGTCTTGATCTATAACTTGTAATTGCACTGGCTAACAAAGTTTTATTTTTTAAAGAACTAAAATAATTAAAATGTCAAATTAATATATACCTACATAAATATATTGGGAATCATGTATCTTTTTCGCATGTATGTGGTCATCGATTGCTGGAGATTGAGGGCAACATGAATAAACTGAGAAATACTGAGTTCAAATCCTTTTACTTATATATATAAGAAAGCATTTGGTCTAAGCAAATTATATACTGCCTTAAAATTACATATTGTTCGGGAAATAGATTACATCTTAGTGTAAGTTTGGTCCATCCCTCTCATATTAATACACAGATATATAATGGTCTGATAATTTGAGGGGTTGAAGTGACGTAATAAATACAAATAAAGTAAAGTATTTTAATTAAATGAAAAAAAACTGTTTAATAAGAAAAAGTAAGAAATCAGTTATATGTTTCAAGAAAATAACTCATCGATCAGAGAAATTATTTTAAAAAAGCAGATTAGTGCATTGCCGTTTATGCCATTCAAATAGTTAAAGTTGTAACTAAAGAAAGATTTTTTTGCTTAAAATGAAAAATGCTTAAATCTATGGTTAAATGATATAAATTGTAAAAACATTATGGCTGACAGTTTTTTTGTATTGCATCGGAAGTCTCTATAAAGAATTTAGCCACAAATATGGATCATACAATTCCAGACTATTCGCTGCAAAGAGGGATGGTTGTATAGATTCCAAAACTATTATAGTCTTAAAAAATATTAAAAGAACCAGTAAAGCTATATTTGCCAATTTCAAAATTGCCATTATGTTAGCAATAGAATTTTAAAAAATTATTGGAAAAAAAAAGTCTGCTACAGTATTCAATTGTGATGAAACAGAATTGTGAACAATTAACATACACACAGTACTGTGTATATATATATACAAATGTGCTTTCTAAATTTTATTATTATTCAAAAATATTTATATTATAATCTTAATCCATATATGCATACTATACACATAAAGAATTTGTTATATATATATGCATGTTGAAAAGTAATGTACACTTACAATTCAATAAACAATATTTATTGTATTATAATCAAGGCTTGCCATAAAATGTGAGCTATTATACATTTTATATGTTTGAACATGGGGGAGGGGGCATGGAACAAAATATAATGCACTTTACAGCTCTAGAATTCTCCCTTTCTACCTAACTTTATACTAATCCCTACACTTTCCTCTATCTTATTTTGACAACTAATTAAAAGTTTCAATAAAATATCCACTTCACTATATATATAATATGAAAATGAAATTATAATTCCTAACTAGTATAAGGGATTCAAACTCAGACTTATATATGTGCGGTGTGTAAACCTGAGTGTATTAATTCCTAACTAGATAGAATATACAATTTATCCAAACCACTTCATTTTTTAGCAAAACTCTTTATTTGTACATATACATAAACCTACATTTTGATTGAACTGCAGTCTTCTTCAGAGACAGTTTATTTTATTCTCTTAAAAAAACGTTTTTTTAAGAGAATAAAATAAACTGTCTCTGAAGAAGACTGCAGGTCAATCAAAATGTGGGTGTATGTATATGTACAAATAAAGAGTTTTGCTAAAAAGTGTTTGAAGCGGTTTGGGTAAATTGTATTTATAGAAAGACTTATATTTCATCTTTCAGACTTTCAAATAAAGCAAATAAAATTTGTTTGCATATGCTAATTTGTGATTACTAATGTTTAAAACTTGGCACAGTTATGCAAATCAGCCCTGTGAATTTTGAACTATTTTATGAAGATGAACACAGTAAAAACTTTAGTATTTGAATTCAAATAAAGAGAACTGCATCTACTAACTTTAATATCTTATTAAATATTTTTATGTAAGTATAGCTGAATTATAAAAAAAACAGTAAACATTTACTAATTAATTTAATTTCCCTACAGTTTTTATTTTATTTTAAAGACAACTCAACCTCCTCTATTTATTTCCACTGTAATTAAAATTAATCTGCTTTTAAGATCAACTGCAATATTAAAGTTTTCTGTTACTATTTTTAGAAAAAAATGAAAATCATGGATTAAGTACAGCTTTTGGATTAAGAAAAAAATACCACGCATAGCACATTAAATGTTATTTATTTATTTGCAAAGTGCGGATGACGGGGCATAATTTATTTTCAAATGTTCGTATATAATAATTTTCTTTTCAGCATTAAATGAAATATGCTTAATGCTGTAATAATTAGACATACTCACATGCTACACATATGACTAGTTTAACTTACAAGTAATTAATCCATAGCCAACATTCTTAGCCAGCATGAATATCTAGTTATTATTAATTAGAGAGTATAAATCAAAGATTGCTCAGTCTGCTCAAATGTAATATGATGCTACTTTACATTCCCATGCTAATACTGTACTGTGTGCGATTATTAACAGTTGAATGTATTTGGAATATTTAAATAAAGTTACATTTTTCTAGACATTCAATACTCATATTAGATTATGGAAATAGTCCAATATATAAATACAACTAAAACATCATCATCACAAACCTTCAGGAAAACATCAATTAATGGAAGTTGAATGGCTTTGAAAATTAATATTTTTTATTGATTTGTGCTTGTGCTTAAATGAATTAATATTAAACTGCAAAGTGAAAATAGTTAGTGTCACATCTGATTTAATCAAAGCATTCGGAGTTAAATTAGAAAAAATTAATTTTGACATAATTTCAAATACTTATAAATATTTTCCATATACTGTAAATATATTTGAAGATATAGAATCTCACTAAACCAAATCAAGATAAATTGCGCGAGTTTTCGACTGTAGTTCGGTCGGTGGCCAATGAATTTTTTTTTTTTTTCATGTGTCATAGCATCGGCAGGGAAGCGAACCCGCTAACCCGGGACAGCTGCTTGTAAGGCAGCTGTGCTGACCACTCGACCTCCAACACTTGACAAATGAATTTTCATCAAGATTTATACAGTTAGGCAACTTGAAGAAACATCAAATTTTATTTTAAATCCAGTGACATCAATAGATAAACTCAATTTGAAAATTCTCAAGTAGTCGACTTTGTACATTTAGCACTTAACTGCGTTTCAATCTCTTTCTATATGGAATCAAGGTGGGAAATGACTGAAAATGATCGATTATTGATTGTAATAACAACAACAACAAAAAAATGATACAGAGGAAATATTAAAAGCTCAGAATAGCATTCCCGGAATTTTCAGTTGTTTACAAACACTAGCGACATCTATATTATCAATTTTTCCTCTACTTATAGACGTGAATCGTTATTTTCACAAATGAATATTATAAAAAACTGATTCATACGGCGGATGAATTAGGTTAGCATGTGTACTACTACAAGTAGCAAAATATAATCCTGATATAGCGATTAATGTACTGTAAAAAAAATCTCATTCAAAAATTTATGGTAATGACAATTCTTCTTTTAAAATTTTATATAACTCAATAAAATTCTTTAATAATTAATTTTCTATAATCGCCCCCAATTAAAAGATTGCTCTTCAGCACATCAGTAATTGGATAAATATTATTTGAAAATTTTTGGCGCACGCATTCTTCACCAAATCCCTAAAATACACAGTATATGTTTATTCAATTCTATTTACTTAATTAAATATTCGTTGTTGTTTTTTTCCAAGATAATTCTCTTTTTTTTTCATATTAATTGTTTTCATTTTTTATTATCATTATTTTTATTTTCAAAGAAATAAAAGACAACGACAACCTACATATTTACCTTCAAAGAAGAAAAAACACACACACACAAGTGAATGTAGACAGAAAAACAATTTCAGATCAGTTTCTTTTGTAAGCAATATAATTATTTGCTTTAATTAAGAAAGAGGTCTAAAATTTCTTTTCCTGTTTTATTTCAATTTTTTTCTTTTTCAAATTACAGTAGTCTTTTTTTTTTTTTTTTGTAGCTAAAGAAAGATCACTTTCCATCATTTTCTTTTCTTGCAGAGAGATACAAAGGTCTACTTTTGATTTTCTTTATATCAAAGGAAGGACAAGGTAACAACAAAACATGTAATAAATAAAAATTTTAAAGTTTTTATTGATAAAAATTTTAACATTTTGATTTTATATAGTTTGCCATTATAAGTACGAAAATGTTGAATTCGTGAGGCTAATAATAACATTATCAAGAAGGGCATAAATACCGATAGACTGCAAACCAAAAGTAAACCAATTTGAATCCAATTTTTTTTTGTGTCATAGCATCGGCCGGGAAGCGAACCCGCTAACCCGGAAAAACCGATTGTAAGGCGGCTGTGCTGACCTCTCGACCACCAACGCTTGACAATTTGAGTTCAAATTTTATAACTTTACAAACATGACAAAACAATTTATAATGTAATAAGAAAGAATTTGAACTCAGACTTTCAAGCTTCCTACAGCTATCCATTCCATCTTATCCAACCGATACACATGAACACCTACATGTGAAAAAGATAAATGATCTCCAATATATATATATACTTCGTGCTGATCCAGCATTCATCAGTCTGGATCATCATCTTCCACACACACACATATATAATCAGTGCTCAGTTTATATTAAAATAGCAAATCTTCAAACTTTAATAGGCAGGCTTCAATCTTCTCCACCCTCCAACTCTTCAGCCATCCATATCATTGAAAATCTGATGGTGCGATGCTCAAAACCCTTGTTGATATCACTATAATTGTGGAAAAGATTGAAGCATGTCCATTAAAGTTTCAATATTTGCTATCTTAATATAAACTGAGCACTGATTATATGTATGTGGGGGGAGGGGGAGATAATGATCTGGAACAACTGATGGGTGGCTGGTTCAGCACGAATTATGTATATTGGAGATCATTTATCTTTTTCATATGTATATGGTCATGTGTATCAGTTGTATAAGATGGAGTGGATAGCTGTAGGGAGCTTGAAAGTCTGAGTTCAAATCCCTTCTAATCACATTAACTTTAGAGTAGACAATATATTTGTATTTAAATATTAATTTCTTATGTACTATATATGTACTAAAAACATTTTCTTACCGATACCTGCCTATCAATAATCAATGGTATGCTCATAGCTATCCAAACATTACATATTAACCAATGGTACAATACTAAGATTATAAACACCAGTCAATTTTTCTTATGTGACAAAGCATCGTCCGGGAAGCGAACTCCGGGACAACTGTTTGTAAAGCAGCTGTGCTAACCGCTCGGCCACCAACGCTTGACAACACCAGTCTTTAATATGCTTTATGCAAAAATTACATTTATTTGACATGTAGCCAGGGAGGGGAATTCTATAAGTAAACTGAAACTCAAAAAAGTTTTTATTGCGATGAATTTGAATGTCTTTATATTTCTATAACGATCATATATATATATATAACATACTGAATAAAAATAAATATTTCTAGCGCATCCTGCTAATTGAACTGAATAAAAGTAGTACACTCTACTATGAAGACTTTAACTGTTACATATATAATCCTATTGAAGTTTTACATCAATAATTAATCCACTATCTTAAACTCCCTACAGATTGCATTCCATGTTCTTCAATAACGGTAGCACTGGCCATATAGTAAACATTTCTTGAGGCCGCGTACTTTTAAGAAGTATTTGGTGCATAGCATACAATTTTATAATGTTTAAGCCAGAAGCAATTCAGGAATAATGATAATAGTCTGGAGCAGGTAGTATTTTAGATACAGTATGTGACGTATAGCGGCTGACATTTTTAGATTTGTGTTGAAGTAGCTTAACTTAAAAGAATCTAGTTTCTGGTCTTCCTACCCTTTGCGGACGTGAGCCAACTAGCTCGAAACCATGGTTTAAAGGTTGGAGACAATTTGAAAGAGATATCGAATTCTATTTCTCTCAGCGTTTATGTAAACAAAGCTTGATAGGATATTGGTAAAGCTCCATCTAGTGATCATAAAATGCAAGCTATAAGCAAGTTACGAAATTTATAACTTGTTTTAAAAGAATCTAAGTAACCATAGTTACTAAAAATGTCACTGCAATTCATTGTGAATCATGTAAAAAGGTATTTATAGATAGATGTAAAAGTGGAAAAATACAATTCTGAAATAACTTTATACAATAATATAAATGCTTCTTGCACAAAAATAAAAATTCAAAATGCTTACAAATTAACCCGTACAAAGATATTGGGCACAAAACATCCTTTTCAAAAAACAAATGTTAGAATAATAGTACATTAAGACATTAAATGTTAAGACATTAAATGTTTGAGGAAATAATTTAAATTTGCTTTCACGTAATACAACACACTTAAGTGAAAGTTACTGGATTTTTGCTTCAACACTGGGCATGTGTTATTAATAAATGGTGCCTCTTACCTTTAATTTTCTATCAATCTATACACTGCAAACTATATATTATATTTTTGGCATCAAAAGCATGACCAGAAGTTCTTTTATGATCCAAAAACATATGGAATACTTTACATGTACATGCGGTATCCCATTTTCATAATGTTTATCCGTGATTCTTCACAGTAAACATTTGGGAAGTCTGGCCCTTGGCATTTAATGGAGGAATAAACCCTCCTGGGAATGAAAAAAGTATAAATATAAGTTGTCAATCATTTACAATGCTGAATTCTTAGGCACAGAACATCAACCCTTCTACACTATAGCAGCAAGTTGGTATCTTTCAGATTTCAGCTTGGCTGTGAACATTTTATTTGTGTACTTCTTAGTAAATTTTTTTTGGCAGATAGTACAATTTTTTCAATTGTGTGCTGACCTCTAAAGTAATTTACATTAATTTAATTTTATGTGGGATATTTTTTTGGCTATGGTCTTTTGTAATGCCCATTGCATCTTCTCAGTAAACAACGATCAGATCCATGATTAAAGTGATGTGATCTATAGAACACTCTAATTTTAAGAGCCCCCCCCCCCTTTTTTTTTTTTTTCCGTTTATCTAGTTTTTTAATTTTCCATTTCAATTTTTTGGAATGGGTTACTTTTTTATATATACTAATTTATCCAAAATACATAAATATTTGCTTTAATTGATTTTAATATGATCATAATAAAATGCGATTGAAAATTAACCAATCTTGCATCATAAACAACCTCAATAAAAACAACTGTTAATAATATAACAAAATGTATATCTGCTGCATTTATAACAAAAAAAAAGTTCTTATTATAATCTCAACACCAGTTCTTGTACCTATTTGAATGATCTAGGAATAATTTTGACCACTTGCGTCTGGAATAATATAGAACAGAACAACATTCGCTTTCTTTCAGACTGTCAGAGAAAAAGTTGTGTAACACAGGAATCATTTTATTTTTATAGTTATATTACAGATTTATGGCTGTGTTCTCAACTTATTTATATTAAAAATCCAAAAATATATTTATATATCTTAATAAAAGTGATAATGATGTCTGTTTTGTTGTTTTCGTCAAGACAATTTAAAATAATACAGTTGTCAAGCGTTGGTCGTCTAGCGGTTAGCATAGCTGCCTTCTAAGCAGCGGGTCCGGGTTCGCTTCCCGGTCAACGCTTTCACATATATATAAAAATAATACATTTTGGTTTTTCCTTATGATATACGTTGTTTTTCTTTTGAGAAATATAAAATGAACATCAAATAAAAATTCTGCCTATTTTGGAATTTTAATTTTTTTATTAAAAAAAAGTTTTTCATTATTATTAACAAAAAAAATAAACAATGATCATTTCGTATTTTTACGGTATATTAGATTTTCAAATTGAAATACAAGCATTGATATATGTATCCACACAATGTTATACGTAATGTTATAGATTAAATGAAGAATAAATGAATCTGTAGTGTAAATTTTTTTTGGCAGGAGTGGGGGTGCAATAAATAAAGCACTGAAAGTTCTCAAATCGGGGTTGACATTGATTAAAAACATATGAATCAGTATAACAGAGCAGGAACAGTTTTGAAACGACTAATCCAGCCAATTGGGGTTCCTATATTACAAACATCTTTCAAAATTGGATAAATATGACAGCGTCTTTCAAAACTTATAAAACCAGCATCATCTTTCTGATAAATAATCTTTGCAATCTTCTTAGGTTTTTATTTCTATATATATACGTTTTTTTTCATTTGCACTAACAAAAAATATCAAAAATATATTATAAGATGGCTGTTCCTGATATTTTATCCAATCCCTATAAGTATATCTATTATTATACGACTGAGTTGATAATATGCAAATATTCAAGTTAGCATAGTTAAACACAATCTAAAGCAATAAAAAATTATTATTATTTAACAGAGATCACCCAAATCAACAAGATTGTAAAATGAAGTCACCATAATCCAGTAGCTATATTAAATTTTATGAATATTTTGATTCTCCTCTTTTCTGTGTATAAATACATAATAATATTTTTGTTAGTAAATTTCAAACGACAAAGGTTTGGGATGGATACTGTATTATTCATGTCATTTATAGCAATGCCATGAATCTCTAGAGAATCATTCAAAAGAAATGTTTAATAAGCAACAAAAATAATAGATACAAAATGACAATGGTGATTTTAATAAAAATGAAGTCCTGCCCTTCAACAAATGATAGGGTCTTAAATGAAAGAATTTAAGAAAACATCATATCTAATTCAGTACAAAAAATAGCAGAAAGTGTTCATGTGTTAAAAATGTAATGTAATAAAAACATGAGTAGCTACTGGTTGCAATGAACATGTATCTAGAGGAAAATAAATTTCAAATAACACTGTGAAAATATATAGGAATAATGTGGTGTTCAGCAAATCATATAATGAGATGTCTCATTGAAAAATTGTAAGTTATATCTAATAAATCAAATGGTCTGTTATTTGGAAAATCATGTGATCTTGATATATCAAAATTGTGATACCATATCTAATTCAGTATGAAAAATAAAAGTGTTGGTGGCCTAGTGGTTAGCATAGCTGCCTTCCAAGCAGCTGGCCCGGGTTCGCTTCCCGGTCAACGCATTTTACATATGAAAAAAATAAAAATAAAAGTGTTGATATGTTAAAAATATAATGTAATAAAAAATATGAGATAGCTACCAGCTGCAACGAACATGTATCTAAAAGAAAATAAACTTCAACAAAAAAACATGTGAAAATATATATACATGGTGTTCTAGAAGACTGTGTAATCAGATGTCTCAGTGAAAAATTATATCTAATAAAACAAATAGTCTGTCATTTGGAAGATCTTGTGAACTGTGCCCAATCGTTCTCAAATGACTAAACTATTTTTCCCCCTCCTTCCATCTGCTAAATAATATATATATTATCATAACACTTTGTTGATGAAATCGAAAAAAATATTTATTTATTAACTTTTGACCATTGTGTAAATAACTGGTTTTTGATAAAACTTTATTTGAATTCAAAATATTTATTTTCCAGCTTATCTCTTAAAATGTAATTGTTTATATTTTTTTAATATTTTACAAATCGTACGCTTATTTATAATTTTAAATATTTAATAAATCAAAATAATATAGCTATTACAATAAACATTTCTCAGATAATTAATTTGATTAACAACATTTAAAGCAGCAGCGTGAAGCATCAGAAAGAAACGACTAATAGAATCTCCCTTCATTTCCTTTGTTTCGTGAAGCAAATACGATAACTTATCTTTATCAATCATGGCACAGGATTGCTGTCAAAATATTTATATTCAGTTCCATCACATGATTTACTGGTAATGATAACTTCTCCACTATAAATTGTTAGAAACTAAGTTTACTTTACCTGACAAAGTACACTTCATCTTGATGTGATCGATTTATTTCAGACAGAACCATTAAACAGATAAATAAATAATAAACAAAGATAAATCAATCACAACTGGATAAATTAACCACAGAATATCAACTGAATTTATATATATGATATTTACTTCAAAAATTATTTTAAAATTTATTTCTCTATAAAAATTTCTCCAATTCTATGGTACTCACTATTCACAGTGCTTGAAGAAAACAATATGCGCAGTCACATTACCTTATTAATATGAAGTAGGATCACATGACACTTGAATGACGATTTCTCATGCAGAAAAGTCTCTAGCTCACTGAGATATTTCCACTGAGGTCATATACTGTTCGAATTAGATATTTAAGAAGCCAGTGGAAGATGCATACCATCATCTTCATGATACTTAAACCAATATTTGATACCATGGATTGAAGAATGGAAACATCATTTTAAAAGATGTTATTTGAAAACAATATTTACCTTATGGATAAACTTGCCCCCTTCCCCCAGAATGTTCAAAAAGACTGCTGCTACAGGGTTACCAGGTAGAATAATGTTTGAGCTAAATGCATACCAAGATATGGTTACCTAAATCAAGATAGTTACTTCAATATATTTCAAATACCAAGATATGGTTGTCTAAATCCTTTATGTTTCACAATTAGGAGTAGCCAGACTAAATGGTCACTTGTTTTGTTAAATACCAATGTTGAGAAAGAAAAAAACAATAATTTCATCTTGAATTCATTATATTATTTCAACCATCCATTAACTAGTCCTTGAAATCACAGTAGTTAATGCTTTTCTTGTTAAGATTAGGATGAATCATTCCCATAGACACTGATGCATTCCATTGTAATTTTGTAGGGGAGGTTTCCAATAAACAATAACATCCAACCACAATTGTTTCAAGTAAACTTGGTATCTTACTAAAAGTATAGAGATGAACAAGCTTGAAACATTGAAGAGTCCAACAGTTATGGACGTTAATATTCTATTTAGCTGGACTCTTTTGGAACTTAAAAAAGTCTGACTTTTTTTTCCATAGGCTTATGAAACTGATATCATCTTCAAATATCTCTTATCGCTTCTTTAAGAGCCTATTTGTAAAAAAAAAAAAAATACTACAATGATATGTATTTTCATTTCAATTCTATACAATGTCAAAAAGTAGGTTCTAATTATTACCATAATTTTATCTGACATGTATACATAATTTGGCTCAGTAAAGTTTTTTTGATAGTTTGTCAGTAAATGATATCTGTGTGTGTGTGTTTATTGACATTTTATAATATAGTGAAACATTCCCAATCAATTAAATGAAATTTTTAACATTCTACAACTTTGTCTTTCTCATCAAAGTGACAACAATAAGTTAACAAAATATATATACTGTATATCTTAAGAACTTTTACTAAGCAAAACATTACATAAACATCTCAATAATTTATTACATAAGTTTTTCTTTGAATTGATAGGAAAACCATACTTTTATGTTCTTCATGAAATAAAATAACTGTAGATATTAAGAACATATTTAAATACTACATATCAAACAAGGACGCACACAGATAACTAAATTCAGTAAGAAAGCTATACTTCTGATTACAGATTTTATAGATACATAAGTATTAAACCACAGTCAAATATGTTATAGTGAAGACGTACTCTCCGTGAATTTTTCAGTATTCTATCTGACCGTCAAATGAGTAGAAGGTAGTGTGATTGTTAAAAATCTTAATAATGTATTCAATCAAAATGCATTCCTGGAGAAAAAAATAAAATATAGCTCTCAAAGCATATGAGTAAAGATTTAAAATATGTTGATATTAGCCTTACCAAATCTAAGAGTAGAAAAGACATGCAGGTATTTAGAAATGAAATTTCTCAAATATATATAGAAACTGATATGGTGATATGGTTGCTTGAATATTATAATGAATAAAAGATTGGGTGCTAGATGTATTAACACCTTGACAAAGGAAAAGGGCAGAAATAAGTTGATCTGGAGATAGGGATTTTATATCAGTATACCATCTGTGTCCATTTATTTATTCAAACATACAGTAGATGTGAAAATAATTGCTTTTAGATTGATTTTAACCTCCGGTTAATCAAACAATAAAAAAAACCACATGGTTGTTATAGAATTAAGGACTCTAAAACTGAATTGGTATCATATCTGTATAGGTATGCATGCAATTACCCTAGATTTTATTATTATTATTATTATTATCATCATCATCATCATTATCATTATTATTATTCTAAATTTTAAGTTATTAACTTTATGAAGGAGTAAAAAATGATTACTATAAACAAAAGTGCAATAATTCCTAGTCTTCAACAATGAAGACAAAATTCAGAAAATGGACAATCTGGGGGTGCAGATTTTATATTAGTACATCATTTAGTACTTGTTGATTATTTAAGTTTACAGTAAATACCTCTAGAAAAGGATGAAGTAACCACTTAAAAATTAAATAATAATATTAAAAATGGCAACAGACTTTAATGAACTACATTTGCAAATTGTACTTCTTTCAAAATCAAAGAAAATAATAACTGAACAATAAGAATTAACTCAATATTGTTCTAAACAAGAAAAGATTAAAAACGAATTTGATAGAGAATTTTTTTTATTACTATTTATAAATCCCTTTTAACTTTAATTTTAAAAAAGCACATATGTACTGAAATAAAAATTATCGAGTTCCCAAATGATTCCACTCTCAATGAAAAATTCTAAGATATTAATGTTCTATATATATATTAAGTGTAATAATGCTCAAGGCTAAATGGGTTTGTAAGTAATCATTGAAAACCGGTCAAAACTTAGACAATCCCAATATCAATAACAATCAACAATTTCAAACTGTTGTCAAGGCAACCTCTTTTTAATAATAAAGGTGGAAAAGGAGGTTGCCTTGACAACAGTTTGAAATTGTTGATTGTTATTGATATTGTGATTGTCTAAGTTGTTGATTGGTTTTTAATGATATATATATGTCAAAAATATCTGCAAAGAAAAAAATTGGCTGCAAATATTGTTATTTCCAAAGCATTTATGTACACAATTTTTCTCATGTATAAAAGTAACTACAAACAGGCCAATAATCCAAGTCACTCTTTCTGTCATTATAGAAGAATGTAGGCTTTCATCCTTTGCCTCCAAATTTGGCAAGTTGGTTAAGAATAAAACTGACCAAATTACTATACATCATACCATTTCCAACCTTCTTATACACTTAACAGTACTCTGATGATGTCTTCAGGATAGTCGAAACTATAAGAGTAAAGTTTTGGTGTAAAAAATAGTATTGTTAAGTATATAAAAAGGTTGGAAATGGTATATGTAAATATAGAAATCAATACATAAGGAAAGGAGGAAGAAGAAGAAAATTATATTAACTAAATTACTATTTATATTACTGAAAAATCCTATAATCATATTATTTTGAAATTTTTATTATGGATTTAAATAAAAATAAATTGTATAAAAAAAATATTCTTTATTTTTTGTGCCTGTGTCTACTCATCCAAGATCCCCAGACTAGTTTCTAGCTTGTGGCTTTCATAAGTGAGGAGCCTTGGATCTGAGAGCACTGTATCTAAATCTTAGGATCTAATGCAACCCTCCAGCAACCACCTTCAGCTTTTTTAGCTGACTATAAAGCTTTGAGTCCCAAATGAAAATATGTTTTCAAGCTAACCCTTGTGTAAGCAATAATGAATGGCGATCACGTGATGTTTGATGGTTTAATTTTGTGATGATTTAGAATATATTAACTTTTAATTACTAATTTTGTAGTCTATTTATATTTATTCTTTAATTTCCTTCTATGGCATTTCAGTTCTAGATCACCTATCATAAACTATGCACACATTTACTATATAAAAATCAAAATAATTACATATGAATGAATTTCTCTTTAAAATTAATACAATTATAAAGGATTTTTTTTTTCTATTGTTGGTTCAGCTTCATCATTATTTTGTAATTCCAAAAATCACAGTACATTAAACTTTACGACAAGTGGCAAGAACAAATATCCATCAATGATCTCCATCAGTGATGATGAAGAGTACTACACCTTTGTCATTAGTATATTAGCGTTTTGAGTTTTTTTTCTTATATTGTATAATCAGGTCAACAAATTATTACATCTGATAAAAAAATTAATTCTTAGAACAACAACAACAAAAAAGCAGTTTAAAATATATCTGATAAATATACACTTATTTACTTAGTCTAGATTACTTTAAATAAACATATTTAAAGTTCTTGTGGTCAGACTAGCTTTAGATATACGATACTGAATAATTATTTCTTGCGATAAGAAAACAAACATGATAAACTTTTATAAAATGATATCAAATTATTATATATAACTTAATTTTCAGTGAAGCCATAAGCAAACTTTAACTGAAATAGTGTACCTGGATTTTTTCTACCTGATATAGCTTTCTTCCTGCAACCACCATTTCACCTTAATGTTTAGAATCTAAGCCAATGTTTCCATAACTTATAAAGATCTGACATCAGTTCGCTATCGCTATATTTTATTATCCCCAGTTTTTTTAACAACTGCAGACATCTATATGCTTTAAATAGGACTATTATAATTAATATTTAGCATTAATGTTTAATAGTTTTATTATAATTAAAAATCTGTAATGCCATATTTTTATTTCATTTCTGTATAGATTAAATGTAAATATACACTGAAATGATATATATATGTTATAAATTATATTTTGTCATTACTTAAATCATATTTAATAAATAATATTTCTATAGTGTAATTTTCACTACGTTATTCTCACGTAAGGTAGAGAGTGGTTCCTATCTACTTGTATCACCTTCACTACACCATCTCAATAAAAAAAAAAAGATTTATTGGTCGGAAGTTCATAAGATGTTTGAGCGCCAAAACAGCAAGTGTGAGAGTCGATCCTGCAATCTGCTGTAGCAAGTAGGATTATGCAGGATGACTATAAATCAGTCCCTATCTTGCAGGAAGGTATTACACTACAGAAATATTATTCATTAAGTGGATAATCTCTAGTCCAGTAAATGGATTGTTAGACTCCCATTAATTGTAATATTGCCTAAATAATATTAATAAAACCTTATTAATATTTTTAAATAATAATAAATCTTTTTTTATATTTTTAACTACTTCATCTAATATAAATTTTACTCAATAAGATCCCCAAACTTTGAAATGTGCTAAAATAATTATCAAAGCCCTATGTGGTTTAGTACCATAATAGAGTAGCCGATGCTAGAACTCATGTCCGTAGATCACAACATACTTCTACCAGCTCTGATGCTTAAACTTCATAAAAATTTCTGAGAAATAAATTGATGATTATTAGTTTTAATTATCAAAGAAATCACTCTGCTTTTCAAAAATGAGAAGTGAAAATAAAAGGGAAAATGGATTTATCAGTACATATTATAACGATCGAAATGAAAGTGAAGATCGAATCTAACCGCAAACTACGATATCTGCTCTACAAGGCGCCATCTAGGCATTTAAACCTAGAAAAATTTATAGAGTAGGCAGATACGCGCTGTTAAGATTCCACTTTATTTAAATATTCAGATCGTTAGCCCAAGTCACTAGCTCAGTGAAGACGCAGAGATAAAAATATATAAATTTTATATCTTAAATATAAAAGAATAAAAGCCACTGCCAGAAATTAACACATAAAAATATTTATTTACACACATATAAAATAACATTTAAATTTTGAGGAATAAATTCAACATTTTAGATTTTTCTATTAATCTTTAGTTTTACATTTAAGTAAATTACAACCATGAGTTTAATATTTATTTAGTGAGTCGATTATGAATAGACTACATAGATCTGCATTTGAAAAGAAAATATTCTTCCCAGATTTAACCTTAGGCAACAAATTTCGCAATCAAACCGGCGCCAATCCATCTGTTACATTTATGTATTCAATGTAGCATGAAAATACGACAAAATACTATACTGTCAGGAATGTACATCTGAACAGCAAGTAGAATTAGAGAAAAAAATTGTCTCTCTACCAACCAGGAATGCGACATCTGTTGGCGAGTAGAACAATAAACATAAAACTCCATAGGAATGGACTGCGGTCCTTTGCCGTCTTACAAACCCATCCATAGGCAAACAGAAGGTGTGTGGCATATATATATAATCCTGCCCGTAGCGGATCTCATACTACATCTACAATTACACAAATATATCCAATCCATTGAACCAATTCAACTACGAAATGAATAACCTAAGATTACCCTCCCTTAATATAACTTTACAAAACTATATAGCCATTCACGCCCGACTTAAATTTAACATTTAAATACGTTTGCATAAATTATTTTTATACAATTTGTTTTATAATGTCGGGTATAGATTGGCTGCACAGATGCCATGGTCAAAAACATTCCAAATTAAACACTACCGATCAAAATACAAAGTCAATTGATAACGTCAATTGTTGAGGGAATACAGGAGACCCTTTGGTGTTCATCATAAGACACCGCAGTGACATTGTTGACTTATATATTCCAATCGACTGTGAAAACCACAACATAACCAACCGCTAACGAATCTATGCAACGTCTATACCAACTTAAATGTAATGCATTTAATAATTCCTACAATAAATATTATTACAAATAAAAATAATAAAATGGAAATGATTTTAGCAAAACTTAACTATATAAATTTAAACAATCAATTATTAATTTGAAAATCAAATAAGAGTTCATTTTAATATTTAAATTAGCTGAATCTTTAAAAAAAACAATGACGAAAGTTCTTAATTACTTTTTTTTGTTGTTAATTTGTAAAGTTCATAGCTCACGGTAGAAGAGTCCAGGTTTCTGCTTTTAATTCCCGCGACGCCTCCATTGGAAGATAATGTTCTGGAGATGGCAATAGCTGGTTCAAGGTATCACAGTCTTTTCATTTTTTTTTTTTATAGAGAGTGTATGTGTGTCCTACCACATCTCTCAAACACAAAACGCTGGAACTGTCCTAAAAAACTGTATTTCCCTTTTTATATTAATCCACACGGATTCAATCAACAAAACGTCACTAATCCATCACTTTCGTTAGGGTCCGATCCAAGGCTTAGTGCTTCCATTGGTCAAGCTAATTTCTCTTTATTTTCTTATCTATCTTTCATCAGATCATTTTAATTATACAAGAGCCCAAGGCTAGCTTGCTTTTCAAACAATTTATAAACAATCATTTCCATTTACAGATTACAAGAATTAATTAATACCTGTTTTTATTTTTAAATCTTGTACTTTTTCTTATAAAAAGTACGTTCAAATACTTATTTATTTATTTTTTTTTAAAAAAAATATTTTTAAAGTTTGGCATCTGTGCGAATGTATATACGTTTAACAAAACATTTTAATTTTAGCGTTTAGTTTTTTACTTTTATTTGTGAACTTTTAAGTTTTTATTTTAAATTAATGTAACGACATATTTATATATCGTTACAATATATATGATCACAAATCCAGCCTTACAAACTAGATAGCTATATGGGTCTGAATTCAGCTCAGTTTCACCATATAGTAATAGCCTCTGCAATATATAGCATTGCAAAAACCTTCAAAGGTATACTTATAATAATTAAAACAAGTTATAAATTTTGTAAAATTGCTTTTACGCTTGCATTTTATGATCACTAGATGTAGCTTACCAGTAGCTCTAAATAAGCATTTTTATAAGTGCCGAAAGAGATAGAATTCAAAATCTCTATCATTATCCCTACCTCCAGACCAACTGGTTTGACACATAAATGTCTTCAAATCCAGCCTTAAAACTAGATAGCTATATGGGTCTGAATTCAGCTCAGTTTCACCATATAGTAATAGCCTCTGCAATATATTGCATCTAGTGATCATAAAATGCAAGCTTAAAAGCTAAGTTACAAAATTTATAATTTGTTTTAATTATTATAAGTGTACCTTTGAAGGTTTTTGCAATGTTTATTTTCTTCAGTTTCATCATTAACTGATTTCAAATTTATATTAGAAGAGATAGTCTCCATAAATCTGGAATACATTATGCTTAAACAACTCTATTTAAACCCGTTAGTCTTTTTAATATTTCATTTGACCCCCTCATGGTTCTCAAATCATACTTTTCCATATTAGCAAGTACTTTAGCATTATCAAAATCAGGTTTTTTAGAAATTGGTCACAAACCTGATTTTGATAATGCTAAACTATTTGCAAATTTGTAAAAGTATGATTTGAAAACCAGGAGGGAGTCGATTGAAATATTAAAAAGACCAACTAATTTAAGTAGAGCTGATGAAGAACAACATATTCCAGTCTTATGGAGACCACTTATCCGATCTCTTTCTTCTAGTATAAACATGAAATCAATTAATGTTGAAACTGAAGAAAATAAACAGTTTGTTAATTCATATATTCTGACTGCTCAACTACTTCATATTCGATCTCATTCTTTACCTCACACTCAATCTCGTTATTATGTGAGATCTAATGGTTTTTCTTTGAAAATATAACCTTAACAATGGTGGATGCTATTTCGTCGAAACGTTGGGAATTAATGAAAACTAACACATGGTTTACCCCAAAAAACTATTTTATATATGTAAAATGTGAATTAAGTGCTTTAATTAAATATTACTACATAATTATAAGCTTGCAACAAATGAGAAATACTAGAAGAATAGACACTGTTCCCAATGTATTCATCATTAATTAATAAGATTCTGCTTTCTTTTCTTTACAGTTAAAACTAATCTGATAATATTTACAAACCAATATGGTTGTATAAAAAAATTTTCGGAGCTTGTTGAAGAATTTCCAGATACAATGCATACTTAAACATTAAGAAATGGGCATCACCGATTAATATATGATCATTAAACTAAAAAGCTCCTCCTCTTCATCATCATCCTCCTCCTCCTTATTAATGGTTATATATATAATTTTGTATCATGTTTAAAAATATTAAGCAAATCTTTTAAAATGGATTGTAAAAATGATTTATTATAATCAAAATTAAACTTCAATATTAAATTTGATATAAAAGACTTTAATTGAATTTAAAAAAGAAATGTTTAAAAGCTTATCAAAAATTGGACAAGAAGTGACATTTACTAACAAAACAAAATTATTGATTAACAAACTGAAATCAGTAATCTTAAACTATGTTCAACCGCAATTCAGCCATGAAATTTCCAGACTGATGAGTAGCTAAAGAACTACTTAAACTTGTAAATATTTTTCTCTGAAATCAAATAAGACAATTTACTAACAAACATTATAAAACTAGTATACATATATACATACATAAAACGTTTTATTTTGTTAGTTAGTAAAGATTGATGAAATTTGAAACACAGTAATAGAAAATATAACGTATTGTTACAAAAGCAAGCAATATATCCACCTATTATATTTGGGTAGTTGGTTGAATAAGGATGGAACCAGTGAAGATAAAGTTAAAAGAAGAATAGCGTTGGCAAAGGAGGCATTTACTAAATAAGAATTATGAACCTTTGAGGCGAAAATTTAAAAAAAAGATTTATTAAATGCTAAGTGTGAAGTGTACTGTTGTATGGTTGTGAAACATGGATAATGACTAATAAAATTAGAAATAGATTGGAAACATTTGAGATGTGGTCATGGAGACGAATGGAAAAATTCAATTGGATTAATAAAATATTAAGGAAAAAGTTTTGAAAAGAGTAAATAAAAAAAGAGGAGTGCTTGAAAAAATTACAGATAGAAAGAGAAATCAGATTGAACATATATTAAGAAGAAAGTATAGTTTAAATAAAGATGCTTTGGAGAGAATAGTGAGTGAAGACAAAAAGAAAAAATGGAAAAGATTGACATTGCTATATGATATAAGAGATGGGAAGAATTATGTGGAATTGAAGAGCTGGGCAATGAAGAGAACAGAGTGGAGAAATGAATAAATTAGTGGTGTGAATGGACTTGCTTATGGCACAGAATAATATTGATTGATTATAAAGTATATGATTTGCTTGGTCATAATTCTTACCTTTTTATCTCCCAATATTTGAACCTGTTTTATACAATACATACATATTAATAATTCATAATGTTTATGCAATCTGCAAACATGACTACTATATGTATATTCTCTGCTATACAAACTATAAGCAACAAAAAAAATTATTTGAAATATAACAAGACAAAAAATTAATACTTTATGCAGTCTTCACCATTAACATCCACCACACTTGTAAGTAAACAAGAATAGAACTCAAAAAAAAAAAGTTAAGATAAATTTTGAGACAACTGTAAATACTAATCTCAAAACATATTTATGTCTTTATACATCATCTATAGAATTTTTCCTTTATATATTTCACATTTTCTGCAACAGGACTTTCTAAAAAATTTCACCACAGCCTAAATGTAACACTATTTTTTCCATCCTCAATCACAATCTTTCCATAAAAAAATGTATTTCTTTAGAAAGACATTGAAATAACTTAAATGAGATAGATCTCATAAAAAAACATGCTCAATTTCACCATAAATAACTAAAACTTCTATTAGTCTTTGCGTTATATGTCTAATCTAATGAAGATATACATACTTTATGTATTATATCAGTTTATAACAACTGATAATCTATGAGAATCGAGGAAGATGAAAACTAAAATGAGATGAAGCAAGTCGAATCACAACTGATAAGATCTAGATGCAATGACTCGATGCTAACTAATTTCTTTGTCTTTTATTCTGGATTCAAAACATTATATGTAAATATGAAAATTTACATCTTATAATGGTGATCAATTTATGGTTAGATATTTAGTTGGTTAAATGCCACTGGACTCACTACGAATATGGATATGTCAACCATCCCTACCATTCTTATTATATATCCAATGTTATATGATAACTAAAATTAGAATATCAAACACCTATTCTTCATGGATGAATGTTCTTATATACTACAATATGCATAGCTCCAATTCCATGGCTCTACAAGGAGTGTCTAAATAATGGTGCTGGAAATATTACTAGAGACCTTATTTTAGCTGAATTTTGCTATAAGCTTTACCTTTCTGTAGATTATTTCTAGAATAATGTTTAAAAAGTTTTAAATATATAAACAAATAATTTTATCACAGCATTATGTTAACAATGAACTATAAACTACAGTACACTATATACAATTATTCTCTATCCTCTTGACCTCATCTACACTCTCTTTTAAACTATTACCTTCCCATATATATTTAAATAATAATTTGATTTCTAATACACCAATACTCTAAGGAAAAATCTTCAGTTATATAAGAATCAATTCTACTAATGTGTCAAATTTACAGACTCTACTTATATCGAATAAATTTCAACATAACCTGTATTAAGAAATTATCATTTCCTAATTCTTTTAAACAAATTGCTTAATAAGTTATAACTTTATTACATCTGTTAAATATTAATTATAGATCTATATTATGTATATATTTGGTTATATGCTTTGACTTCATGTATGTGTGAGACAACTACTTGTTTTAATATTGATGTATTGTTGTCCCAGAAACTAGCAATCATGCATATGAAATAAAATGATGGAAACAGTTAGTAAAAATGGCTTTTTACAAATACTGTATAAACAAAAAGGTCATAGAATATTGAAATATTCATTTCATATGAGATGTGCAATTTTTAATTGATAAAATAAACTTCAATAATAATTAAAAGAGCTTATAAAATTCAGTATCCGTAACTTCCACCTTTTGTTCTTGTGGAAAAGGTGTTTAAAATATATTACTAGTTTTCATACCTAAAATATATAATGATTTAAAATGTATAACATTTTAAAATTCATGATTTTACAGATCAGCATTTAATGGTAGAAAGATTCTCACCTGGATTATTCCACAGCAATATTCCAAAATATAATAATACATAAAAGAGATTGCCTAATGCATACTTGGTGACAAATATTCTTATTCTAAACACCATTTCCTTGAGAGAGGTTCATCATAAAGTTATAACTGCTTATTCCCACATGATGAAACATTCAAATATATTAATACAGTGCTATATATCACCTCAAAACAAACAAATCTGCATTAACGGTATTTGTAAGTTTTCTAGCAAGCCAACATGGCAGCCTGTATTTTTGATAAATTTCCAGTTTCCTGGGCCTCCAAAAATGTTTAGGAAAATATGCTTGCTTAGAAACGTCTACTTAATATTTACATGTTATTTTTTATTACTATTATTTTTAAAAAATAAATCATTGTGGAAAAATTAATTACAATATTTACAGTTTTTCTCTTTTTTTGAATTAACTTATTAACACAAAAATGGAAAAAATATATAAATATTATATTTACACTTTATTCATGTCGGTGGTGTACATCCATATCATGACCATTGACTCACACTTATCACAAAGGCAGGATCCCGCAACTTTGGAAACAGTCCAATACATCATGTTCTGTGACAGGAAGGTTCCAAAAATTTGAATCATTATGACACTGTGGAAAAAACTGTTGACAAAAAGAAACCGCTGAATTAAACCAAAATATGACAATGTTAAGAGCTTCCCGTCACTTCCCATGTTATAAGTATAAAAAAAAAAAAAAAGAAATAAAACTTCTTAATAAAAGTTATTGGAATTTATTCATTTTTTTTTTAAATTTAATAATCGATTTATTAATTTTGTTTTAATTTAATGACTAACACATCTTTGGTAGATTGTATACTAGCAATAATTAATTCTAAATTAAGATTAATTATTTATTTCATTTTATTATTAATTTAGTTTAGTTTACTATTGTTTTCCTGAAAGTTTGTGATGATTGTATTCTAGTTGTATTTTTATATTGGACTATTTCCGTATTGAATGTCTTTAGAAAAATTTAACTTTTATTTTAAATATTCCAAATACATTCAACTGTTAGTAATAGCATATCAAACAGGTTAGTATATGCACAACATTTCGAGAGTATTATTCTTCCCTCTTCTTCAAGTGTAGCTGGCCTGACTAGTGACAGTATTATCATGGAATTTGAACCTGGGTCCTTAGATTCTTGATTATTGAATTTTAAGGTAACAGTCAGTAGAAATTTCATATACTTATCTATGAGGTTCCTCCTGATTTCTCCACTTTTTCCTAAGAGCAAAGTTGATTAGTGGTTTCCATACATTATGTATAGTCACACTAGGATGGCTAATGGTTTTGTTTGCCATTGTCATGTTTACTATGTTTTATCGCATGGAAATGTTGCCCAAGAATCTTTATTGCATTGATATTTAATGAATAAAGGGTATTGACATTTTTGTAATCATATAATGTGACAAAGCCATATTTTAATACAATATAAAAATGGTTAAATATCAATATTTTTAATCAATATACAAATATAAATGAAGTGTTTAATATAAAGAATGATAAAGATTTTAATACTGGAAGTTAAAGATATAGTTAAAAAATATAATAAATATAGATTAACTTTTTAAAAATGGATGTGATTTCAATGTACATAAATATTAATGTAGATAGGGCAATTAACAAGTATATAGAAGACAAAAATAAAAAAATTTAAATACCAATTAAAATTTTAGTGATAATGGAATTACGTTATAAGAAATGTAACATTTCAATTTAATAATAAATATTACCAATAAAAAGAATTATTAATGAGAAAGCCGTGAATGCAGTTTTAAATAATATATATTAAAGATTTTGAAATAAATACAGTATTATAAATAATAAAAATGCACCTATAGTAATAAAAAGGTATATGGATGACTATTTATTAATTTTTAATACAAATCAAAGAAAGACAAATAAATAAATTTGTTGCAGCCATTAATGACATAGGTAAAAATATAAAGTTCTTAATAGAAAGAGAACAGAAAATAATATAGCTTATTTTAATTAATAAAAAAAATAAGAATGAAAAAAGTGATGTGGAAACAACAATATATAAGAAAAATAACAATAAAAATAATATTACAAATTAGTTTTCAAACATAGATATAAAATATAAAATTAATACATTATTCTACAGCACTTTGAGCCAAAATGGAAATTTTAAAAACAATGAAATTAATAACAGAGAAAAATAATAGAAAATAAATAAGATATATATTTAAGAATAAAAACTAACAGTGACAAAATAACAATTAGAATAAAAGAAAAATTATAAATAAATTAAATAAGACATGAAGAATTATATTAATAAAGTTTATAAAATAATTGTGCATAATGTTATTTTAAAAATATAAAAATATGTTGGAAAAACAAGAATTCAGATAAACACAATTAAAACAACATAAATTAGATGAAAAGTCTCCTATGTTCATACATGTTAAAGAAACTGGTCATGAATTTGAAGATGAAAATATGAAAAATTATAGTAATTGTGACAAAGAAAGATTAAAGAGATGCTGATATTAAATAAATTTGGCTTAATATGAATAGAACTTTAAGCCCCAAAATGTTATTGGTTTAATAGTTTTTGTATATAATAATGCCTTACTAATTTATAAAATACATGTAATTCTAAGAAAATATATAATTTTCTTATACTGAATGTTTCTTGTATATAAGATACTAAATAACATAATATTGAAAAATAAAATATTAAGAATATATATTTTAACAGGCAACCCTGGTATTAATTTTGGTTGTTTGTTTATATATAAAAAAAATGACTCTATTGACCACGTAAGGTAATAAACACAAAACTATGGCTGTATAGTTGCCATAACACCTGCTGATAGGATCTGACTACTATCCATCATATTGGGTTCGAATATGAATCCCATTTCTTAAATATACATTAAGAAATAAAGTATATGTATCCTATATCACGATATACGTTAAAAAAATATAATAAAAAAAATCTACCTAGTGGCCACTGTTTCATTTAAAAAAAAAACAATTTCTTCGGAAAAAGTATATTTATGAGCGTCAATTAATAAACTGACCCCAAACGCCAATCTTACTAAGACCGTAAGAATTATACTTTCTCCTCTTTTTTTTTTTTTTTTAATTAATTAAAAAAAACTTTAAAACTTTCTCTCTTAGACATATATATCTCATTCTTTATATTTTCCCCTCGCAGCTGAATCAAATTTATTAGACTCATGCTGATCTAAGCAGTTAGGGAATATTGTGTAACTTTTTTGTAACAGGATTTGAACCCGACTATTGTTACAATGCCCCCTGTTGGAAAGACTTCAAAATGAGGTATACTTATTTTGAGGTCTAAAATAATAAATCGTAACATACACAAAAAAAAAATCCCTGTAATATACTATTTTTTTTCTTCTGTTCTATATATATATTCCCCTATCAATGTCTACATCTACCTTACATCTGCTGCAGATGTGCGTCGAATAATAAACCAATTTAAAACCGTGCCAAACTGAAACGCCTTAACCGATTAAGACATCAAACCCAACAAAAAAAATACACACACAAATGAAAACAAACAAAAAAAAAAAGAACTTGTGCACACTTCTTTATTTTAATCACTCTCTACCTCTTAATGTTGGTGATGGAGGATGCGACCTTTTTCCCTGTTCACCATATGACCTCGGTAATGGCTGACGGTCTTCCCTTTCATAATATGGATGCAGTGATGTTCCCATATCTTCCCTTTGGTAACCCTTTTGGATCCCTCTTGGATGCCTATGTTCTTCACATCTTGTCGTTTGAGCATTTTCAACTTTTCTCCTATCCAGCGGTTCTTCGCGGTCCTGCGCGCTCATGTCTATAGCATTTAGTAGTTTGGATACTTCCTCAATGAAGGCCTTCCCATTTCCCAGGAGCATCTGTTCAACTTTCAGTGGCAAGTTATGTTTAACTACCCTAATAATGTTATTTTCAGTCATGCTGCATCTAAAGTGCACAACTTAACTATCTGACGACGGAAAAACTGAGAATAACTTTCCTGACTAGTCGACTTATATTTTTCCTGCATTATATAATATCTCACCATTTCTTGTCTTTCTTCAGACCAGAATGTGTCTCTTACTGCTTCTCTATACTCTTTATAAGTCTTGGGTGGATGAAACAGCGAATCCCACCATGACTGTGCGTCTTCCACCAAGTTGCTACAGGCAATAGCCAATTTGCTTTCTTCAGTCATCACGTTAATGGTAAAATATCTTTCTAGGCTTTTTAAATGTTCAATTGGCGCCTCTCCCATTTGTCTGGCAAACGCTCTAATCTTTAGGAGCTGGTTTATCTGTGACTGCGATATCGAGTATCTCACTGTAGCCTTCTTATCTTCTACTATACTATTTTGCTCTATTTGGTCTTTTTTACCCCCTTACTCCCTCTTTATTTTCTATCTCGGCTTTCGTTTGTCCTCCCTCAAGGTCATCTTCTCTTCTGGTTGGGCTTTCTTCCCTTTTGCTTTCCCCTATCTGCTCGTCCAGTTTCTTTTCTATTGCTAGTATTCTAATCTCCTGCTTTTTTGTCTTTCGAACAACATATCCTGTCTTTCTCTCATTTCTTCAAATCTTAATTCCATTCTTTCTTCCATATCAGTCTCCCCTGCTTTATCTGTGCTATCCTTGTTCATTTTCTCTTCCTTTCTTTCTTTTGAACGGGTTTTCATCTATTTTATCTCTACTTTTATTCTTATGTTTTATATTTTTACGAAAACGAATTTTTGTTTCTGAGTGAAATAATGACACAATTATATATTCTATTATTTTTTTTTCTATACAACATGCTAGGCTCACCCCCCCCAGCCCACAAAGTACTACGCTGACTGTCACCTGCCCTATTGTCGAACCTCTAATCCTATCTAGTGCTTTATTCATCCAAGTATTATTAACGAGACAAAATAATTACCAACTACAACAACACACACAAAAAAATTTCTTCTCAACCTGCCGTTCTCCTACTTTCATAGCCCCAATTCATTGGGAAAGCCATTTTAACAGGCAACCGTGGTATTAATTTTGGTTGCTTGTTTATATATCAAAACAAAATGATTCTATTGACCACGTAAAGTAGTAAACACAAAACTATGGCTGTATAGTCGCCATAACATCTGCGGATAGAATCTGACTACTATCCACCGTATTGGGTTCGAATCCCCTTTCTTAAATATACATTAAGAAATAAAGTATACGTATCATATATCAGGATATATGTTAAAAAAATATAATAAAAAAATCTACCTAGTGGCCATTGTTTCATTTAAAAAAAAACAAAAAAACAACAATTTCTTCGGAAAAAGTATATTTATGAGCGTCAATTAATAAACTGACCCCAAGCGTCTTACTAAGGTCGTAAGAATTATACTTTCTCCTCTTTTTTTTTTTTCTTCTTTAAATTAATAAAAAAAAAACTTTAAAACTTTCTCTCTTAGACATATATATCTCATTCTTTATATTTTCCCCTCGCAGCTGAATCAAATTTATTAGACTCATGCTGATCTAAGCAGTTAGGGAATATTGTGTAACTTTCTTGTAACAGGGTTTGAACCCGGCTACGGTTACAATATATATATATTTCTCTTTCTTATAATAATAATAATAGTAAAATATATTTTTATAAAATAAATATAGAGGAAATAGTAAAATAAAAAATATACATATATATATATAACAATAAAAATAATAAATAAAATGGTAATTAACTATTATATATAGTTTTATTCAATTAGCATAAGTACTTTCGGATAATTCCTTAACCTGCCTCAACTGCCGTTAAATTCAAAAAAACAAAATCGAAGCAAATACCACCAACTCAAATCCCATGAATCCCGAATTTTAATGTTAGCAGCTTGTTTATTAATTGTATTTATTTTATTTCTATTTATTAAAATTGCCTCCTTAGGTTGGGTCAACATGTACAGAGAAGTTTCAACAGCTGTAGTCTCAGTAAAAACAAGAGGTCAGATGAACTTTCTGATTCAAATAGATAGTCATGTTTAT
Organism: Epiperipatus broadwayi; assembly: GCA_028023455.1. Lineage (NCBI taxonomy): Eukaryota > Metazoa > Onychophora > Udeonychophora > Euonychophora > Peripatidae > Epiperipatus > Epiperipatus broadwayi. The sequence goes on along the minus strand of JAQFVV010012450.1, from coordinate 4,661,165 downwards.
TATCATTGAAAATACAATCATGGAAGAATTTTAAAAGTGATTCTAATTCACTTCATCAAAAGTTGACAATGCACAAACAATGGATGACAGAAAACATAACCTAAAATACGCTGCTAATACTTCTATGTAGAATACCATGAAAGAGCTATTCCGTTTTCCATTAATTGAATGCACACCTTGCTCAGTAATATTATCCAGGTGATTTGCAGAAAGGTAACAGATTTCTTAACTTTCATTGAATGTTTAACTGGGGACTAAATGTAAAATCTTTAAAAAAAAGGACACGTCTCAACAATTTTTCCAATCACACCTCAATCATTTGTGTTAGAAAATTTTAAGAAAAAAAAAATCAAAATCAAGACTTACTATTCATATTTTTGACTGAGATTTACCATAGATAAATTCATTATTAACTTGTAAATATACAGGATTCGAACTTGGACTTTCAAGCCCCTTCACTATCCACACTATCTCATATTACTGATACACGTGATCACACACATGCAGAAAATAAATAATCATCAATATATGTATTTCATGCTAAACCAGCACTCATCAGTTGGTCCACATTACCATCTCCCATACATATGTATAACTGACTAATGATTATATATATATGTATGGGAGATGGTAATCTGGACCATCTCCCATACATATGTATAACTGACTAATGATTATATATATATGTATGGGAGATGGTAATCTGGACCAACTGATGAGTGCTAGTTTAGCATGATATACATATATTGGTGATTATTTATCTTTTCTGCATGTGTGTGACCATGTGTATCAGTAGTATGAGATAGTGTGGATAGTGAAGGAGCTTGGAAGTCTGAGTTCAAATCCCGTATATTTACTATTAGGCTCCAGGTATAAGAGTGCCTGGTATTTCAAATCTTATTAATTTGTAATTATATTTATATAAATAAATACTGTTACTTTTTTTATTTATTATTTAATTTATTATTATTTTATTCTTTTATAATAATATTAGTATAAGTAAATGTGTCTATGTGATAAATATATTTCCCAAATTCATCATTCATGACTTACCATGTTTAGCACTATCTGGTAATAGAGCATGGCAGGCAAATAGGGTGCATATATCACTAAAACATCACATGATCACCCTTTCTTATGCTTACACAAGCTGTAGCACTTTTCTCCATACGATAGCACAACCAAGTGCAAACCATAGTAATCAATGGATGGTAGAAAGTGTCTGTTAGAGAGTTGCATTAGATCCAAAGATCAAGGTGTAGTAGTATTCTCAGATCCAAGGTTTCTCCATGATGAAGACTACAAACTAAAAATTAGTCTGGGGATATTGTATTAGTGGGCTCTAGATAGACATACACAAATCTAGAATACATTAGTTACTATGGCTTACACTAGGTGGTACTACTGTACAAAGAGAATTGCTACTGTTTTAATTTATTCATAAATTGAGAATTTTGATATATAAGTTTTAATAGAAACATTTTATTAGTAGGTTTATCTTAAACTTCATGAAATTGTGATTAAAATGTCGTATAATAGTATTTACATTTGTAAAAATAAATGTTTTGTCATTTGATGGTTCATCAAATATATGTTTAAGGTCTTTGTTTTCTAATAAAATAAATATTATACATAATTTGTTTTTAAATGATTATTTAATGATATTGATAAATTATAATTTGAAAATGAAAATATTCATTACTAACTATCTGTGGACAATTTATACATATCTATGCTTATGTATTATTGTAAGGGATAAATAGTTTCCTATGCAACATTACTAAAAGTGACTCTAGAAAATAAATCTATACTTCTTCCCAATAACAAACTATAATTTAATATTGTTAAATAATATAAGAAAATATTAAAGAAAGAAGTTAAGTTTATTTATATAGTCACAATTACATACAAATATTGGAAAGTTACGAAATACAAAATGAAACTATTCCAACTAGTAATAAATCAAAATAAAAGATAAGTTTACCCAGCATGATTTGGCATGCCTATGTTTTGTATTTTATAATTCAAGTAATAGTCACTAATAAAAGGAACAAAATAATTTATTTAAGAAAAATAAAATAGCAATAATGCCATCATAATAGTTATCAATATTTAAATTTATATATCAAAATCAACAAACGCATGTTTGATCAACAATCTGAGGCATTGCCAAAACAAACCAAGCTATCCTTAATCTCAATACCTGGTAACATGGTAACCTACACATTGAGGGCTTTAATTAAGCAGTAAGTGAAATGACTGTTAGATATAGACTTAACACCCTACTATCATATTCTAGGTAACGTAATATTTAAATATTAATTTATCATTATAACCATATTATTTATAAAGAAATAAACATCACCCATGCTTAAGAAAATATTCATTATAAAACAAAGTCATTATCAAATGAAGTCAAATTAAAAATAGAAAGTTTTCATTTATATTAGATATTAGTGATTTGTTGTAGAGATTTTATTTTTAAATATGGGAATAATTGTTATAAACAAAAATAGGATTTAAGTATGAGTGAATTTTTGGCAGGAGTATATATGTACAATTTTGAAAAACATTTTGTTTATTATTAGTATTAACAAAATGTTTTTCAAAATTGTAAACATATACTCCTGCCAAAAATTCACTCATACTTAAATCCTATTTTTGACTTCCTTATCCTTTATATATAAATCTATAATATTATTAATAGTAACTTCTGGGTCAATGTTAGTATATACATATTAACTATATTTAATTTTACAAAAAATAAATTTTTAAAAACTTTATTATCTAAAAAAATCACTTAATTTATAATAAATTATATAGAATTATTAACACAATTTTTATCATATAATGTTATATTCATTAAGGCTGTAGCCTCAAGCACATGCATATAAAATGTGATAGTAGGGACCTCTACAGGTCTTAAACCAAGCTGGTGGTTTAAGACCTGTAGAGGTCCCTACTATCACATTTTATATGCATGTGCTTGAGGCTACAGCCTTAATGAATATTACTGTGTGTTTAAATAAATTTATAATTACATATAATGTTATATATTTTTAAAAAATATTTCTATAAATCCATTCCAAAATATTTTCATAATAAGTATTACAACTACTAATAATTACCCTCATTGGAATTCTTGGTTTATGAATTTTAGGTAATCCATACAGAAGAAGAAGAATAAGGTAATTTATATTGATTTCAACATATCAAAAGATTTGCTTGTTAAAGTTAGAAAATTATTTACAATGATTAATAAGAAATATAATGTTTTCATTTATCCTATTTATAAAAAGAAAAAATGTTTAAGTTTTTTAATTAATAATAATAGGAAGTACATAATAAAATGTTTGCATTGTATTACAAATAATATAGACATGTCATATGTTGGGACTACTAAAAATAAATTAGAAACTAGATTAAAACAGCATTTAAGTGATAAATATTCTGCTATTTATAATCACATGAATAAATTTAAACATAAAAATCTTGAAATAAAACCTTTAAAATGTATAAAATCATACCATGAAGAATAATAAAGAAAGGAATTTTCATTAGTGAAATTAAGCCTGAATTGAATAGATAAGAAAAAAAATAATAGATTTTTTAATTAAATGTTTTTAGGATATTTCTGGATGGTATATAAATGTGAAAATTTTGATAAAGTTTTGAGATTGTTTGTAATAGAAAGGGTTTGAGATAAAGAGTATTTTTTAGTATTTTTTAATTTTTGGATTTGTTTGGAATATATGCTTGGTGTGGACTAATATTTTTATAATAGTCATATAAAAACAAGATTTAAAAAAAAGTTTGGTGTATTCATTTATATATATTGAAAATAATGAACTATTTTTAAAAAGAAAACTGTGTAGATGATATTTTAAATATTTATTTTATGTATGTATTCTATATACATAAGAAAGATGTGAAGAAGATTATAAATAGCAGTCATAATGTATCAAAAAATAATTTTTTTAAGATTAAAAGATTATGAAGGATATAAATAAGAAATTAAGAAAATAATATAATTTATTTTTGAAACTAGTATACAAAAATAAATTTAATTTAGGAAATGTGATAAAAGCAGAAAATATTAATGGAATTTATAGGATTGAGTGTTTAGATTGTAAAAGAGATAATAGAAATGTATTATATATAGGTACAACAAAAAATAAATTAAGGTCAAGATTAAAACAACATTTGAATGATAGAAATTCAAAGGTTAATATATATATAGTAGAATTTGGACATATAGATTTTAAGATAAGAGTGTTAGAAAATGCAAAATTATATAAAGTATAATAAATACATATATAGAAAGAAAAATATGCCTTAATTAAATAGAATGAATTATATAAAAATAGATTAAAATTAAAAATAGTGTATATACAAAAAAATATTTCTTAAAAAGGGTTTTTTTTTTAGTAATTCATTTAAGAGTATAAAAAATAAAAAAATAAAATTTGTTATTTTTATGTATATAAAAAAAATGAATATATTAAAAAAAAAGTTTGTGGAGAAATAAGTAGATAAATGTAGATTATATAATATAATTAATGTCATAAAAGATGTATTAATAGATAAAAGAGATGTTGTTGTTTTTTATGATAAGGATATATACATTTATATATTAGTTTTATTTGTAATAATAATATATATAATATGTAATTTTGTAGATCCTTGAAAATGACCACAGAAAAAAGTGGTTGAAATATTGTATGTTAAAGACCTAAACATGTATATATAATTGATAAGAAATAAAGTTTTTAAAAAGAAAAAGTTAGTATATAAAGTGATTGGATTCAATGAAAAGAAGATTATAGTTTGATAACTCATTAAAAATTTAACCCTGAAATTGATAAATGGTTAATAAAAACACAACGTGCATACAGAAGTCCTTGTATTTTCCATATATGGCTGCATTGTTTTCAACACCACCTGGCAGATGTGAAATAAAAAATCATAAATATGACCTTTCTTACTTGAAATACAGATCTGTGTCTTCAAATAATGATTCACACAAATCTATGTGAGTAATTTTTGGATACCGTTGTCAACTGGTTTGTATGACACCTGGAAAACATTCACCATTTAACATAGTGGAATTTAGGAGTCAGACAATTGAATTTTTTTGGAAAAAACGTTGAAAAATTAAAATGACAAAATAAGTTGGGTTTTTTTCAAAGCATACTAAATTAAATGACAAATTAGTAAAGGCTTTTTAAAAAAAATTGCTTTATTAATTGGTAAATTTTTTTATACAATTGGTGAAGATGTTGACTTATTAGCAGTATCAAAAATTTGCAAAACTATCTATGATTCCAAAATATCTTGTGTCCAATGATATAATTGAAAGAAGGATAGATAGTTTGCCAACAATATCATGTCTATTAAATCACTAAATATTACACAATCACCTAAGGCTACACAAGACATTAAAGCAGCAGTAAACTCTCCATACAGTAGTGTCATCTGGTGCACGCCAAAGTAATCAATGGATGGAAGGAGATGCATAAAATCCCTATATAGTGGCTTCTAGAAGATTACATTAGATCCTAAGATTTGGGTGCAGTGCTATCAAATCCAAGGCTCCTCACTGATGAAGGTCACAAGTGGGAAACTATCGGGGAAATTGGCACCAGATAGGGATTTTATGCACAAGTCTTCTTGCATCTAATGATTATTATGGTTTGCAATAGATGTCACTATTGTTTGGAAATTTGCTACTTACTGCTTTGAAAATGAAGGCATCATTCCTTTCAAAGCACTAAGTATAAAAATAAATATATTAGAGTTTAGTGTGGAGATATTACCTTAAAATATCTAATCATTACATATATAGACCACACATTTAATTATTTAATAGTTATATTATTATCATGTATCAAGCAAAGTATTATATTTGCTATACAATTTGATGAATGAATTGACATATAAATATTTTTTTTCCAGACATCTGTATAATTTGAAAATTTATGAAGACCTGCTGGTTTATAGAAATCTTTCCAGTGCAATTAAATGAAGATATATATTTGCAAAAGTTAATAACTTTGTATCAAAAATGAGTTTGAATAGCAAAAGTGTACTGAGAGTTGCACCGATGAAATTGCAACCATGATTGGCAAGATTTCAGGATTTATAGAATTCATCACATGATCACCATTTCTTATGCTTGCGCGTAACTGTTATTAAAACAGTCAAAAACTCTGCATACAGTAGTGCCACTCAGTGCAAGCCAGAGTAATCAATGGATGCCAGAAGGCTTGTGTTTTCAGTTTCATTCTCATAGTTTTGTAGTTAAATAGATAAAAAGTGGCTGCTAGAGGATTTCATTAGATCCTAAGATCTAGGTGCAGTGCTTTCAGGCCCAAGGCTCCTCACTGATGAAAGCCACAAGCTAGAAACTAGTCTGGGATAACGGATGAATAGGCACTAGATAGGGATTTTATGTACAAGCCTTCTGGCATCCATTGATTACTCTGACTGGCACTGAGTGGCATTACTATATGGGGAGTTTTGCCTGATTTATAGAATTAAAACAATTGTCCAAATGCAAGACATACTTAGTAAAGTGTTATTAGACGTTTCCCCAATAATTAATTACATAAAAAGTAATGCCACTATTACGAGATTTTTTTTTAATTTTATGCCAAGAGATGGTCTCCAACTATGAATCGCTTTTATACAGTATTACAAAGTAAGATGGCTATCATTCGGTAAAGTTCTAAAAAGAGTTATAAAATTAAAAAATAAATTACACATTTTTCTTCTCAGTTGAAATCCCGCATTATCATTTCATTTTTCTGATCAAAATTGTATACAGTATATTTTCTTGCGCGATGAGGTTTTTTTTTTTTTAAAAAAAAAAAACCAATTGAATGAGTTTTGTGTTTCATATTTTATGATCTTTGTAATTCTTTGAATACTTTGCATTATAATAAAAAAAAATTATTTAAATAAATTACTGTTTATTAGTGTATAGGATGCAGCGGTGTATAAGACGCACCCCCCCCCCTTTAATAAATTAAAAAAATAATAATTTTCTACATTTTTTCATAAATTTCCATAATGATTTGCTGTACCAATTTTATAGTTATTTATGTCTACAAAAAATGTAACTAAGTACCTTTTAATCTTCATCCTAAAACCCCAGAAATTCATTTCCACGGATAAACATTTTGAAGATTGTCTCATTTCTTAACTGTATGTTAATTAATTTTGTAGATAGATTTATATTTTTGAGCGAACTTTTTTTTAATATTTTAAGCATTTAATTTTAAAATAATTTTTTAAACATTATGAGAATATTATTTTAAATGTTTTGCTCTGATATTGATATGATTATGAGAGTATATTAATGTGTATTTGTAAATATTTTTTTTTGTTTTGCAAAATCACAAAATGCATAAATTACTTATATACATATAAAATTATACAAACGGAAATCAATCTCCGATAATGCGCTATTTATTAAATATTAGATATCTACGCGCAATCTCCCATCGGTAAAAGTTTAAAAAAACTTCAGTGAATCACTTAAGTTTAGAGCGTACATTCCATATACACCAACTCTTACAGACCACGCATTGTGTGCTTCATTTTATAATCAAATATTCAAATGTACAAATCTATTTAATCCATCACAGGAGATAGACAGTCTCATTTTTAACCAACTACGATTAGATAAACATGACTTATAAATGTAAGCCCCGATTTAAGCATGGTCTGTAAGAGTTGGTGTATATAGAATGTACGCTCTAAAATTAAACGATTCCCTAAAGTTTTTTAAACTCTTACCGGTGGGAGAGTGCGTGTAGATTTATAATATTTAAGAAATAGCGCATTATCGGAGATTGACTTCCGTTTGAATAATTTCAAAGTGTTCAGTGCTTTATAATAATAGGTTTATATACATATATTAATATTTAAGAGAAATACAAGTATAGTGTATATAGTTAAGCTACATGTAATTAAAGGGGATTTGAACACAGACATTCAAACTCCCTTCAGTTACCCACTCTTTCTTATATAACCCATTAAAGTTTGTAGATTTGCTATCTTAATATAAATCAAGCACTGATTATATAAGTGTGTGGAAGATGATGATTAGACCAACTGATGAGTGCTAGTTCAGCATGAAATATGTATATTGGAGATCATTTATATTTTTTTGCATATATGTGGTCATGTGTATCGGTTATATAAGAAAGAGTGGATGATTGAAAGGAATTGTGAAAGTCTGTGTTCAAATCCCCTTATTAATTATAATATAAACCAAAAGTTTTAGACTGACTGAAATTTCAACTTGTAATTTTAATTACCAGTGCATAAGATGCACGCCATATTTTAAATGTATTTTGAGGGGGGGGGGTGCATCCTATATACTGGCTAATACAGTAAATATAATTACAATAAAAGTCTATAATAACACCATATGCCTCTTAATATTTTTTTCTTTCTGGAAAGTGAGTGAATTAGTACTCCTTCTTCTATCATAGGAGTCGGTGAAGTGCGGCTCACAAGCCACAGGTAACTCTTTGATTCCAATCTCATAGTTCTTTTTATCATGATAAACGTAAAACACATTTTTACTTTCCTCCTGTAATTTGTAAATAAATATTTCAATGACTCCAGGAGAGGGAAAATGCCCTTTATAACATTGTTTCTTGAATTCAGCCTTATTACAAAATAGTAATTATTGTATATAATGAATATAACTAATAAAAATTTGTAAATAAATCCAACTAATTTTTTTGTTTATTTATTGCTGAGAGAATTTTAATTTTTGTTAAGCTGTATTCAGATTCTATTATGTTCCTATTACTAAAAGAAATATTCAAATATATCCACAGTCATTCAGAAATTCCTATTTTTCATGAACCTATTTTTCAGCGTTTTTCTTGTTGTTCTTTTATGGTGAAAAGGAGAAATTTAAATAAAATGATTCTTCGTGTTGAGGTTTAGATCAATATCTCTATCTAAGCTATTCATTTGCTATATTGTTGACTCTTGACTGCCTCTATTACGCCAATTTTTATAACATGGTTGTGATACCAGGACTTAGCTTTTGATTAACTGTATTTGAATTTGGTCTTATGTTCTGCTGAATTTGTTTGACTTCTGTATTTGCTTAACTAAACTGGTCAATATGTTCATTTTCTCATATCTGGTCATTACTTATCCACCAATTATTCTGAGATTTTCTTTTTGAAATGGCCTTAAGCTCTCAAATATTTGATTACTTATTTCTTCTTCTACTACTTTTTTTTTTATAAAACTCCTCTCAATCTTCACTATTATTTCTTCTAATTTCAAAATAATCCCAGACTTTGATGATTTCTTTCACCAATTCTTCTATTCCCTGTATTTGTTTTATAATTCTTTATTTGATTTTTCTTGTGCTTTTTAGTCCAGTTTAATTTCATTCATTTTTGGATAATCTCTTCTATCTTATCATCCATTCATTCTTCTTAAATCATCAATGTTCTTATTCACTTGATTGCTTAAATCTTTGACATTTTTATGTTTTTTTATTTTTCTATTGTTGTCATTCTTTATTTTCAGACATGGGATGTTATTGCTTACTTTCTCTTTCAAATTTTTCATCTCTTTATTTTGTCACCAAGATGCTTCATGCTTTTTATCTCTTGAATATTAACTACTTTATCCCAGTATTGCTTTTTTGTATTTCTTGAGCATTATTACACATGGTTTGCATTCCTTGAGTATTTTTCTCTATTTTATTATTCATATTTTGCATCTTTTGGATACTGTGTTTCTATTACTCTAGTCTTATTTTATGTTTGACAACCTTTGATCATCTCAAGTCTTCTTCATGTTTTAAATCGTCTCCTAACTTGCTTTCTATTCAGATTTGTATTTGTTCAATTTGTTTATCTATTAATGCAGATATCATTTAATAATACTATAAATATAATTTTATCTTTCTTATTGCATTGCCAAATCCATATAATATTAATATCATCTACATTCTTTATTACTTTTACAATGCTTTTTACAACCCACTATTGACGGTTTCGATTACTCCAACAATCTTTTTCAGAACTTTTACTTATATTTTCAAATATAAAATATAAAATTGAAAATATAAGTAGAAGTTCTGAAGAAAATTGCTGGAGCGATCGAAACCATTAATAGTGGGTTGTAAAAAGCATTGTAAAAGTAATAAAGAACATAAATGATATTAATATATACTACAAATATAGTTCTTCATTTTAGTTTCTGGTTTTTTGAAGTTTCGTATTTCATGTGATTTTGTTAAATTTGATGTTCTATCTCATGGATTTTATGAAAGTTGATTTTCTACTTCCTGTGGAACTTGTGGAGCTTATTCTAGTTTTTGTTATATATATTTTTTCTTTAAATCATATAATCATTTATGTTTCATTCTTGTTTCAGTTCAAAATTTTCTAACTTTTACTTTCTTTGCACATTATAGTCCATCTCTTCTTTCCTGGGAAGCCTGTTTCACAATATTCCACCTTAAATCTTGTCTTGATATAATCTTTCTATTATGTTCTATTTTATTCTACATTCATTTTTCTACTTATTGCCTTTAGTTTTATCCTCAATGTTATTTCCTCAACCTTGTTGCATACATACATAATTATTGACTAATCCACCTATGAGACTGAAAAGTCCCACAGTTAAAAAAACCACAATATAATGGATAGTGATATGCTGAAATCTTATCTGATTACTAGACGGTCATTATGTAATAGGTAAAATCATTATCACTGATGAATAAGAATTTGCCATGCACTAGTAATCAGTATATACTAACATGAGTTTATATCTAATCCTTAGCACTATCAAAATCTTCATTTATCCGTTACAACAAAATTGATCAATATCTGGATAATTTCTAGATCATCCATGACTATCAATTTAAATAGTTTTCTTACCCAAAGAATGATCTCAATAAAGAAATACTACTGATGGACTGATTATAGTACTCCTAGCAACAATTATTTTTACTTATTTCTTTAAAATATTTCATTTGTTCTGAGAGTAAATGCTTCTCAACTCTCTGGTCCCACGTTTTATAGAAGGATTGACTTGCCTACTATTATCTTTTTTAGATACCCGTGATCTAGCACAATTTGAAGCACTTTAAACTTACTGTTTTCATCAGATGACCTCTGATCAAACCATCATTGTTCTCATCCATTAACGATCCATTGCAGGAAGACGGTCTCTCCAAATTCAATCCAGTTCTGATTTCTAGCCTCTCTTCTCCACATCATTCCAGCACACTTCATTATTTCATCCATCCATCTCACATGCGGTCTCTTTCTAGGTCTTTTACAACCTCTTGGATTCCAATTTTAAGATTTCAACTGTCAATGTATTATTATCTCTTCCAGCAACATGTCCAGTCCAACCCCACTGCAATCTCTTAGCTCTTTCAATGATGTCAGTAACACCTGTTTGTTTTCTCACCCGTTTATTTCATTTTTGACTTCTTCTTGTTACCCGTAATATGCATCTCTTCATACTTTGGTGAGTGTTCTAATGTGTTTTCCTGTTGTGTCCAAGTCTCAGATCCATATATAAGAACTGGTAAAGTATATTTATTAAAGATCTTGAATATATGAATATAACGTATGCCACACAACTAGGATGGATCAATAGAAGAATATAATTACTACTATTAAATTCTAAAATAACACATTAATAATAACAAACTAAAATAAAAATGTTAAAGAAATCTAAAGCACAAAATCATGTTATACACATACAATTCCATACATCACTTTTATATGTTTAATAGCAAGTACATCTACAGATCTCTGGTAAGATTTACTATCTTATTTAACTTCCTTATCATTATGGGAGAGAAAAACAAAACAAAAAAAATCTCTTCAAAAAATATGGATGTAATGCACACACTCTCTTGTATCACTTTTAAAATTCATACAATAAATTAATATTTATTTTAAACTCAAAAATATACCTTATTTTATAAAGTTTTATTTTCAAATCATAATGGGTAAATCTAACAAAATTATTTCAAAACTTAAAAAACAAATGTTAATATTTGAAAACCAGGCACTCTTCACAAACCTGGAGCTTAATTGTAAATATAGGGATTTGAACTCAGACTTTCAAGCAGCCACCAACTATATTTACAATTAAGCTCCAGGTTTGTGAAGAGTAACCTGGTTTCCAAATATTTACATATCAAGCTTGTATCCTGCCCATTCCCCCTCTTCTATGTATTTAAATGGATACGGTCCTATACAAGAGGGGTCAGAGTGACTTCAGGTCAACATGGATGTGGTGATAATGTTGGCATCAGCATGGGATTTGGGATTTCCATCATCAGATTTTCAATAATATGGATGGCTGAAGAGTTGGAGATTTGAGTAGATTGAAGCCTGTCCATTAAAATGTGAGGATTTGCTATCTTAATATAAACTGAGCACTGATTATATATATATGTGTGGGAGATGATAATCTGGACCAACTGATGATTGCTGGTTTAGCATGAAATACGTATATTGGTGATTATGTATCTTTTCTACATGTGTGTGGTCATGGGTATCAGTTGTATGAGATAGTGTGGATAGTTGGTGGGTGCTTGAAAGTCTGAGTTCAAATCCCTATATTTAAAACACTTGTTAGTAAAGATTCACTATGTCTTTTCCTACCAAAATTATACTTCTACCTTATTAAAACTAGTCTATTCAATTATGATTGCTGAAGATCTCAATAAAGTATAATTTAAATCAAGCTCTTGTAGCAATATTAGTGTTTAGTATCACCATACAGCATCAGCATACACTATTGATCAAATACCTTTTTGACAGTCTGCAAAGCAATGTTCCTACTTTCAAGTTTTGGTTTTCTTCATGGCAGCAATTCTTTGTCAGTAATTTCACAGAATTTCAGTTTGTCTGCATTTCGTCTGTATGGAAAGGGGTTATTAACCAAGGGACAAATCTCATTTCTAGACCCCATATATAATACTTTGCCAGCAAGTTTACATATTATAGATTAGATGACTCAACTGATGTCCACATTAAGCACATATTTTTATATGACATATGTGCGTAGAATAAATTTATCGTAGCACCAATTGAAAACGATATTGATAACTTAAAGTTTTCAATGCTGGCTTAGCTTTTTTTACTAATAAACATGATATCAGCTTCCTTTCTTATTGCAGATATTTCTAAAAATTTCTATAGAAAATTACATACTCAATTCTTCACAACATATGGTTCTTTCTTCTGACTACTAATCTCTTATAACTGATACCTATTTCCAAAGTTGTTTAGTGTCTTTATATACCCATAGTCCTCCTATAAATCATTCTGCAATGCCTACTATGTATTCCCAAAAAATGTTTACTTGTTTACAAAAGACTCATCTCATTTGTTTTTTTTGATAAGTTACCCTTTATTTACACCATTTCTTAATTACAAATTTAATTTAAAAAAAATGGACAATCAAAAAATAATTTAACTTGAAATTTAAACTTTAATTATACCTTATAAGATCAGAAAATTAAATTCCAAAGTTACTAGTTTTTACATAAATTAATTACTAAAAAAAATAATTCTTAAAAATAAAGTTAAAGAAAATTGTTTCACGGTTTTTCATGTATACATTGGCCTTAATATCACCTAGCTATCAAAAACTATATTATAATTATTTGTTACGAATGCATGTGATAGGGTTTCCCATTTAATTGGTGCAACTTTCATGTTTATATGGACATAAAATAGATTGTGTACAAACTATAAAACCTTTAAACTATATTAAAGAAATCAATAGAAGGAACATATATGAAACCATTAACTATACCAAACATAACTGATTGCCTCTGTGAATTTTAATTGTTATAAATAGTTTAATTGGAAAAGGGAAAAGAAAGAAGAAAAAAAGGGAAAGCGGGGGAAGGAGGAAAAGGGGGAAAAATTATTCTGTATGTTATATTTGTAATATTTGGATTGTTTGTTGTTTTTTATTAAGATTGGTTCTAGTCCATTTTATATATAAAAAAGATAGATGACGTTACATATCCAATGTAAAGGAAACTTTGAAGTATTTGCATCACACTGATAAAAGTAAAAAAAAATTACCAAAAAAGGATTGCCATTATATAACGATATTGATTTTATATCGTGTGATTTATTTAAAAATATACAGATTAAATTTCTTTCCATTTTTGATTATGATGTAACTTATACCATCATAAATATTTTACATACTGATCATCTTCATCATAAATATTTTTCATACTGATCATCTTCACTTAACTTATCTGTTGAGGCAATATTTGATTTAACTTTAAAGTCTATTTAAATAAGTTACAGATCATATAAATTAATTAGCCTCATTTTCACAGCAGAGTACCATGTTTTATCATTTTGATAACTGTTTAAAGATAACTACAGGTACAGTCTCTCTTTTTACCTTAACTACCTTCATTTAATATAATCAATTACTTTATAACCTTCTCAAATTGATGCCTTAGGTGTCTCTTATAATGTGTAATTACTAATATGATAGTGTATCAAAGTCTTTATTACATGCAGGCTACTCAAAATCTTTTTTTTTTATTTATTTACTTGTTTATTGTGTGTTTTTGTTCTCCAATTTCACACCCCTTTTTAACTTGGCTATGTTGTCTAATTTTTTTTTTCTCTCTCTAAATAATAAAGATTATATAATGCTACCATATGCTATTCACTAGAAATGCATTTATATCGAGACACAGGCTTCACTTTTAAAACTGAAAAACAAATCATTCATATTCTCAGAGTATAGCGCTAAGCATTTTATCTTAATGATGATAGTGGGAATATCAGGAGCTGCAAATTTCAGGATCAATTCCAAATAAAATAAAATAATGAACAGAGTCTTTTCTTTCATGTGTCAGAGCATCGGCCGGGAAGGGAACCCGCGAACCCGGGACAACTGCATGTAAGGCAGCTATGCTGACCACCAACGCTTAATAAAATAATATTTCAGTTTGATATGCCAAAGTAAACTGATATATGCACTAGCTCCTATCTGTGATGCTCAAATTTTAGGTTTTTAGTCAATATTTATACTTAAAGGCATTTTAAAACTATAAAGTTTGATAGTCAAAATAAGAGTCATAGATAACATGACCCTATTCTCTTAAGCTTGTAAGTTATAAACAATGAGGATTGCCAATTCCTCAACAAGCTTTGTGATAAATGCTTAGCCAGAGAAAGCATTTCAAATATCTGTCAGGAACACCACCCCCCCCACCCCAAATCCCTGACTATGGTTTCATGCTTTAGCACTCATCAGAGAGGTGACAGGGTAAGTTCAGACACTAGATCTAAAAATACCAACCCAAAGCCAGCATTTATCTAAAAGTTGTCTATTGAGTTGAAAGTCTGAAATTTTTAGACACCTACGTCTTCAAACCCAGCTATCCAACTCAAATAGCTATATTGGGCTGAGAGATCTTCAGCCATACCATATATTAGTAGTCTTAGCAATATAACATCGTATAAGACTTAAGGCAGAGACTATAAATAGTCAAAATAAGAATCATAGATCACATGACCCTATTCTCTTAAGCTTGTAAGCTATAATCAATGAGAATTGCCAATTCCTCAACAAGCTATTTAGTACTAAAATTAATTTCAAAACATAACTAATATAAACAAAAAAATCAATTTCTTAAATAATCGTGGGGATTAAGGTTCTCATGTTCGCAAAAGTACTTTTCCAATTAAAAAAAAAACACAGGAACAATTTTTGTACTTTATTATTTGGCATCTCAAAAATGATTTTTTTTTTTTAATAAGAGAATAAAGAGAGACAAAAAAGGAGATTAAAATGTCTTCATTTAAATCAAATGATAGCAATAATCGGAGTAAAGATGGCTAACAAATAAGATAAATAAATAAAAAACATTTATTGACATTTTATGCACATATATTTATGTAACCATTAGAAACCAATCAACACTCAGACAATTCCAACATAGATAACAATCAAGAATTTCAAACTGTTGTCATGGCAACCTTTTAACAATAGAGGTGGAATCCCACCTTTATTAATGGTCTCAATATTTATTTATATAGACATTAAAGATTGCAACTTTTTTTTTTCTCATGTGTCATAGCATCAAATGGGAAGTGAATCCGCTAACTCGGGACAACTGCTTGTAAGGCAGCTGTCACCTCTCGACCACCAATGCTTGACTTAAAGATTGCAACTTGACCACAGAGATTTAAATTATTGATACAAAGAAGTTTAAACAGGTAAATATAACCTGTTCTGAATGCAGACTAATAAATAGTCAATTATCACATTGCAAATTGCAATTATAATTTTCAAATTGCACTTTAAGTATTACTTAAACAATAAGTATAATAATGCTCATGGCTAAATATATATGTATATAAAATTCAATACTTCTTCATAAACTTTTATGAACATTCGATATATCAATATATTAATAGTATGCACGCTTATTCTTTACATTTATTTTTCTATTGTCAACTGAAATAATTTATTTATATGCAAACTTAATTTATACTTATAAAGGGAGGCAGGCCTAGGCTCCAATTATATAAAGCAGCATATTTAAAAAAAAAACATTCTGGTTATTTGGTTTTTTTTCTCAATAGATTGTTAATTCTCAACATATTAATTCTTTTCATACAACTACATAATTTTTAAGCACCCATTGACTTCGAGTTCTGATGAGTTATAATAGATATAAACTTATTAAGTGCAGTGAGCCAGCTTTTGGCGAAACACTGACCGAAACATGGGGCTAAGTAAAGTTATGCAGTCCAGATGTTTATATAATTGATGAGATATAATATATAAATGAGATACAGTATGCAAATAAGGCAGTTAGATATTCCACTTTTTGAACAACGGAACACATTAATCATTTTTGTTGATGGAATGTGGATCCTTTGCAATTGCCCACACCTCTTTGTATTTTCTTATCATCCCTTTCAGAACAAATTATTCTAACATTGGATGGAGAAAACGTGATCCATGGTGCATTCATGATCAAGAAAAATCAGTCTGTATTCAGTCTTTTGTTTTGCTGTATTGTACAAATACGTGGATTCGGTGATTCTCGTGGATCTATAAAACTGCATGTACTAACCCATGCAGCTCTGTGTATTATCGTGAATCTCTTGCATATAGATCCACGAGAATTTCCCAACATGTGTATTTGTACAATAGAGCAAAACAAAAGACTGAATACACATATCAATTTTTCTTGATCATGAACGCGCCACAGATCACACATTTTTTCTATCTAACGTTAGAACAATTTGCTCTGGAAGGGATAAAGAAAATACAAAGAAATCTAGCCAATTGCCAAGGATCTACATTCCATCAACAAAAAGGATTCATATGTTTCATTGTCCAAAAAATGGAATACCTAATTGTCTTATTTGCATATTGTACCTCATTATGTCACGTCAATTATATAAGCACACTGCACTGCATAACTTTATTCAGCACTATGATTCAGACTATGTTTTGCTGAAGACTGGCTCAATGCATTTAATTAGTTTATATTTATTATAACTTTTCATCACAACTCTAAGTCAACAAGTGCTTAAGAATTAATAGATTACTATAAAAAATAATAATATAGCAATTACAGATTCTTCATTCCATTTTTTTAACGCAAAGTTAATAAAATAAATATATACAACTACTAATAAAATGTTAACCACAATACACAGTATATCTGTTGAAAATATTCCTGAATGCTTGGTAATAGCTATTGCTTCATTAAACGAATAATTGAATGGTTTATAAGAATGGTTTATTATATGGAATTTTACAAGAAGTTCCAAGTACCTGGAAGTGGCAGAGATGGGTCGCAATCTATGAACCTTGACCTCAAGAGCCTGCCACTTTCCCACTGCAAGAAACCCCAATGGCAATGCTTCATGAAGACATATCTATGTAAAAGAAATGCCAAAACTGTTCAGTCTTTGCTAAAATTTTCTATGATGATATGATAGTTTTTATTGTTAGTCTACGGAGATTTAACTACAAATAAATATAGGGGATTTGAACACAGACCTTCAAACACCCTTCAACTATTCACACTATCTCATACCACTCGTATACATGACCATAAGTGTGGTCATGTGTATTAGTGGTATGAGATAGTGTGTGGTCATGTGTATCAGTTATACGAGATAGTGTGGATAGTTGAAGAGTGTTAGAAGGTCTGTGTTCAAATCCCCTATTTACAATTAAGCTCCGGGTATATGAAGAATGCCTATATTTCACGTATATTTATGAAAAAGTTCCCAATTCCAGAACTTATTAACTGTAAATATGACATACTTATCAAAATTATCACAGAAATATCTACAAAAAAAAATAATGACTGATTATTTTCTAGGAAATAATTTGTTATATAGATACTGGAACTATTCTATTTGGATTATAAAAAAAGTACCTCTAAAATTCAATTTAAAATTAATTTGTATTGTGAGTTCAACCAAAATAAACCACAACAACAACATCAAAACATCTTTTTCTTCTTTATGACAATTTCCATATTATTTCAGAAGACTTGCTACCTTATCCATCTCATGAGATCTCTTACAGCCTTTTAAGATCCAGTTTAAAACATCAGTTGGTCATCTATTATTATTTATTTCAGTAATATGTTCAGCCCAAGTCCATTTCGGTCTCTTAATTGTTTCAATGATGTCAATAATATCTATTGATGTCTGACCCATATACTTAACTTTTGACCCCTCTTTGTTAATTGCAATAATCATTTTTTAATACTTCAAGAATTTAAAGTGGTGATAATTTATTAAGCTCACAGGAAGTATGTAAATACTTTTAGAGAAAGGATTTAACCTTTATCATATGCACGTTGAACGTTTACGACAGTCAAACGATGTCTTTTTTTGACTATCTCAAGATTTTGCAATGGTTAATTTGTAAAGGAAATAGTAGACTTAACAAGTGAAGAGAACAACAGCTTCATGCTCCCAAATCAAGATGCTTCAGATTGGCTTATGTAAGTGGGAATTTAGGTTAAAGATAAGATGGCCATTCTTATCTTTATAAAGTCACTATCTTATGTAGAGGTTTGAGAGGTCTCTCTATAATCAAAAAAGACATTATTTGACTATTATAAACATTCAAGGCACATATGATAATGGTTAAAGTTTTTCTCTAAAAATATTTAGATACTTTCTATGTGCTTTACATTAGTTTATATATTTCCAATATAAAGATTGTAATATTAACTCGTAAATTGCAAGATTTCGCAAAGGTTAATTTGTAAAAGAAATAGTGGACTTAAAAATTGAAGAGACTAACAGCTTCACCCTCCTTCCCAAATCAAGATGCTTCAGACTGTCCGTTATAAGTGGCAATTTAGGTTAAAAATAAGACAGCCGTTCTTATCTTTATAAAGTTATCATTTTGTGTCAAAATTTGGCATGTGTCTATAGTCAAAAAAAAAAAAAAAGATATTGCTTGACTATTATAAATGTTCAAGGCATATGTGATAAATATTAAAGCCTATCTCTAAAAGTATTTACTTCTTGAATTATGAAGAGATAATATACAAATAATTCACAAAATATAGATGAAAAAGTAGTAAGTAAAAACATTTTTTTTAAAACGTCAAGTAATATATTCTGAATAACTTCTGTTAGTCAAATTAATCTATAATGCTTAAATAAATTGATAAAATGAAATAATTTCAGTAAATGTACCTTATAAAAAATCAAAAACAATTTATCTTAATATTTACTCTTACCTTGTTTTATTTCAGCAAATGAGTTTTGAAATTAAAATGGGAAGCCATACCATTTTTCTGTTTTCTACAAACATGTAAAATTACTAATCATTTTATGGCAATAAACAAGTTATTTTAGAAAGTATACCAAATATTATATATAAAAAATTACATATTTAATAATCAATTGAATTATACATAACTTGATATAATAGACAACTGTTTTTTATGCAAGTTAATATATACAAGAAAACAGAAAAATACATTAATATGGTCAATGATTCCATAAAATTGGGAGATGGTCACTGTTAAATAATTGGAAGTTATAATATATAAGAATGTATAGATATGTATTGATAGTATAAGAGGAATTATTTGTTGGTTGATAGATAGTAATTATAAGGTAGAAAAATATAAATAAGAGAATATATAATGGATGTATATACATTAACATGGTCAATGGTATAATAAAATTGAGAGGGAGATTGTCAATGTTAGAAAATAAGTTGTAATATATATGAAAGGTATAAATATTGATAGAGAGTAGGTACAAGAAGAAAAAAAATAACTAAGAAAATGTATAATAGTTGTATAACATATGTGTATATTTATAAATATATTTATTTTTTCATGAGTTTATTTCTAGTGATGACCACTAGAGTATGCAATAGAATTTTTATTGTCACATGATTAATTTTTAAAAATGGCATCTTGAGAAGGTTGATTTGTGAATGGCAATTGATTTGATATCAAATTAAATTCCATAAAAAACAATTGTCTATTATTTTGAGTTATGTATAATTTGATTGTTCAAGTGTTTATAAATTTTTGATGACATTATGGTTATATAAGTGACTGGAAAATGGCTATAAGAAACAAAATTAAATATATATAATTGATGTTTACTTATCACATTGTTTAGAAAAACCTGTTAGAAATGAACATGAAAAGAAACATATTTATTTATAATATTATGAATATGTGGAGGATAATCTTCCAATGCCCATTCTGTAAGCGATAGTATTAGTGTGAAAAGTTATATGGAGATTAACTTTCATCTTAATTGACTAAGGATTAAAGACAATAAATTATGAAACCACACACCAAATCTATTAATTTGAATTTTGATAGTATTAGGGTATATGAATGCCAAGATGACCGATTTAAGACATTTAAAATCTTGAAATGAAAAATGAGTACTGGCAATGATCAATCTTCTCTTTACACAGGAAATACAATAAAATTACTTCATTAAAACTGAGGATATAACAAAATAAAAAAATGAGGCTCCTCTACAACTTAATTAGACTGCCGATTCATCATTTTTTTAATGATGTAAATATTCTTAATATCCCTGGCTTCACAATGGTTCTTGGTGCATTATAAATATTTTATGGGCTACCTTAATTTCAAATTCAACTTGCAAACAATTTTTATTAAATATAAATCAACTAATATTGCAATCACTATTGGTATAATTTTTAGCTATACAATCTTTACAAACATCTGAGTATTCTTCCAGATTTTTCTGCATCTTCGGTATTTATAGGATATTTCAATTCTCATAATGGCCATTGAAGATATGCAATCCAGGTACAAAATGGTTGTCAACTTTTAGAATGAATATATTTAGGCAACATATACATACTTTATGTTGCCAAGCAAGGAGAAATATTCCATTCAAGGAGCTAGCGAAAAGGAAGGAAACAAACCTAGATTTTATGCTGTTTCAGCAAAAAATAATTCATTACTGCTACCAGTATTGGATCATTTGCTCCATAGCCAACACAAACCAAGTTTAACCATTTTTGGCATCCACAGTCCCAAAATGAAATTAAGAAGAACTGGAGTCAATATAGTGGTAATATTGAATGGAATCGTCATCCTACCCATTCTCTCTTGCTATTATAAATTTTATAAATTCATAACAACTGATGCCAATGAGTTCATTTTTCAAGGATATTGAAAACAATTCATTGTACGATGGAACAAAACCAGAAGTGCTCTTTATATCTAACATTTTTTCTCTAAAGATTCAAAAAAATTTATCAAATCAATAAAATCTGTTATATACTAATAGAAGCATCTCTAAAGAAAATCAACAAAATCCAAAGTAGGCGACACTTTTATGTAAGTTTGATGGCTATAGAAGAATCTTAGAAGAATTACAACTGCCATTATTATTTGGAAATGTCAATTTTAATATATTAGACTTCTAAATTCAAGATTAACAGAATTTTTAAAAAAATCTCGATTAGAGAAGAACTAATGTACTAGCTAATAAACCATTAGATATCAACAAATTTGCCCTTCCATTGTTATTTCAAATTAGGGAAGATCTAAACTGGAATTATTCTATTTGTTCCTAAGATCTAAATATAAAGGGAAAAACTATTCAGTAATACTTTTAATAAAGAAACTATTTCAAAATTTTAGTATGCATGCAAAACTACTAGTCTTAAAACCAAATAAATATAACAATGATCCAAAACATTTTTATCTAATGTCATTATTATTTTGAGTTTTCGATAAAATCTTAGAAAGAATCATATTGACAGGTATTTTGTCAATAGTTGAGAGACGCCTACCTGTAATTCAGGCTGTTTAACAAATCATCTTGAAAAGAGACTTTGAAATAAAAACACAATTTATCCATTCCACTTTGCAAAAACCTTTTATTGTACATATATGCATACACAATCTTATGTTTCAACTGTCCTGCAGTCTTCTTCAGAGCCATTTTTACTTTTATTTTTTAAAAGTAAAAACCATTTTTTATTTCTAAAAAAATTAAAGTAAAAGTGGCTCTGAAGAAGACTGCAGGACAGTCGAAATGTAAGATTGTGTATGCATATACGTACAATAAAAGGTTTTTGCTAAAAAGTGTTCAAAGTAGAATGGATAAATTGCATTTACATAAGATATTATGGCAAAATAAAGGAAGTGGTGAATTTGGTAATATTTCTAAACTAAAAATCATTTATTGTTATAAAATTAGCTCATTATTGTGTTTAAAAAAATCATTCTTATGAAAATTTCTGAAACTTATAAATGTAGAAAAACTATTTTCCTATCAAAATGATCTCCAATTAAAAAAATCAAATGACTTCAAATCACATTCATGGCAGATTCAAAATTTTACATGATTGTTTATCATAGAGTTTAAGTTCTCACGCCTACTTTATTTAATATATTCATCAATGATCTTCCAGAAACAAATGCAGGAAATTCATCTAAAGTGTGGCCAATGTTTTGACATATCAAAAGAGAGCCTTTCCAGAAATATGCCTCATTATAAAAGTATAAAAAATTATCAAAATCTTTTATGAAGGCTGAGATCTTATTAATCTGACAAAGATTGTGTTTTCACCTTCTCATAATATGAATATATCCTTCTGCAATAATAGATTAAAACATGATCATACTCCATGATACTAATATTCCTGGACTATAGTCAAACTCATTTTTCTTACCTAACAAAAAAAATTACATTTATTTCTAAGTTGGAAAGCAGATTGGATGTTAATATAGTGAACAGTCTATCCATTTGATGGAGCTAATAATACCTATCATTAAGTGAAGAAAAAACTAATCTACAAAAATAAAATGTCTCTAATTATTCTTAAATTTATGGCTGCAAGTATTTACTAAATAATATGAAATTAAAGGGGATTTGAACCCAGACTTTTGAGTGCCCTACAGTTATTCACTTTATCCAATATAACAGATACACATGACCACAAACATACATGTGAAAAAGATAAATGATCAATATACATATTTCATGCTGAACCAGCACTCATCAGTTGGTCTGGATCATCATCCACATATATATATAATCAGTGCTGTTTTACATTACGATAGCAAATCTACAAACTTTAATGGACAGGCTTCAATCCTCTCCACTCTCCAACATCCTTATCACTGAAAATCTGATGATAGAATGCTCAAAGTTCTTGATAATGGCATTATTAGTCATACCCATATTGACCCCAAGTCAATCTGACCGACCCCTCATATGTGGGAACTTAATATATCCATTTAAATACACAGAAAAATGATGGCAGGATACAGGTTGAATATGTAATATTGAAATACAATAATAATGTAAATACTTAACCTAGATGTAATTAAAGGGGATTTGAACCCAGACTTTCCAGCTCTCTATAGTCATCCACTCTATTCAATATTCAGCCTGTATCCTGTCCATCCCCCTACCATGTATTTAAATGGACATATTAAGATCCTACATATGAGAGGTCAGATTGGCTTCCCTTATCAGATACTCAGCGATATGGGTAGCTGAAGAGTTGGAGAGGATTGAAACCTGTCCTAGATTTGCTATCTTAATATAAAACTGATCACTGATGTGTATGAGCAATGATGATCCAAATCAACTGATGAGTTCTGGTTCAACACAAAATAGGCATATTGGAGATCACTTATCTTTTGCATATGTATGTGGACATGTGTATCATTTATATTGGATAGAGTAGATGACTGTAGGGAGGTTGAAAGTCTGGGTTCAAAGCCCCTTTAATTACATCTAGGTTAAGTATGTACATTATAATTGTATTTCAGTATTAAATAATATGAAATAACATACATTTTGCAATAAAATGTGTATTAAATATAAGAAAGCAAATGGCAGTCCAAAAATAAAATGTATATGAAATAAAGAAATATTTGATGTACATTTGTAGACATAAATTTTAAATATAAATGTGATTTGCATTTTTTTTTTTTTTTGGATTAAATAATTGTTAATTTGGTAAATAAACTTTTATTTTATTTAGTACAGTCTTATATAAGGGATTCAAGCTCAGACTTTCACACGACTCTCAACTCTCCATACCATCTCATATTGCTGACCCACCTGATCACACACATGTAGAAAAGATAAATAATCACCAATATAATATACAGGTTTGTAATCATAAATTCAAAAATTTGTCATCTATACATTTTTTTTATTAAGTAATTGATAATGTTTTGAGAAATTAAGTATTTTTATTGGAAAAATATTATTTTCTTGATTCTATTTAATACAACAATTATAAATACAGACATTTTATTTTCTATATATTAGTTTTTCTTTTGCTTAATAGTAAGTACTAATGTAGGTGAATATCCAAATAAATAATCAACCAAAATAAGATTGAAATAAACAACTATATTATAATGTTTATCGAACCAGCTTTCATCTTCATTGAGACCTTCCCAAGATATAGTATAATATCTTGAGAAAGTCTCAATAGAGATAAAAGCCAGATTGATAACATATATCTTGAGAAAGTCTCAATAAAGATGAAAGCCAGTTCAATAATATATATCTTGAGAAGATTTCAATAGAGATGAAAGCCAGTTTGATAAATATTATAATATAGATAACAAGCACCATAAAAATGCTTATGTGACAGCCAATCAGATGTAATAATGACTGCACATGGAACTCCTAATTCGAGAACACAAGCCAGAACAAATTTGCATAAATTACTACCCAGTTGTTTAAAATCACAACTCAAGCTGACATTCCCAAGATAGGCTATGAATATGGAGACTAAAGGTTCCCGAAAGTGCTCAGCTTGATAATTCTCTTAATATTGAGCTTTACCATAACGTGTAAGTTGTAATTCAGTCATCTTAATAAATGTATCAGAAAAGAATAATCTTCAACACATATTAAGTGCCAAGACAGCATTCTTCAGTTGGCCCAGGTCACAACTTCTCACATCATTATCCTTGTTCAGTATTTATTAATACCACATTATTATAATATAATCTACAGGTGCCAAAAGTCCAGCATACACAATTATGACACTACTTTTTCTAGATAAATACCTTAATGGTTATTAATCATTTTATTAGGCTAAAACTATGTATTATTCAAATATATAATAGTACATCTGGAAAAACGTGGAACAGAATTTAATTAATTATTTCATGTATATTTAATAATTATTGATATACGTTAATCTTTAATTGAAGTTTAATAAAGTCTATATCCAAGCTAGAAATGATAATCCTAATAAATATTAGTAATAATCATTCAGGAGGAAAACATAATAATTGTGAGTGTGAGAATTTAGTCACCTTTAAATGAAGATATATATGAGAAGTTGTCACCTGGATTAAATGAAAAATGATGATTCGGTATGAAATGCATCTTAGGGTCTTTTATCCTTTTCAGATGTCTTTATTCATATAACTGACATAGTTACTGTAATTATAAATATACGATAATCGTATTGGGAAAAGCTTTCTTACAATTTTTATTTATTTTATATGCTTAGCCAACTTTAGATTCAGAATCATAGCTGGAGCATAAATTGCAAATTAGGAGTGGGTGTTGCTCATTTACATAAAATTTAAATATGAGCTTTAATTAGTAGGAACAGGCCATCTTTTTGAGAGAGGCATGCATGATTCTTTTGTATTGAGGGAATTTTTGTTTTACATTATGTGTCTTGCCTCTTGGCTTTTTTGCATAAAGTCATTGCATTCAGTGCACACTATGTTAACAGATGATGGTATGAAAGGGTGACAAGTTGAAGAACAATGTTCAAAAAATATTGAGTATGTATCTGTATTAGTTCTAGTCTTTTTATACAGGTATGTGTTTTGGGCTATACGTGTAGGAGGTTAGCCAGAGATTGCTCATAGTAAACTGATGGGCAGGTGGATTCCTGACATTTAATTCTATAAATGACTTGAGAGCGGATATCAGTTGCTACAGTATCATTTGTGTTGTTGAGTAGCCGATGCAGTGGGGGTGTGGTACGTAGAGCGATCTCGTGGATAACTGGAGGAGTAGAAAGTTGCACGTTATTTTATTTTTTTCTAGAATTTGAATGACTTTATTCATTTGTGAATGGGTAGAGTTACATATAAGATATCATCTTAGTAATAGATATCGTAAGATATGAATATGGAATTATTATAATTAACCTTACAACTATTTTTCTATATGAAAAATCTCCATTTACTCACAATTTGTTATCATAATAACAACAAACTTTAGTTCTGCCATCTTATAAGCATATGCACATACATTTCATTTATCATCAAAAAAGGAAATAAACGTAATCCATATGCTGTTTATAAGTAAATAATGTAAAATATCAATATACAATAGCTAAACCATATATTTATAATATTAATACACAAAAATTTTTACAGGAAGAAGCTTTTACATATTAATATTATAAATACATAGTTAACTGTTATATATTTTGCATTATTTACTTTCCGTTATCCATATTATTATAAATCTACCTTAGTGCATAAATTTCAGGATACAATAATTTTTTTTTTTCTCATGTGTCATAGCATCAGCCAGGAAGCAAACTCACTAACCCGGGACAACTGCTTGTAAAGCAGCTGTCGCTGACTTCTCGACTACCGATGCTTGACGAATAATTATCATTTTCTAAGCTGAAACACAATACAGAAATTTATTTCCATGCGAAAGATAAAGATTAAAAAATCATGGATTTAGTGTGCATAGGAATATGGCAACTCTTTGACAAATGTTTAAATTATAATGGATTTTAAAATTATAAATAAATTAAATAACAAATAAATAGTCTTCTATTTTAAAAATATATATACAACAACCCACACAAACTTCTTTATAAATCTTGATTTATTATATGAACTACTATAACATACAAAAATATACTCCAATGTTTCAATTATATTCTTGTATTAAAGATTTGCAGAAGTCCCTACTGTCGTTTTTTTTGGGCGCATATTCTTAAGGTTTTAGCCTTAATAAATATTACATTAAGTAATGAGTATGCGCTTTATAAATATAATTATCACAACTTTATATTATCTTAATAGATTTCTAAGCATAAGACCTCAACACATTCATTGTAAATTGAAAGATTTTGCGAATGTTAATGTGTTATAGAATTTGTGAACTTAATCACTGAGGTATTTAATAGCCTTTCGTTCTCAAATCAAAATGCTTTATATTGTCCTATTTATTTAGAAAGTAGGTTAAGATAAGAGTGGCCACTCTTATCTTTTAAATAAATCTTGTATTAAAGATTTGCAGAGATCCCTACTGTTGTTTTTTCAAGTGCATATTCTTAAGGTTTTAGCCTTAATAAATATTACGTTATATGAATTATTGTAATGTTGTAATTGTTTATTAAGCATACAGGAAGTATATGTAAATACTTTATAAAAACACTATCTTGTGTCATGGTTTGAGAGGTCCCTCTATCGGCAATTAAAGATATTGTTTGACTTATAAATTTCAAGGCGCATATGATTCAGGTTAAAGCCTGTCTTAAAAATATTTATATGAATTATTATAATCTACAAAAATATATTCTGTTTCGACTATATTCTTTTACAGTCTTTATAAAAATTATAAAAGAATATAGTCAAAATGTTGAAGTATGCAAGTGTTTAAATTATAATGGACTATAAGATTATAAATAAATTTTAAAATAACAGTCTCATATTTTAAAAATATCCCGTTAATTTCAATATACATACAAGCAAACCACACACATACTTCTTTATAAATCTTTATTATATAAACTACTATAACATGCAGAAATATACTCCAATGTTTCGACTATATTCTTGTAGTCTATTTATTGTAGGAATTATTATAAGCTACAAAAATATACTCCAACATTTTGACTATATTACTTTATAGTCTTTATAAAATAAGATTTATAAAGAAGAAGTTTGTGTGTGGTTTGTTGCATATATATATATATATATTATAAAATTCTATATTATTAATTCTAGCTCAATGCAAAGCTATTTATTCTCAAATTAACTTAAGATCTTTATTCTTTAGGTTATAATTAAATTTTCCAACTAATATTGGATGACTATCTGGGTTGGCAAAAAAAATTTAAATCTAATTACGACCTGAAAAAATTTCCAAGATTCACCCAACCAAGACTTAAACTCCAGGACTTACACATGGCAGTGTATTTTCACCAATTATCCCATTGGTCTATTTTCCTTGCCACTATAACACTCAACAGTTCTCCTAACATGATCATCCAATCTTTTGTATAAGTATACTGACAAAAGTCTTTATCCAAATCTTCTGCATATAATATAACCTTTCTTGCCCATTTTGTTGCCTGTCCTTTACTCATAACCCAATTAAATACTATTTTGGCTATTCTCTTATTAATGCTATATTGTAATCTACCAAACATTTTCATTTAATGTTAAGATATTCAGCAATGCCCCCTCTATGAATAAATATAAAGTCTAAATTTCAAGCAACATGATCCAAAAAGGTTAACTCTTGAATCGTATTGTTTGAAATTCAGACTATATATTCATAGGGGGTATTATTGAATATCTTAACATTTGGGAAGGTGATATGGCATTTTTATATTTGAATTTTCAGCTAGCGGAGTAGATTTGGATTTTTTCTTATGTAGACACGCAACATTAAAAAAATTGGGAATAACATAGAATATAAGATTAAATAATTGCAGATTTATATATATATATATATATTCTGTAAGTTAAATAATAAAACATAAGTGAAAAGATTTTTGAAATCATAATTCAGTATTTGATAAATATGAAAATTTTAAGGAGCCACTTAATGAAGGTAATGGTCCAACTAGATTTGTTGTGCAGCTTTAGCTTCAATGTAAAGGTATAATCTCTCTAGTAATATATTTCCATGATTGTACCATCATGTTTTGCGCATGAATAGCACATATGAAACAAAGCTACTCTTTAATTTCATCATAAACAATCAAAACCAATTGCTTGGCTGATTATACAATCACAAAAATATAAACTTTTAAGAAGTAACAACAATGTAATGAGTAACCGTATTCCAAATAAAAGATTATTTCAGTAATACCATTCGAAATGTTGTGTAATCTACTAACCTATGTTGATTTTGTGTTATTACCAACAGTTGTTTGTTTACACAGAGGCTAAACTCTCTATACAGTAGCACCACTAGTGCAAGCCTGTGTAATTAATGGATGCAAGATGTGTGCATAAAATCCCTATCTAGTGCCTACTCATCCAATATCCCCAGAATAGTTTCCAGCTTGTGGCTTTCATCAGTGAGGAGCCTTGGATCTGAGAGCACGGCACCTAGATCTTGTGTAGTGCTCTCAGATCCAAGGCTCCTCACAAAGAAAGCCACAAGCTGGAAACTATTCTGGGGATAGTGCTCTCAGATCCAAGGCTTCTCACAGATAAAAGCCACAAGTGGGAAAGTAGTCTGGGGATAGTGCTATCTGATCTAATGCTCCTCACTGATGAAAGCCACAAACTGGAAACTTCTGGGGATATTGGATGAGTAGGCACTATATAGGGATTTTAAGCACAAATCTTCTTGCGTCCATTGATTACTCTGGCTTGCACCGGTGGCGCTACTGTATGGAGAGTTTAGCCTTTGTGTGTAAACAAAAAATAGTGATCATAATGATGTAACAGTTGTTTATATTTGGAAAAGTTTAATTACGTAAGTTTTTTTTTCACTTTCTTAATACTTATAAAATATTGAACTATGATTTTAAAGGTATTTTCACTAACGTTTTGCTATTTATAATTAAAATCAACAATATTATGGGATATAAAAATATACATCGTAAAATATTTACCATTATATTATCCTCGAGGGCTTATGCAATCTATACATATACTATCCTCGAGGGTTCTTATGCAATCTATACATATACAAAATCAAGTAGATCTGTTAGTATATAATTCGGGTACTAATACTATACATCAATCACAATTTTTTTTTAACGTATAGCTAGTGGTATTTTTAAAAAATTATGCATAGAAAAAGACTCATCACATGGATCCATCTGCTTATTATATATAATAATTAAAAGCTATATTTTTTAATAACTAAGATATGCCATCCTTTTAAAAATAATAGTGTAGCAAAATTTGTTATATTCGTTTTCCAAATCAGGTTATTATTTTACAAAACAAAAGAATTTGAAATAGAGATTAACTTGGGTTTTAGATCAATTTACATAAAAATTAATCAAGAATGACTTTTTTTGAAACAAGAATTCTTGTAAACAAAGACATTATTGTTGGAGCAACGTTATTTCAAGATAGTCAAAATAAGAGTCATAGATCAATTCATACATCACATGACCCTATCTCTTAAGCTTGTAAGTTATAAACAGTGAGGATTGCCAATTCCTCTACAAGCTTTATGATAAATGCTTAGCCAGAGCCAGCACTTAAAATATCTCTGTCAGGAACCCCTCCCCAAACCCCTGACCATGGTTTCGTGCTTTGGCACTCCTCAGAGAGGTGTCAGGGTAGGTCCAGACACTAGATCTAAAAATACCAACCCAAAGCTAAGCACTTAGCTAAAAGTTATCTATTGAGTGGAAAATCTGAAATTTTCAGACATCTACATGTCTTCAAACCCAGCTATCCAACTCAAATAGCTATATGGGGCTGACAGATCTTCAGCCATACCATATATTAGTAGTCATAGCAATATAAAATTGCATAAGACTTTTGGCAGAGACTATAAATAGTCAAAATAGGAGTCATAGATCAATTCATAGATCACATGACCCTATCTCTTAAGCTTGTAAGTTATAAACAGTGAGGATTGCCAATTCCTCTACAAGCTTTATGATAAATGCGTAGCCAGAGCCAGCACTTAAAATATCTCTGTCAGGGGTTTGGGGAGGGGTTCCTGACAGAGATATTTTAAGTGCTGGCTCTGGCTAAGCATTTATCATAAAGCTTGTAGAGGAATTGGCAATCCTCACTGTTTATTATTTCAAGATATCTGTAATACAGAAGTTTTGTAGCATTTTTGTTTTAATTATCCATTTTTAGGGGCCTCAAAAAAATCTTGCAAACAATATGGCTGACTACAAGCTATTGTATTTAATATTTCCTTTTAGTTTATTTTTTTAATATGATTATAAAAACAAAAATTACACAAAACTAAAAATGATTATAATTAAATGGAATTTAATATAAGTGCAGAATAAAAAAGGTGGGAAAAGAAAGTATAACAAATGTGGTTTCTTCATGTCGACAGGCAGAAATCTTTAATAGCATACATCACTAGAAGATTCCAAATTTTAATCCATTTGGGTAAATTTTTGCAAGACAAAACTAAAGTACAAACTCAACAAAAATATTATGGTAAACTTAATAAAATGCTGTCAAATAATGATAACAATGTTCCAATGTGTTTACGTTTGTATGCTATAATATACAAAAAAAAAAGTTAGGAATTATATATTGTGAATGGAATTTGTAAGACATTTAGTAACAGTATCTTACAATTAATTTTCTTAATATTCTCTAAATTTAACAAGCAACACATGTTAGGTAAAATATTTTTGAGAAAATAAATATAAACAAATACTTGAGCCCCCTGAAAATGGATAACTAAAACAAAAACATCTGAACTTCAATATTACAGATATTATAAAAATACCATTTTAAAAATGTAAATCCCACGAATCTTTCATTATTTACATGAGTTGAAATATAATATTCTAGATATCACATTCAGAATAATTCAAATTTCAATGTTTACTAAATAATTAAATAATAAAATGAGTTGTTTTGTTAAACAAGTATTCATATATTTCCATAATTTATCACTGATATTCAACTTGTCACAAACGGGATTCAAATCTGGATGAGTTAAAACATGATCTCAGTTCTAAGTAAGTTTAAGATTTCTTTCAGAAGCCTACCAAATTGTTCACTTAGTTATTAATCAGTAAATGGGTATTTCGCTTATATTTAGCTAGACAATAAAATAAAATGTAAAAATGTTAAAAATTATCAACGTTTAGCAATTAGCTAACTTGGATATTAATAGCATTGATTCTATGGTTGTCTTCAGAAGGCTATTTCTTTATTACATCAGCTCAAAAAAAAACATTAAAGAGAAAAAGATTTAATTTTTTCTTCCAAAACGTAAGCTTGTGGTTAAGACCTGTGGAGGTCTCTACTATCGTATTTTTACACGCACAATCTTGAGGTTACATACTTAGTAAATATTATTTTTTAATACATGTAAATTAATTTTCACTTCTTTCAATGGTTCTTAATTACTTATATTCAGAAATTGTATATGTATTTGTTTTTCTTTTCACCATACCTTTCTAAAATTACCAGTCGTACAGTATGACATTCAATTTCTCTAATTATTCAGTTCGTTTTTGACAAGATCTAAATAAACTGTTAACTTTTAATCAGCTTTTCTAAAAATATTAGGTAGTAATTTTAAACCTGTAAATTTTATAGATTTCATTTACTTAAATATAATAAACTAATATGTAAATTAAAGCTAAGTGTAACAATATTTATTATTATAATTACTGCTATTGTAATTCTCATAAAACATTTTCTTATATTACATGACCACCATCCTTTATGCTTGTGTATAACTGTTGTTATAACAGGCAAAACTCACTATACATATTGCTACACACAGCAAGCTAGAGTATAACAACAGTTATACACAAGCATAAGAGGTGGTGGTCATGTGATGTTTATTGGCTTAAAACCAACCCTGCCTAATAGGATAGTGGTGGCTATGGTTATTAAAGAACCAAAGACACCAAAATGTATGGGTACTGAACTGGGTTCAGACCCATATGACTATATAAGCTAATGGGCATGAATTGAAAACATTAAGGTGTTTTCAGTTTAAGACTCAGTTTTGTAGTTAAATGGAAATAAAAGGTGGTTAATGGAGGTTTGCATTAGATTCTAAGATCTAGGTACAGTGCTCTCAGATCCAAGGCTCCTCACTGATGAAGGCCACAAGTCAGAAACTAGTCTGGGGATATTGGATGAGTAGGCACTAGATGGGGATTTTATGCACTAACCTTCTGGCATCCATTGATTACTCTAGCTTGCTGTGTGTGGCAATACGTATAGTGAGTTTGCCTGTTTTAATTTTCTTATATTCTAAGGAAACTTTAATATCCATATAGATATCGGATACAAAAATAATTGTTAGAAAAGATTATTGCATTTTGGTTATAAATAATCAAGATGGAATTCAGTGAATGAAGAATTTTTTTATTTATGGATCAAAAAAAATCATAAAGCACCCTGTGTGATGGATTTAAGATATTAAGATATCTAAACTGAAGTTCCTCTAATCACTTTGGTGCCTAAATTATCCATTACATCTTGAAAAATAATCAATCAATTATTATTGATTTATTGGCAAAAATTGTAAATAAAAATTCTCTCATATCTGAGGTCACATGATTGCACGTCTTCACACATACGCTTGAAATTAAAAATATCAAACTTTATAGCATATATAAATAAGGTATAACTTAATTTAAAAATTATGCACAATAAAACATTAACAAAATAACTCAAAAACAGAATAATGTATTTCTGAAAATGATGGTAGTTATAAATGCAGGTATTGCATATTCACACAAGTATTCTAAAACAATTGATTAACTATAATTAAATTATCAAAAAACTATAATTAAATTGAAATAAGTATTCAAATCAGGATGAGTAATAATCACGTGACTAGCTAAGATCATGAAGCCAAAGAATGGTTGCTTGAGAAAAATGATTCATCATGTACGCTAAATGAAATTTTATGAATTCAATATAATTTCTAATTTTTTTTTATTCAATGTATTTTTCAAATTACAGATTATTCAAACTACAGAAGATAATCAATCATATAGATAAAGGTAAAGATAAGCTGACATTCTTATTCCACAATACACTATTATAATTCTTCCTCACTGTTTTCATCTTATAATTTTAAACTATTATTTCATATCTGAATTTAAATAGATTTATTTAAGAAATATTTCTAAATTTAAGATCTGACTATTAACTCATTGTAAATCAAAAGATTTTGTGAATGTTAATGTTTAACAGAAATCCGTGGATGTAATCAGTGAAGAATTTATTAGCTTCATGCTCCCAAATCAAAATGCTTTAGATTTGCCTATATAATTAGAAAAATAGGTTGAAGATAAGAGTGGGACTCTCTTGTCTTTATAAAGTCGAATCTTGCATTTAGATTTGTAGAGGTCTCTCTTGTAATAAATTAAATACTCAAGGTGCATGTATTAAGGTTATAGCCTTATTTAAGTATTAAGGAATGATTACAAATCATATCAAATATTTTGATCATTTTAAATTATTATCAGGTATATGTTGAAATAAAAAAAAAAAAAAACCTCAGGTGCATTACTAATCAGAAAGTAATAATGATAATAAACTCTGGAAAAAACAAGTATTATTTACAATTCAATTCATATGTTATTATCATCCCTTATCTTCCTTTGGATAGATTCCGCATATCTCAACCAATTTTTCAAACTTTCTTTACCATTTTTAGTTTTTTTTTTCTGAAGTTTACTTTCAAACATAATTTAACTTTTTTTTTTCATTTTTTACAACTTTTTCTAATACATTTCCAAATGTAAATAGTAAAGATTATATTTAACTATAAAAAAATTATAAATGAAGGTTTAAATTTTTAGTATCTGCTTAGTTGATAATTAAATTTAGAAGAAAAATAAAAACTGTAATGAGAAGCTTTATTTTGTGGCTCAAAGAAGGAAAGTAGTCAAGCATTGGTGGTCGAGAGGTTAGCAAAAGCTGCTTTACAAGCAGTTGTCCCGGGTTAGCAGGTTCGCTTCCTGGCTGATGCTATGACACATGAGAAAAAAAAGAAGGAAAGTAATTCCTTTAAATAATACGTTAGAACTTTTTTTTTTCATATGTCAAATAGTGTTGACTGGGAAGCGAACCCGGGCCAGCTGCTTGGAGGGCAGCTATGCTAACCACTAGGCCACCAACATTTGACTATAAGTTAGAACTTTGTTTAAGTATAATGTATATCATACAATAATGTTTTCATAGATGCTAATTTTTACTTGAATCATTTCTACGGCAACCTTGATATTTTTACTACTTTGGTGCTAATGCATATTTCTTAACATCATCTTTATATATAGCTGAGGGCTGTGCTCAGGTGATAATCAGGATCCACAGGTGATAGTGTGGAATGGCCTCTAGATATGAAGGCCAACCGTGAATAACAAAAACCCAATGGGCGACCAAAAACTCCTGCTCCCTTACAGGATGGAATGTTGGTTCATCAAAAGCAAGATACTTTTTCTGATATAGTCTTTCACCCCCTTTTTTTCTTCTTCAGTCACTCAGGTTATTGTAGAGGCCATGTGAGCATATGCTTTTCATGCTACCTGAAATGTCCTTACACTAATTGTGACAATGAAATTACATGCTTATGAAACATTTCCATCCTTTAATTACACATGCAGCAATTTTAATTCCAATTCCCTACATATTTTTTTAACTCGAGTCTTCGAAAATTAAGAAAGCAATGGTGAAGATAGGTTTAGAAGGTTGGCATCCATAGTAGGGTTTCTTTACTCAAGGCAGTAAGTACAATGCATCGATGGGTTGACTTGAAAATTATGTTTCAGGGAAATGGGGAATTTTGGTTGGCAAAAGATGTATGTATAGGAAAAATGGGTATAAAAATGGCTTGTTTCACACGTTCTGGTTAGTTGTTGCATCTAACAGATTACTCATTTCAGCAGTAGAAATAATAACCAATAGTAATAATAGCATCTGTAATAGTGGTAGAATTATAGACAAGTATTACAAACCTTTTTATCTAAGTATAGATACACAAAATGTATGAACTTTAGAAGATACAAATCCTTCAAGACCAGGAATGGGAATTGTACTGGTGGCTAAGAAGCTATCAAGATTTAAGATCCATATAGCTCCTCTTAATGAAATCCATCTCCCCAAAAAAGGGAAGTTTAATAGAAAAGATGGATGGATACAAAATTTTTTGGACATGCAGATCAGTCAGTGAAAGAGGAATGCACGGTACAGGATTTTCTGTAAAATCTAATTTAGCACTTTCTATTGGGAATTCCTCGGTGTATCAATGAAAGACTAATGGTGTTAAAACTCACCTTACACAATGATAGTAGTACTCATTTTGTTAGTGCCTATGTCCCAACCTTTGATTCACAGAACCCAGGAAGTTTTTACCCTTCATTAAATAGCACTATTACTGCAATATCATTAAGAGAACTTTTTTTCTTTGTAGAGATTTTAAGCCATCTGTTGATACAAATAGTAGACTTCGGCCAAAAATCATTGGCATTAATAGTATTACTACCATAAATTGAAATGGTTTGTTATTACTGAATTTTTGCATAACACATGGTTTGACTATTACAAACATTTTGTTTAGGCAGAAAATGGTGACATAAAAAACATGAGCACATCCACATTCAAAACAATATGTAGTTATGATAAGTTCATATTATGTGAGCATTACAAACACAAATTGTTAGATCATACATTAGTAAGCTGCAAGATTAAAATATTACATTACATTAAAAAATAGATATTACACTAATAATATTCCACAAAAAAATTAATACCATTCTATAGAAAAATCTACTACATATACTGTACTTCAACAGCTATTAAACACTAAAACTCCCAATTTGGATCTTCAGGCCTGTCGTATTACTGAAGCCTGGAATTGTCTCAAGAAATGTGTTGTGGATAAAAGTAAATCTATTCTTGGATTCATTATAAAAAAAGCATTGCACCTGGTTTTGTGACAATGATCTTATTATTAGTTATTTAATTAAAAAGAAACATGGCATTTTCTACTTTGTAAAACAATATATAAAATGTGGAACTTCGTAATATTAATGTAAAGATATGAAGGTAGAAGTTCAATGACTGGCAAGAAAGCTAAAAAATGATTGGTGGATTTAAAACTGCAAAGATAATATAGATTTGTTCATTATGATTATTCTAGATCTTTTTTTGAAGCAGCAAAAACAATATACGAGTCTGAGAAATGATATCATAATCCTATTACATCATAGGATAACAATTTTTGATCATATTTTATGATAGATTTGACAAAAATATTCAGCTTACTGAAGTCAAAACAGCTCTTTATAATCTTAAAAATGGAAAAGCTGCAAGTCCTAATGAAATACACAGAGGCTAAACTCTCCATATAGTAACGCCGCCAGTGCAAGCCAGAGTAATTACTGGATATGGGAAGGTTTGTGCACAAAATCCCTATCTAGTGCTTACTCATTCAATATCACCAGACTAGTTTTTTGCATCCATTGATTACTCAGGCTTGCAGTGAGTGGCGCTACTGTATGGAGAGTTTAGCCTGTGTAAACAAGTTGTGTAAGCATAAATGGAATTCATGTGATATTTTGTGGTCTTAATGAAACACTTGGAGAAGTTTTAAAATAAGGCGGTGATATGTTAATTTCAAAAAATTTTAATTTTTTTTTGAAATATACAGACCCATAAAAGTTGGCCCACTCGATCTTAAGGATGATTTTATTATTCCATTTTTTAAAAACAAAGGGAAGAGACAAAATTACAGTAATTATTGTGGAATGTAATTATTATCCATTATAGCAAAGATATTTTCAAAAATTATGTTGAATAGGTTGCTTCTAGTTATACATGATTAACAGAGATTGTATGGTTTTAAAGAATCGTGAAACACTATAGACATGGTTTTTGTTGCCAGGCAAATACAAGAGAAGCATCAAAAACAAAGGAGTGAATTGTACAGTGCTTTTATCTGACAAGAACCAGTGTGTTCAAGGTAATATGACCATAGGCTACAGTGCTTTTATTGATTTGATTAAGGCATTTCATTCAGTTAATGGAATAGGTCTATGGCATTGTTCAATATTAGTTTATTGTCCACCAAAATATATTTGCAGTATACAGTTTGTACATGAGAGAATGAGAAGAAGTATTATTACTTCAGATGGAAAATCTGAGGCATATAAAATCAAAACTGGTGTTAAACAAGTATGTGTACTGACTCCAACATTATTTTCAATTTTTATGACAATGATCTTTGGAATTGTTTATAAGTGGTTTAATCAAACAAGAATCAAGATGCAAAACAGGTTTGATGATGGAATTTTTAACTGCTATTGATTAAAAGCAAAAACAAGAACTTCTTTATGGATTCTGGATTTACAGTATGTTAATGATTCTGCTATTTTTGCCAATTCAAAAGATAATTTACAGAATGTTTTAATATTTTTCAATACATTTAAGGACTTTGGTTTATTAATTAATGTTTAAAAAACAAAATCAGCCGGTATAAAAAATCCTCAGCATCTTTTTAACTTGGATGGTTATCAACTTGAGAATATAAACCAATTTAAATATATTGGTAGTTTTATAAGTAGAAAAGTGGACATGGATGTCGAGGTTCAATATGGATTCCAATGCGCTGCTACAACTTTTAACAAACTAAAAGGTAGAAAATTTCATCATAAGGAAATAATTATTGCAACTAAGTTAGCTATATATATAAAGCTATTATTTTTTATCTGATTTGGTATGAGGAATTAAAACCTGGGAACCCTATCAGAGCAATATAATAATATCCGAATGAGGATAATCCATAAAATTTTAAAAATATAATGGCAAAATCATAAAATTAATCAATATTCTACAACTTACTAGATGTGATGCTACTCAGTCCACTATTGCAAAATCACATAGTTGTAGGATTGGACATACAAATGAGTGAACAATGAAGACTTCCTAAAAGAATGTTTTATAAACTTAAGCATAGCTTTCGTGAGATAGGTAGATTCATCTAGAGACTCCATCTAAGTTGTAAGGATTGTCTCAAAGCTATTCTAAAAAAGTGTAATGCCAATTGGTTTTATTGGGGATGTACGGCAGAGAATAGAACAAATTGGAGAGCCACAATGGCATAGTATTGAAGTATTTCAGAAAGAAAAGTTTTCTGCAGAAGAAATTAAAAAATAATATTGCAAAATATCAAGTAGACATTAAAAAATGGACCTGCATATTCTAAATGTTGACTTATTTGTATTCCATAGATCGATTTCTATAGTCATTGCAAAACTCGTTTAGTTTCTTTCTCTCCCCTCCCTCCTTTCTTTCTTCTTTTTTGTGGAAAGTTGGAATGGCAGTGCTGTTTAAGAGTGGCTGTTTATTATTATTTACAAGTAAAAAAGATATAATCCTGACACATGCGCTGTATGAATTTATATAGCTGAGGAATACTCTCTTTCTAAACAGAAGATAGAGTCTTTTGAAAAAAATAAGAACGAATCCATCTTGTTTACCTGAATTTATAGATATAGGCCAATCTAAAGCATTTAGAAGAGAGCATTATAAATTCATACAGTGCATGTGTCAGAGATAAAGAAATAATTAATTATAATAAAGACATAAACAACATTACCACATATAATGTAATTATAGAAACAATACTAAATTACATCACATAATGTTGATTCACATTATTCACTACACAAATTATTGCTCTGAGCTTATAATTTAATTTTATCAATAATATGTGCATATGAAATATATATTCTCCAATATATCAATAATATAATATATATGCATACATACTTATATTTACATACTTATAACAGTAATATCTTAATTTAATACAAAATAAATAAACAATGGTTATACCTTGAGGCAAAATGAAATTTAAAATCTCCACAATTATTGCAAATTCTATGGTAGTTATGTTTAAATTAGTATTAAAGCTATCTGGGATGTCTTTGATGTAGTATTTTGAATACTAAATTTGGATTACTACAACAAGGTATAATAAAAACATACACATATATACACAGTATGTCAGTAGTGAATGTTTTGATACAGATTTAAAAAATATTAAATATATTGAGACTTAATCATAATATAGTTCTAAAATTGAAATGCTAGAATAGTCTTAAGCGATAGCAGGCATTCACCAATGATAATCAAGTGTTTTTCGTGCATAGAAAAAGTTCAATCAAGAGTCAAGCATTGGTGGCCTAGTGGTTAGCATAGCTGCCTTCCAAGGAGCTGGCCCGGGTTCGTTTCCCGGTCAACACATTTGACATATGAAAAAAAAAAGTTCAATCAATCAATTATCATATCTAAAAATTGTCAAATACAAGACTAGCTATTTTTCAATACTGCTTATTTGTACATAATGATTTTTAATTTTGTTTTAAAATATATTCATGTTTATTGTTTTAATAATCTATTAATAATAATTTGCACATATTCAAAAATGAAGTACAATTCACTTAAACAATCTTAAGTCATCCCGTCATCAATTTCAATTATTATCGATCCACTGCAGGATGAAGATCTCTCTGAGTTCAAGCCATCTCCAACCCTAACCTTTTCTCTCCATATTACCCCCGCAAAACTTCCTTATTTCATCCATCCATCTCACATGTGGTCTCTTTCTAGGTCTTTACAATCATATATGACCAGCCCAATTCCCACTCGTCTCTTAATTCTTTCAATGATGTCAGTAACACCTGTTAGTTCTCTCATTCATGTATTTCCTTTTCGATCTCTTTTACTTTAATAATAAAGACAAAATAAATTTTAATATTCAACAAAAGATAAATACAAAAAATTAAGCCTA
Source organism: Epiperipatus broadwayi (assembly GCA_028023455.1). Classification (NCBI taxonomy): domain Eukaryota; kingdom Metazoa; phylum Onychophora; class Udeonychophora; order Euonychophora; family Peripatidae; genus Epiperipatus; species Epiperipatus broadwayi. The sequence goes on along the minus strand of JAQFVV010012450.1, from coordinate 4,619,898 downwards.
GTCAAGGGTTGGTGGCCGAGTGGATAGCACAGTTGTCTTATAAGCAGTTGTCCCGGAGTTCGCTTCCCGGCCGACGTTTTGACACATTAAAAAAAAAAAAGCCTATATTGCTCAATACATAACACACAATCAATTAAAATTTTTATTATTTTATATTTAAAAACATGCAAAACTCACTATACGTATTGCCACACACAGCAAGCTAGAGTAATCGATGGATGCCAGAAGGCTTGTGCATAAAATCCCCATGAGTAGGCACTAGATGGGGATTTTATGCACAAGCCTTCTGGCATCCATCGATTATTCTAGCTTGCTGTGTGTAGCAATACGTATAGTGAGTTTTGCCTGTTTTAATAACAGTTATAAGCAAGCATAAGAAGTGGTGATCACGTGATGTTTATTGGCTTATATTTAAAAACATTATCACAATTATTTTATTAATAGTATTTAAGAACAACAAGTGATCGTATGCAGTAATTTATATATATTAAGATCATCTAAACTACATCTTTTACAAGCTGAGATGAGACTATACAATCCTGACTGCACAAAGCAAATCTTTTCTGCATTATCCAACTTTTTAATTTAAAATTTAACTCTTTCTTTATATGTATACACCACCATTAAACATTAATAAATCATTATAGACCAAAGCTCACTAATAATTTTTCGCAAATTTCCGTTTACTATAACAATCAGTTAAATCAATCTCATAGATTGATTGTTGCCCTAGTGTCCTTTAACTTTTACAAATGGATTTTAATATTACCAATTCGAACTCAGGTTTATTATTTTACGTTCTTTCCCATTTTACTTCCCATCATCTTCTTTCTATGCTTCTTTTGAGTCCCTTACAAACCCTGATTCATTTTAATAATTCAAATTTACATTTTATAACCATAAATCAAAGTAAAAAAATCTATCAATTTTTCACGTCTAGTTGATAATGGTTGAAACAGGGAGGGGAGTAAATAAATTAACAGCTTCCAATACTCCAAATCTCATTAGAATTCAATAAATAACTAAATACATAACTCACATATATTTTAACAAATTTAAATAAATAGAAATGTCAAACTGGAAAGTTAAATGTGTCAAAAACAGAAATAAGAAAATCTAGTAATATCTATGGGGAGCAGCAAACGGTTCATTTTTAAATGTTAATTTGCTAAATATATAGTTAGAAATTCACAGTTTTAATGAAATAATAACTCAAATTGGCATATGGAATGAAAAAGCTCTATGTTAGTTCACTGACATACAAATGCTTTCAAATTTTTTTTTTAAATTATTTAGTTATAAGAAATGCAAGTTTAAAATAAATAATTTATAGAAAGTTTAATAATCTATGTTTATCTGTATGTGCCATAAATATATACGTGTATCTGAACACATCTAAATTAAGCTACCAATATTTCACAATCTATGTTTATTTATATGTATCATACATATACATGTGTGTAAAAATACTAAACATTCATCTAAATAAACATTTAAGATATCACAATGATAAAACATATATAAATAAATGCATACTTCATAATACTCAATATCTTTAATCTTATATACAAAAAAATAATATATATATACAAAAATACATGAAAGCACTCAACAATACCAATATTAATAACAATCTCAATCTGTTGTCAAGGTAATTTCCTTTAAACAATAAAGTGCAAATACAACTTTTATATATGGTCTAATATGTTTATTTAGACACTAAAAATTGCAAATTCACTACAAAATGTGCAATTATTATTTCAAGGAAGTTTAAATAAACCCCATTCAACAGGTAAATATAACCTGTTCTGAAAACAGGCTAACAAATAGTCAATTATGTATTACTTAGATTATTTTATTTTCTACAATTATTTAGTTTAAATATTCCATTTTTTATTAGATTAATTTGAGATAGAATGGGGAGGTTAAACAAAGTTCTACTGAATAGTCAGATATTAATGGCCAATGATAGGCATGATCTATTTTGAGAGTAATTTGTTTCAACTACATAACTAGTAATTAATAAAATTTAATTGTAAAAAAAAGTGTAGATGAAATCCCTTTTACACAGCTCCAGGACAAAGATCTTTCCAAGTACCCCAAAAGAGACCACTATTTACCATGCTTGACAAATGTGGACTGTGAAGGCTTTAATAATCTTAATTTTTGTTTTACCTTCTAATAAAAAATATCCAAATATCCATGTAACAAACAAATTTTGATGACTCGAACGGCTTTATGCTAGCTATATGACAATCAATTCTTAATCTTTTTAGGGAGTTTCAAAGTGTTATTAACTCATATTTAAGCACTTAAGTTTAATATGGTAAATCAAGCATCAGTGGACTAGAATATATTGCTAAGAAACTGGTCATTTGTGTATATGGAAACTAATTATACTGCCATTAGTATCAATGGTGTATTTATTTCTTAACCGAATTGTAAAACGTCACTATTGTACAGTACAGTTCAACTACCCTGAAAAAAACTTCAAGGTGCCAATATAAAATGAAGAAAGATTATATGAACAGGTAAATGGCTACAGATTGGTTTGAAGATGGATCATTTAATGAAAGGAGACTGCATAATATTGGATTTGCTATCAGAACTAATTTGGAATTGTTACATGTATAGATAAAAGATTAACAATATTAAAATATACTAGGCATGTGTTACATGCCATTTTAATAGTACTCATGCTCCAATTTTATATTCAGAGAATTCAGAAAGATAATATTCCAAGGCTACCATTAAAATATTAAACTTTCTCCTTGGCGGTTTTACTGAAAATGGAATGAATCTTAAACTTTGGTACAAAATTATTTCAAATGGTCTACTATTATTGAATTTTTGTACAATATACAGCTTATCACAAACATTTTAAGGAGAAAAAAAATTCTACAAAAGAACTGTGTATCCAGGTCCAAACATTATTTGATAGATTTCATTACTTGTTAAAATCAAAATATATAAAAAAGTTAATACTATAGAAGCCTGCAGAAAGGAATTTGCTATGAAGTGAAAGGAGACCCTTTGATTCATTTTTGAGGCTTTAATGCAAATAAGTTGGGTAAATTCTTAATGTCCACTTCATACATTTTTATCATTGTAATTATTATTATTATGCTTATTCATATAGTAAATGAATGTGAGTGGATGGCTCACATGTATCAAACAGCATGCCAAGTTTGATTTTTTATCTCTTAAGTTCAAAAAAGACTATGGTCTTTCTTCTCAAATACCTGATGTGTATGAGAATAAACTTTATTTTACATAGATATTTCTAATTACGATAGGCAAAAGTAAATTATGACCTCTTATTCCCAAGAGATTGTAAAGTCACCAGCTAAGGCAGCAAAAGCAAAACATGCTAAGAATCCTTTGACTGCAAACCAAGACTTCCATTTGATGATGAACTTTTATTTAGGAATTTACAACTGTAAATAATTTTCAAATGAAGGAAATTTGCACAAATTGGAAAAAGTCTAATATTAAATGGAAAATTGTCGGGCTTTATGAAATTGGAAGAAAAAATGAAGAGAATTGATTTAAAAAGTGGATATATACTTTATAAGGCATATGTATTGGAAGCCTAAGTGAAGTGGAATTCTTTATATATAATACGTGAAAAAGAACATTGTAGCAACTGATGCTATGTTGGATAGAGTAAACAAAATTAATAGGAAGACATCAAATGCAGATAATTCAAGTTTATGCCTCAAAAAGTTCTCATTATGAGAAAATAAAAATATGGATCTGCAAAATACCTTTGATCGGACCAAATACCATTTTACAATTGTTATGAAAGACTTTAATGCTAAAATTGGTAAAAGATTAAAGGATGAAAAGTACTGTGGATAAATTTAGTTACGGTGATAGAAAAGATTTCATAGAAAAGACATATTATGAATTTTTTATTTGAGAGAAAAATGTTAAATGGAAACATCTGCAAAAAAGTGCAACAGAATTGGATTATCACATGATCACATCTCCAATACTAGCACATAATGTTTATAAACAAAGCAAAGCAAAACTCCATATAGTAGTGCCACCTGTGCTAAACAGAGTAATCAATGGATGCCAGAAGGCTTGTGCATAAAATCCCTATCTAATGCCTACTCATCCAATACCCCCAGACTAGTTTCTGGCTTGTGGCCTTCGTCAGTGAGGAGCTTTGGATCTGAGAGCACTGCATCTAGATCTTAGGATCTAATGCAACCCTCTAGCAACCACCTTTTATCTCTACTTAACTACAAAACTATGAGCATGAAATTGAAAACACAAAAAATATTTTCAATCTAAGCTCAATAGCTTATATGAGTAGGCATTAGATAGGGATTTTATGCACAAGCCTTATGGCATCCATTGATTACTGTGTTTAGCACAGGTGGTACTACCATATGGAGTTTTGCTTTGCTTTGTTTATAAACATTATGTGCTAGTATTGGAGATGTGATCATGTGATGCTTGCTGGTTTAACACCAATCCTGCCTAATAGAGTAGTGGTGGCTATGGTTGTTAAAGAGCCAAAGACACCAAAATGTATGGGTGCTGAACTGAGTTCAGACCCATATGACTATTTAAGCTATTGAGTTTAGATTGAAAATATTTTTTGTGATTTCAATTTCATGCTCATAGTTTTGTAGTTAAGTAGAGATAAAAGGTGGTTGCTGGAGGGTTGCATTAAATCCTAAGATCTAGATGCAGTGCTCTCAGATCCAAAGCTCCTCACTGACGAAAGCCACAAGCCAGAAACTAGTCTGGGGATATTGGATGAGTAGGCATTAGATAGGGATTTTATGCACAAGCCTTCTGGCATCTATTGATTACTCTGTTTAGCACAGGTGGCACTACTATATGGAGTTTTGCTTTGCTTTGTTTAGAATTGGATTATATTATGACTAACAGAAAATATGTATTTCAGGAAAATAATATTCTTAATAGGTTCAATACAGAAAGTAATTATCTGTTAGTAAGATATAAAATACATGTTATTGCTAAATAAAAATAAAGAACTTAAAAAAACCCAGTTATTGACAGTTGATATTCTAACTTTCAGAAATACCCCAATGAATTTAAATCAAAATATTAACAGATACAGATTTGAATGCAATTAATATAAAAATAATTGATATGCTATTAAGAAATGCAAGGAAGATGGTACAAAAAAGCAGCAATTTTCCAGTAAATTTTCCAAGACAAGATGTTAGAAGAAAAGAAGAAATCTGGAAATTTTAAAAAATGTCCTTTAAGAATTGAATAGCTAGAGTTTTTTTAAAATGGTATAAAAAAGAGCTAATAACCCTATAAGAAAATATAGCTGTAAATTGACAAAGAAAGCTACAGAAGAGAATAAGTCTCAAAAATGTAAAACAGCATCTTAATATAGGTAGGAAACTTTTTTCTGCAAATTTGGAATTATTATGATAAAGAGAAATAAGATCATGAAATGTGTTGAAGAGTTCTTCGAAGAATTTTATAACGAGAGCGAAGTACCTCATTCAATCTTTTGAATTGGGGCCAATGATGGGGGAAAATCTTAATTAACTTGTAGCACAGATGGTTATCAACTTAAGAATTCAAATCAATTGAAATATTTTGTATATGTTTACGTTAAAAAGCCGATTTAGACGCAGAAGTGCGACACAAATTACCATGCAACTACAGCATTTCACAAGTTAAAAAGATATGAAATTTCGTTGTAGTGTGATATTACTAATACAACTTACTTTACCTAATTAAATATACCTTCTATAAACATAATATAAAAGCACTAGAAAAAATTTCGTTTAAGAATGCTCCCTAAAAGTCTAATAATATAAAAACGAGATCATAAGAATAATGTACTTCAGGTTCCTGAATTTGATACTATAAAATCTATGGTCATTACACATCTTTGTTGTATTAAATATGTCAAATGAAGAAATGGTGCATCCTTAAAAAATATTTATGATCAACTTGAGCATAATTTCACTATCTTATAAATAAAATCTGTAGTTTCTCTGTTGTCTGATTGGTGAATGAATGTCCAATGGCATCACAACCACTATGTTTATGCGAAGGAAATAATTCCACCATTAAATAAAAAACACTGGGAAAAGTCACTACGAGTGCTTTTAATTGCAGAGTTATAGTATGTATTTCACAGTAAAGATTATCCCACTGCAGAAACAGCTGCAAATGCCGATTACGTAATTTGATGTTAAAGCGGCCTGTGCTTTCGTGGTCTGTCAATCCCAATAAATGACAGACTTAACAATGTTAATTTAAAATATAAGAAACTTTTATAAATTAGCAATGTTTAATAAAAAAAAATTATTTACATTAAATCTTAAAAAAAAATTAACGCAACCAATTAAAAAAATATTACAAATATTATATTTAATAAAAAAAAATATTACAAAAACAATGGACATTTTTGTATTCTGACATTAATAAATGATAATTAATAATGAAGCCAAAAATCAGAAAAAATAACAATTTTTTTTTGTTTCCGAGGGCATTCCAGTAAATATCAAATATAACCATATATTTAACAATGTAAATTTTAATTTAGCTTTATTAAAATTCGGAAATTAATTTATATATTTAAATGTTTTGTTTAATTCACATTAAATCTTCGAAAAAAATTGTTAAAGCACCAATTATTATAAAAACGAAGGTTTCCAAACATCACTTGGAAAAAAACACAGACTTTAAATAGAAGTATAGTATTTAAATCATGAAGAAAATGTGATTAGAGTACATAAATTCATGTTTGATATACAGTGAGGAAAAAATAATGCTTTAGTACATTTACATTTAGTTTTCATTAGCATATAACTGAAGATGAAAAGTCGGTCTTTAGGCTAAGCTATATTTCTCACATTTAATATATAATATTAAAATCTTTTGTTTAATTTACATTAAATCATAATAAGTTTTGATTAGCATATAATTGAAGTCAAAATGATGGCCTTCCGGCTCTCACATTTACTGTATAATATTAAAATCTTTTGTTTAATTTACATTAAATCGTAATAAGTCATGGTTAGCGTATAATTGAAGTCAAAATGATGGCCTTCTGACTCTCACATTTGATGTATAATATTAAAATCTTTTGTTTAATTTACATTAAATCGTAATAAGTCTTGGTTAGCGTATAATTGAAGTCAAAATGATGGCCTTCTGACTCTCACATTTGATGTATAATATTAATATCTTTTGTTTAATTTACATTAAATCGTAATAAGTCTTGGTTAGCATATAATTGAAGTCGAAATGATGGCCTTCCGGCTCTCACATTTAATGTATAATATTAAAATCTTTTGTTTAATTTACATTAAATTAAAAAAAAAAATTGTTAAAGAAACCAATTAAAAAATACCCGGCTTTACAGACCCCAGTCGCAGTGTGGTTAAAATTATAAAATTTATATCAAGGATACTAATAAATGCAATAATGAATGCTGTCATTGGAGATATAATTGAGGACATAATGGAGAAAAGTGTTGAAATCTTTCAGAAAAGCAAGTTTTCTGCTGAAGGGTAAATGACTATAATGTCAGATATCAAATAAAAAAGACTAATGGACCAGTATATTGTGTATAGAAACACAGATGTGTTTCACAAATCAATTTGCAGAATCATCAGAAAGCACATTTCTGATTGACTATAATTATTATTTTTGTCTTTGTATCTTTTTTTGTTGAAGTTGGAATGGCAATATCCATTTCGGAGTATGGCCAGTTTGTAAAATTCTAAAAACATGATTGCAAGAAAATAATATCAACCATGTGTTCTATAGCTACTGAGTATATTACTATATAGTTTATGATTATAAATCACAAAATGAAGTGAATAAAATATATTTTATAATAATATGAAGCATAGTTTTTGTGGAAGAGGCAGCATAGTATACATATAATGGACGCACCTGTAATTTATAATTATAAAGTCAGCACAAAACTTACCGGTACTGATCTAGTCAGCGATCTACATTTCATTTTCTCTTTGTTTCGTTAAAACACTGCTTTGACATCATGAAGGAATGCTGGGATGACTAATTTAAAATATTTAAAGATTCTTTCGATTTGGAAGATATTATTCATAATACTATGTAAATTCTAAATTCAAAGTGTAATCTAAAACCATTACTTTTCATTGATAGGTCTTTTTGTGTGTGTGTGAACTTTTCGTATATTTGTCATTTCAATTTCTTCATTGATTTTGAGAAAATTGGAGAAGGTAGAGATTGGAAGAATGGGGAAAAAGTATGGTCAATTCTAAGTTTTCAAGGTTTTTAGGGTTCTCATCATATTACTACCTAATATTAACTTAACAAAATTCTCCCTTAGAATTCTTCCTTTTTTTCATTTACCGCAAGGAAGTTCACCGTCAACATCATTAACATTTTTTTTTTTGCTGTAGAGATGCCAATGCAGTTTTTTTCAGTAGCGATAAATACAATTCTTTAAATAACATGTTTACTCCCAATGAAAATAAACAATTGTTCAAGTTGAAAATTTTCTTAGAATAGAAACTTATACAATTTTCAGATCATAAGATGTACATAAATAACAATTATTTATTGAAATAAAATCATAAAACAAATTTCAATAGACAAGGAAATTTAATTTTTTTTTTCAAATAAAAATATTATAACAATTTTAATCAAAAACACATTTACTTATAAATTAATTTCTAAAAAGTAAAATGTTTATTGCAATGCATGACAGGAAAATGTTTCCTTTTTAGTTTTCTGTCATAATTTTTTAACTCTTTATGAATCTAGGCTTTAGCTTTGCAAAGTGCATTAAATTTTAAATGTATCAATTAATTATCCCACAATTATTTTCCGATGTAGTCATAGTGTTTCAAAAAAATAATTAAAGGTAAAATGGAAATGGAAATAGTCAAGTAGATCAGTACCAACTTATCTTTAGAAAATTATTATTATTTATTTTCTTTTTGCAGTTGGAATGGCCATCCACTTGAGAGTAGTTGCTATGGTAAACTATATTTATGCAAATTTTCCTAGTATTTATTAACGCCCGTACTTATGAAATAACAAGGAATGTCTCTTGCATAGAAGACAATAGATGATTAACATGTCTCCTTGGTCCTAATGGCTATATGTATTTAAATGCTCTTTATATGTGATAGGTATTGAACTCAAGCTACCAATATAGATCATAAATAGTGAAATGATCTTTAGACATATCAAAACCTAGTATTATTTCAAATTTTCTATTTCTTCTCTTAGCTTTTCCTTTAGGCTATCTCTACTTTCATTATTCCTAATTGTCTTTAGTCATTTATTATTTCAAATTTTCTATTTCCTCTCTTAGCTTTTCCTTTAGGCTATCTCTACTTTCATTATTCCTAATTGTCTTTAGTCATTTAAATTAATACATAATATGGTAGTCATGATAACCTCATATTATCACTCATCTCCTGTATTGTAACAGTGGGATAGCATGCTAACCTCAGTTATATCCTTTAATTACGTACACAGCAATTCCTGGTTACATACACTTGAACAAATTATCTAAAAACTGGATATTAAGAAAGTAAAAAAAGACAAATCTTAGGCTAAAATATGACCTTATTGCACTTTTAACTTTCCTATTTGACACTCATATCAGTTGATTTACCAAGCAAGTGGCTACTGAAAATGAAATGGATTATACTTTATATCTTCCAAAATATAATTGCAAGTGCACTTGTTCGCTATAAAAACACTAAACCACTTCATCACATGATCACCATTCTGTATGCATACACATGCTATTTACACAGAAGCTAAACTCTCTATATAATACTGCCACTCAGTGCAAGCCAAAGTAATCAATGGATGCCAGAAGGCTTGTGCATAAAATCCCTATCTAGTGTCTACTTATCCAATATCCCCAGACTAGTTTCTAACATGTGGCTATCATCAGTGAGGAGCCTTAGGTTCGAGAGCACTGCATCTAGACCTTAGAGTATACAAGCTAATGAGCTTGAATTGAAAACATTATTGTGTTTTCATTTTGGACCCAAAGCTAATAGTGCACTAATAAGGTTGCATTAGATCCTAAGATCTAGGTGCAGTGCTCTCAGATCCAAGGCTCCTCCCTGATGAAAGCTACAACCTAGTCTGGGGATATTGGATGAGTAAGTACTAAATAGGGATTTTATGCCCAAACATTCTCCATTGATTACTCTGGCTTGCACTGAGGGGCGCTACTACATGGAGTTTAACCTCTGTATAAAAACATTACATTTATAAATTATGTGTTTCAACTTTTACACTTTGAAATCAAGCATGTGAAATTTAGTTAATAGAAATAACATTCAAGCCCTATTCTGATTTGTGATTGGTAATGTTGGGAATTGAACAAGGAAAGGGGTTTCCCTGAAACCATTTATGTGAGTATTGTATTATCATAGTTAACAATTCAGAAAACCAACTTCTACTTTGTTAATAAACTAATAAAAATGATTAAATATTCTCATTCATGAAATTAGTTATATCAAACCTTCCTTAAAGTGAATTATAACTGCATAACATTGAAGTATGCAAAATAGTACAAAATATTATTATTAACAACAGCATTTAAGCATACTTGGTTAATTCATTGTTTAAATAAGATATAAGAAGTTATACAATAGTAAAATTCTAAATTGTGAACTACAACAATATAAGATTTACAGGGTCAGTTTCATAAAACTCCATCAGCTGCACTAAGCTCAAAAATCATCACCCATAACCAAAAAAGTCATGAATCTTGTTTACATAAAACATATTTCACTTTCAGTTGCTTTGCTTCAAAGCTGAAACACACCTAATTATTTAAAGCGATACTCTATATGTGTAACAAGTATCATTATCATTTTCAATCATTACTGATCCACTGCAAGATGATCTCTCCAAGTTCAACCCATTTTCTCTCATCTTTAGCCTCTCTTCTCCACACCGCCCCAGCACATTTCGTTATTCCATCCCTCCATCTCACATGTGGTCTTTTTCTAGGTCTTTTACAATCTTTTGGAATTCAGTTTAAGATTTCAATTGACCATCTATTATCATCTCTTCTAGCAATATGTCCGACCCAACTCCACTTGTCTCAATTCTATAAATAATGTCAATAACACCTATTTGTTCTCTCACTCATGTATTTTATTTTTGATCACTTCTTGTTATTTCATACTTCAATGAGTGGTCTGAAATTTTTGTATTGCTCGTTTGTTAAGTGTGCAAGTCTCAGATCCATAAGTAAGGACTGGTAAAACACATTCATTAAAAACCTTCCTTTCCAAACACATAGACTTATTTCCTTTTAATATTATTTCTACCAAATGCACTCTGATCAAATATAATTCTATGATTAATGTCATCCATTCTTTCCATCTGTAGTAATAATTTGTCCAAGGTATTTGTAGTTGTTAACTTCTTCTAACTTATCATTATCAATTTTTAGTCCCATATTTTGGGAAATGCAATGAGCATTACTTTAATCTTTTTAATACTTACTTTTAATCCTACTTTCTTACTTTCATCTGATAGCTCTTGCAATATTTCTTGAAGCTATAAAGCATTATTTGCAAAAACGACTACATCTGCAAAATCTAGATGACTTAAATAATATCCATTTTCTTTTAGTTCCTTAGCTTCTCATTTTAATCCACAAAATACTTCTTGCAAAACTGCTATAAAAAGATTTGCTGATATGGAATCACTCTGCTGTACACCCTTCTTAATGTTACCCTTTCTAGTAATTCCTAACTATTTTTATTATCTTAGCTTCTCATTTAAATCAACAAAATGCTTCTCATAACGTTAACCTTCTAAATATCCACTGTTGTTAAATTTTGACAAATATTCTTTGTAATTTAACAATATCATAAGCATCACATGATCACCATTCTTTATACTTACAAAAGCTGTTTTTCACAGAGGCAAAACTCTCCATACAGTAGCACCATTCTGTGCATCCATTGATTACTCTGGCTTGCACTGAGTGGCACTACTGTATTGAGAGTTTTGCTTCTGTGAATATCATAAGTATAGATGTGTTGGTGTTTTAAAAAGTTTTAATTACGGGATAAATGCTAAATGCCTGCTAATAATCCACAAATCTAATATAAAATGGCAACTCATTCACCTAATTTCAACATTTGCATATGATCTACTGTGTTATACGGACTTTTAAATCCAGCTTGTTCTTTTAAGGGTAGTGTTCTTTGGAGACTATATTAGCTAAGATTTTATACAGAATTAATATATGTCTGGAGGTTTGTAATTTTTAAAATTTTTTATTGTTTCTTAAATATCAATATTTATATTACATTCTTCCACTTATCTGGTATATCATTATTATTTAGACATTTGATATAGTTTTGCTGCTCAGACTCTTCTGTTTCATTGGGTGTTTCCATTCTTCAAAGACTTTTCTTCATGTCTCATGTCTTCATTTGAAATATTAACATTTTAAGAATTGATAATGTAATTGTAGAGGATATTATTACTAGTTTTACAGGCACACATTAAATTTTCAAGATGTTAGAAACTAGACCATTGCTGAATGTCAAAAACAGATGTTAAAAGATAGCTTTTATTTAGCTTACAAACTGTCATCCTTTGGTAAAAAATAAAAAAAACTTGAATAAGTAACGATATAACATACATGAATACACGAGACCTAAATACAGCACCCAAAAAAAGAGAAGAAGGAGGAGAAAAAGAAGATGAAGAGAATAATAATAATAATTTAATTTAATACATTTAAGAGATTTTACATCCTAACAAAAATGCACAGCTGATTTTGTTCACAAAACATTTGCAGAGTTTTTTGCATAGTAGTCCTAAATGTTCTATCATTTGTTTCAAATATATCAGCAGTACTAAAGTATTTATTTTATAATCTTGGTAATCTTACTAAGGCTGAATTTTTGAATGTTTCACTTTAAACTTTAGAATGTTATACAAATTTTTTAATCTCGTATACTTTATCGTCATCTTAAATGATAATGTTGTTTGGCAACTTCTCACATCTATTATACCTGATGGTTTTTTTTTTTTTTTGAGGACTTCATATCAGTATATAAGAGTGCACTGACATCATATATTAGTTCATATTTAATATATCTTAGAAATTTTTTACAAACTTTTTCCAGTGCTAATCTACTTACAAGAGTTCCAGATCAAAGATCCATAATTTAAAATAGATAAAACCAATGTATGAAACAAATACACATATGTATTTCTTTTAAACATTTTACAGTTTCTGAAATCAAAACCATTACTTTACAGCTTTTTGCAATAATATATTGAATATTGTTCTTAAATGTTCCATTATTATTAAAAATAATATGTAAATCTTTGTAATATTCTTTTCTTGAAATATTTTTTGAATTTAGTCTATAATCGAACATTCTTGTAGATGATTTTTTAGAAAATGATATAACAACATTTTTCAATGTTAATTTCCATATAGTTTCTTCAAACCAATCTTAAAATCTGTTGATATCAGACTGTAAAATTTACTGATTATCAAAATTATTAATAGTTTTATACAATTTAATATCATCTGCAAAACAAAGACTGTCAGAACAAACTACACACTGCTCTATATCAAACAAACTGAAAAGAATAGTGGTCCAAGTATACTTCATTGAGGCACTTCATCATGGCTAAAATATATGATTTTGTAGACTGAAAAGAAACAAAATTAGGTCTATTTGAGTCAAAAGATACAAATCACTGCAGAAGCTCACAACTAAAACAAATAATACCCAACTTACCAATCAAGCTGGAGTGATCTACTTGGTCAAAAGCTTTGTTTAAATCAAAACAAATTACATCTGGCTGCAACTTGTTATTGCAATAGTATTTTGAATATGTATCAAGTTAGACTCAACAGATCTACCTGGTAGAAAGCTATGTTGTGTTTTAGATGATCTAGTTACTTTATCTATTATGTTATTATATAAACACTTTTCAAATATTTTTCCAACTACACATACCATTGAAATAGGTCTATAATTACCAACATCATTTGATTTAAATTTTGATATTGGTATAACTTTTGCAATTTTCCATGAATCTGGAAAAATATTCTGCTGTAAAGAGAGATTAAAGATATAACAAATCACTGCACCTAACAGCTCAGCATATTCTTTAGCTAACATATCATACCCAAAACTTTTTTCATTTTTAAGCTACTTTATTGTTAATAAATGTTATTATAATTTAAACCACTAAACATCACATGATCATCATTTCTTATGCTAGCACATAACTGTTATTAAAACAGACAAAACTCCCCATACAGTAGTGCCACTCAGTGCCAACCAGAGTAATCAATGGATGCCAGAAGGCTTGGGCATAAAATCCCAATCTAGTGCCTACTCATCCAATATCCCCAGACTACTTTCTGGTTTGTAAGATTTAGATAGCACATTCTTTCCTGTACATAATGAGAAGTAGATAGCAAAATCATCAGCTGTAAGATTCCCATTGTCAATTGATATTTTATTTTTTACACCAAAATGTTTCTTAATGAATGACCAAAAGTAATTTGAATTGCAATTTATGTTGTCCTCTAGTTTCTCAATATATCTTTTGAAATCAATTTTTTCTATGATTTTAAATAATCTAAAATTTATAAAGTTATTATAACATATTATTGATCCCAATTTCTTAAACAATTTATGATGCCTAAGTTTCCTTTTGTAAATACAAATCAATTTCTTAGAGAATCAAGAAGGATATTTTTTAGATGATTCACAGCATATGGTATTCTATTATTTAAAATTGTTTGCATAATATTTTGATCAGATCTACTGCCTCATTTACATTTGTGGAACAATATATTTGGTCTCAATTAGCATACTTGATGTCACAATATACCAAGTTATAATTTCTATTTGAAGTTACCATATCCTTATTTATTGATAAGTATTTAATATAAACAAAAAATTCAGTTGCTGGATGATGAGTCTTCCTTCACTAATGGCAGTACACTATATTTCACATTTACATTCTTAAAGTTAATTAAAATCTAAAATACATCCATTATTATTTTTTAACTGATTTCTTTGTACTATACCAGTTATATTCATGAACTCTACAATTATATGTCCTCTATTGATTTCATTATTGCATAACTTAATTGTTTCATCTGCTGTCATTACATATCATACAGTAATGTTACCACAGATCAAAATATTGTTTTTATAACTAAGTAAATATTTTTCCAACTGCTTCAAATCATTATTTACAAATGACATCCTAACATCATTTTAATCAAAATAGAATCAATAAAATTCAGATCTATATTTACTTGCTTTGTTATAATGTTGTTTTTAACAGCCAATAAAACACATCCACCTCTTGAAAGCTTAGAGTTTACACGATCGTGTCTACACAATAAATATCTATGATCCACAATCTGATCAGTAACAAATTGATCATTCAATCATGTTTCTGTCAAGGCTATTAGATCGTACTCTTCTGTAAGAACAGCATGTTCCAATAACTGACATTTAGTTTTTAATTATCTAACATTTTGCATATAACAACAGAAAATATTATTTTTATTAACTAACTTCTTATTATCATTTTCACGCGAAGAATTTTTTAAAAATGCAAAAATCCATTATGCATTACTAATTTTATTCTCAACTACCTGATCCTTTATTTGTTCATTAACAATTAAATCTTTATTTAATTTCCTATAAAATGGATAAATATAAATGCCTGCAGCCCAAAAAATTTGAATTAATTATTTCATTCATGTCATTTTCTTTTACAGAAATATAAAATGAGGAATAAAATTTATTTGTAGCTATAAACTATACCACAGTTGTCTTGCGTTGTTAGCCGAGAGGTATCGCAGCCGCCATGCAAGCAAGTAGTTGGTTGCAGACGGGTGTGGGTTTGCGTCCCGGCAGATGCTATGACATATGGAAAAACTATACCACAGTTGTATCTAGCTTTTTTGTTATATAAGAAACCTTGTCAAAAAGAATCTTTTATATTTTTGTTTAACAGGAATAGCTTTTAATCTTGCATCAATAAGATTTCCTAAAATAGCATTTTTGTTAAGTGAATTAGATTTAACATTTCTTTTACGTGTCACCAACTCAAATCCTTCCGAATCATTTTTTTTTTTTTAATAAATGACCATTTGGTTTTAACTTGATTATTCTTAAAATATTCTGTTTTAAGATTTTTATTCTCTATAGTTAGATTTTCAGATAAAACTTCACTCACTTTTTAACACCATTATTAGAGATAATATTTCTCTTTCAAAATTGGATTGTTGATAAGATAAATTTTCAGCAAGTAATTTTCTGTTTCCACAGAAGCTACACTTTAATTCATTCATTTTGTAAAGGCAAATTCATCCTAATTTTTATCTTTTTAATCTCTTCACTTTTCAAACTTTCACTGGTTCCGTTGTAAAAATACAAATTTGTCTTGCATTGGTGGTTGAGAGGTCAGTGCGACTGCCTTGCACTTGCAGGCAGTTGCCCGAGTTGCGGGTTCGCGTCCCGGCTGATGCTATGACACTTAAAAAAAAAAACAAATTTGAGTTTGACCTCCTTTGTCTTCAAAAATGGTGGGGGGGGTGGGATAAATCTTGTATCTTTAATTACACAATATTCTTTGTCTATCTTAGAAAATTTAATTTCTTTAAATCTTCAGAAATATTTTTCTTTGCTTACTAACCAGATTATCAATTTTTTTAGCTAAATTTCTGCAAGAAAGTGGTTATTTTCATGCCCTGAGGGAACACACTTATTTAAAATTGTTTCATAACAAGAAATATTTTCTTTTTGAACAAAATCTTGACAATGGACACATAAAATTATTGTAATCTTGATCAACTAATAAATTTAAATCTACAGCTTCTAATTCCACATACTTAAGAGAAAAGATCTATTATACTTTTTTCCACAAACAATTTTTAACTCATCAGCATTAATTTCAGTTAAATATTTTCCACAAATAGTCATTTCTATATCTGAATATCTTGCAGTCATATTAGATGCTTGTAGACTCTCACATATTTCTAAATGAGCTGGACATACAAAATTATCCTGGCCATTATTTCTAAGAATATCATATTACTAGATATTAAACAACCAATATGAAATTTAAAAGAACAATCCCCATTGAGCATGTAACATTTTTTTGGCATCCATAAATTGAATCATTACAAAGAGGGCAAGGTTTCCTATAAGGTCCCATATTTTTAAAATTAGAACAATCCAGGCAAAATAAATTAAATCCAGGGATAGATTATATTCTTATAAATAAAATTTTAAAAAATTATTTCATATTTTCTTCCAACAAAATAACAAATTTTAAAAAATAATAATAATAATAAATATAAGAACAAAACTAAAATTAATAAAATCTTTCTTTGAAAATATTCTTTCAATATTAATCTAAATATCCTCATATAGTCTAATCATTTTGCCACATTTTGATATTCTTCATATTTTAATAAAAACATGAGTATAAGTATCTTGGGATTTTAAAGCTATTATTACTGGAGATGGGTAAATAGAGTCTAATGCTTGTTTATAATCCACAAATCCAATACAAAATCAGAAATCAATGTCTTTCATTTTGAAGAATCTTTAAGAGAGACATAACAGATATGGGAACTAATATATACTATGAGAAATTAGGAAAAGATATTTACTAGTTTCTAGATCATGAATTACTTTTGAACTGCTTTCAAAATTGGGATTGACCATTTCCCAAAATGCCATTGCATTCTCTATTTTTGGTGATTATAAGCAATATTTTTGGTGATCCCTTTTTTTAATTTGTTAACTATCAAATACTTTCATTTTTTAAAAAAATTATTTGTATCAGGTTATTTGACTTTCTAGATTATTAATTGCTTTACAATTTCTTTCAAAATTTTTTAATTTTATTTTTATATGTCAAAGCGTTGACCGGGAAGCGAACCCGGGCCAGCTGCTTGGAAGGCAGCTATGTTAATCGCTAAGCGGTCAATGTTTGACAATTTAATTGGGATCAATTCTTTTCCAAATTTCAATTGCATTCTTCTTCTAATTCATTGTCAAATTCTAGACTGACAAATCCTAGATTCAGTTGTACCTTCGGATTAGATCTCTTGTTTAATCAATAATTTTTTCTGTTCATCAACTTATAGATCTTCATCAAGTAGTTCTTAACATCTTCATTCAGAAATTGTAATTTTAGAAGATGAGCCATTTCCACATTTGAAATGACTGCCTCCAGTTTCTTCACACATTTCAAATCATTCCATGAAGAACGAAATTACTTTCTAACATACTCTTTTCAAATTGATTTTTTGCACTTTGTCCCATGCATCTCTAATAGTTTTTATGCATTAAAACTATTTCAAAATATTTGTAATTTATTTTGCTTATCCTGCCCATTGAAAATATCCCGCGCTTCGAAGATAATACATTTAGAAAAAATACATCTTTAATTTCTCAATCATAAGTCTTGAGTGACTTTGAGAATTACTTTATAGTAATAGAATTAAAGAGAATTTTTATCTTGTTGCAATAAGCCTCATCCACAAATATCCAAGCCTTGAGATGAATTAATTTTATTTTTTTCTCTCATTGACATCTTCACTCCTTCGGAGATAGCACATTTAGAAAAAATACAACATCTTCTCAATCATAAGTTGTGAGGAGTGGCTTAGAGCATCATCTTACTGCAACGCAATTTTAGAGATTTTTTTCTTCTTGTCTTTAATAAACCTCAACTGCAAATAGTTTTTGAAGGCCCTGCTCTAACAACAGAATAAATTTGCCTATGGCAGCTTTAAATCCAGGCATTAACTTCTTCCCTCAAAACATGAAAGTCCTTCTTAAAAAAAAAGCCCAATCTTAGATATGTTGAAGATCTACTACTCGGATATCTAGCAAATCTCTAATGATTAAGAATCTACAGAAGCAGCTTCCATTAGCTATTTCTTTCTCTATGTTCCTATTGTGAAAACTGGACTTCTCTTAATGTTGACTAATAATCTAAAATAAGTTTTTCATACCGATGTCTCCTTTTCTAGTTCTGACTGTATTATATAGCATTAGCGATGCAGTTTGTATAAAATCTTGCCTTACATCGAAGAATATTATGACTTTATTGTTCTCATTCAAACTATATAACCTCCTGCAGTAATGTTGCCCCCACCCCTCCTAAAATCTTGGTTAAAGGTTTGTGAATCAAATATCGGCTAAGGGGAAAAAATTATTAACAGAATGGACATGACAATGAATGAGTATCAAATATTTAGCTTTATAAAATCATCATGACCACCATCTCTTATTTGGCTTTAACTAAAAAGTGATACAAAATCAATTTTCTGATTTACTTATGGCTGTTTAACAAATCAGACTTGGTTATTCGGTTCAATTTTGACTTCATTTAAATTTTGTTGCTGGACAAATTCCTGATCATTTGGAGTTTTCAACAAAAAGTGAAAATTTTGTGTTGACCTCAATAAAAAAAACCATCTATCATTCTCTAGACCCCATATTCCCCCTCAGTTCCAATATTCAAAAAAGCAAAATTGAATTCCTCAGTATGATCCTAGTTTGAATATATCATTTTAAAAAAATATTCATTTTGTCAGTTCGCATTTTTATTTTATAATACTACTATTATTAGGTGATATCAAATCAACATTGACTTTTAGCAATCATATGAATATTTCGCCTATTCATAAAATTTTCAACATATGAGATTATGATTAGCTTACTCCCACACAATTTGATATATTGTTTTCTGTTGATACGACAGTATTAGTAGGATACAAAATGTTCTAAGAAAGCAAGTTTCATGATAAAAAAAGTTTTAATAAGACACTGGAATCAAACAATAAAGAAAATAATGTCAAAGAGTCATCACACATTAAGAATTATTTCAGTACCTCTAGATCATTTACGAAATAATGACCTCGCTATTCCTATAGTAAGTTTATTAAACTTTACACCTATTAAAAATAATATAATTTTGAAAACATATTTTGAGAAAAGATTCTGGAAGTTTACGGCGAACTGAAGTTTACAAGTTGGTTATTTGAACGTCTAGTTTTTTAAAGAAACAGAAAATGTGCGGTTATCAAGCAATTACCAACATCAACAGGTTGTAGAAATGTTATTCAGATAACTATTAACACTGAACTCACGTTTACATTAATATAATAAAGTAAAGAATAAAAATGATTTTTGCTCACCAAATAAAGCATTTTTTAATGACGTTTCGTATTTTTTCACTTAAAAACCTATAATCCTCACTTTTAGTCGAAATGTCTGCTGCGCTGCGCATGCGCTTAATGTAAATTACTTAAAGCGCAGGTTCTCGCGCAATCTTTCCTCATTCATTAGTTGTTGGCGAATGAATGGAAACTGTCAAAATTCCTTTTTTCTCATACTCTAGCATTTTTCACAACTAACTGGTTCAGTTACTTTTTAATAATATGGCTGAATATTTATATCATAATTCGTCGAGTGAAGATTTACTTAAAAAGACCGTAGTACTTTTATCTCCAAGTAGTGACTCTGATGTTGATGGTCAAATAGATCAAGAAGTTGCAAAGCTAACTCTTGCGAGTCGAGCATCTCCTCAATGCTATTTAAATGATTTAGACGCTCAAGAAGTTCGCCTAGATCAGTCATTACCAGATATGATTCAGGCTTATAAAACATTATTATTAAGTCTTGGCGAAAATCCGGACCGGCAAGGACTAAGCAAAACACCTGAACGAGCTGCGAAAGCGATGCTTTTTTTTACTAAAGGATACAACCAGAAAATTTCAGGTAAAAATGTCATTAATTTATATTACGTTTATTTATGCTAGTCTTAACTTTATTCTTTTACCCTCTTTATTTGACCTAATTAAACATTCTTTTGTATTGCCGCAGGAAATTATATCGTAATATTGGTTTCCGCACTTATTTTACCTTTCAACTTCCAAAATGATGGTGCTAACTGAATGTGTTTGAAATTGTTTATATATCGTAAAGTATATAAAAAAACAAATGTACTTTATATTTAATAGATATTTCTTATTAAATACCGAAAATAATTTAGACCAGTGAATTTTGGTTAACGCTATACTTATTTAAAATGATGTAATATTGCAAATCAGCTTCGGAAATTTATGTTAAAAGTTATGTATAGGATTACTTATAAATTATTTTTATTATTACTGTTTATATTATAGATAATACTTAAGCTTATCAGCAAATGATATCTTCAAAACTGATTATTATTTTTTTTATTATCTGTTTATAAAGTTTTAATTAGTAAGGAAACGTACAAATAATAGCACGTGCACTATTGTTTTGTTTTGTTTTTTAGTTATAAGTACATTTGAATTGTATATTCTACTCACATATTAAATTTATTTACTAGTGAATTTTTGCTTCTTTTTTTTTTTAAAGTATTTTCTTGTTTGAATACAAATTTTTAACTTTCAGGTTTCATTTTGGAATCTATTAGAAGAAATGTATTTTGTATTAGTTTCAAGTTGGTTTAATAATTAGTTTAATAACCCACTCAAAATTTACATTTTGTGTTTTATTCTTAATGAATATTCATAAATGAATTTTAAAGTAGAATGCATATAGATATACAGTTTATGTCGTAGAAATTTAAAAAGACCCATTATAAATATGCATATAGAAACATTTTACATGAATCTTTTAACAAATCCCACTCGTAAATTTAATTTGTTTATATTCACACTTTAATAAATATTTGTAAATGAATTTAAAATAAGGTTACTTATAAAGTGATAAAATTCATTTTAAATTATTTAGACCCCACCCCAATCTTTTTTTTTTATATATAAAATAGTATTTTAAAAAAAAGAAACACGTTTGTCATTAAAAACTTTCAATGCATTACATTTGAGTCAATATTTATGATAATTTATTATATCAATTTTTCTTTTCCAATTTTTTTACCCATTTTTTACAGGAATATAATATTAAGTACAAATATACACTATTTCTGAAAATTGAAATAAAAAATAGATATACCCTGCCATTGTATATAAATTCTAATTTAAAATTAAGAACGTGCTAAGCTCTAGGCAAGCTTTTTTCTTTTTTGTCTAGGGCTCTTACATATTTATAAATGCAAGCTATATATGTCATGTGACATCTGACTTTTTATTATTACTATTATTATTTTGCTGTTGGGGCTTTGGCTAAATTAAATGGCTAAACCTATTAATATATGGAATATCTTAATTAAGTTCAGGCCCATATGATTTTTTCAGTTGAAGAGCTGACATTAAAGACATGTAGATGTCTAAAGGTTTCAGACCTTATTGAAAGTTAATTATTAGGTAAATGCTTAGCTTGAGTTGGTTTTTTGATTCTGGTGTCCTAGCTCCTCACTGAAGAGAGCCATAGATTAATTTTACATATTCGTAAATGCAAGTTATATATATATATGTCATGTAACATCTGATTTTCTATTATTAAAAGCTTAATTTTACATATTTGTAAATGCAAGCTATATATATGTCATGTGACATCTGATTTTCTATTATTAACAGCTCTTAATTTTACATATTTGTAAATACAAACTGTATATATGTAAGGCATGTGACATCTGACTTTCTATTATTAAAATATTAATTTATATATACTACTCTATGTACATATTTCTCGTATTATCTGTCTGAATGCATCTTCCTTGTATAAACAAATATGAAGACTGTTGAAAATGAGTTTTAGAATGTGAGAACTGATGCCTAATGATATATAAGAATGAATAAAGTCTTTTTCAAAACTAAAGCTTACTCTGAATTATTCCTAGATGGAGCCACATGCATTTTATTATAATGAAATAATGTCACAGGCCTTAAAGTTGATTCTAATTATTTCATATTATGGTTTATGATAATAAGATTCTGCTAGACCAATAGGATCCAATAAATAAGTAATTATAAGATCAAACTCTTTGTTTTGGAAAATTCAATTCCATCAGTTATGTATAAGGTCAACTTGGTACTTGAAAACTTTTGTACCATATAGGAAAAATATTTCCTGGTTATTTCAATTACTTTCTCATACACTGGGCAACCAATTTTGCTGTTGGATATTTTTTTTTTGTAATTTCCTACGATGCTACTAATAATCATTTTAAAAAACAAAAATGAAAATTCAAACATTCTGTAGTACTTTGACATATATTTTACAGAAATGAATAATTACAGTATTTAACACTAATAAAATTGTGTTTATCATAGTTTTTTTTTAAAATTTGGATTGTTATAAAATTTGTTGAATAATACCACTATTTCAGGAATAAAAGTAATATTGTCACTATATGAAATAAGATAACGTACTATTGAAGGAAACATTTTCTGACATGTCTTAATGATGTGAGAAAATTGATATGTATTTAATTTTATACAATGACTTTGTTTTTTATAGGTCATTCGTGAATAATTTGATTACAGTAATTCAATGCTCTCATAAATTGAACAACTAATGAAGCATTTGGAGAAAATAAATCTATTAGTTTTTGGTTCATATTAACCTCAGTTCATATGATAGTATGCTCATAATATATTACTTGTCATTTTGTGCAATGTTGTAACAGATAAGCCATATATTGACTTTATATTCTTTAAACATTTTTATTTGTATTCAAGGTTATTATTAATCTTCAAGTAACTAGCAAGCTATTTTTTTATTTAACATAATGGTAAATCTTGTAATGTTATGAATATTATTGTCAATGTGGATTTTTTTTTAATAATGCTTAAGGCTTCAATATAGAATTTATTTTTCTATTCTATTAAAAATCTTATATCATCATATACTAAATTGTCCATGCACTTTACTACTGTTACTCAATGCTTTATTTACCACCCTTTTTTACAGTTTCGATTGCTCCAGTAATCTTCTTCAGACATAAACTTCTGAAGAAGATTGCTGGGGCAATCGAAACTGTAAACTGTAAAAAAGGATGGTAAATAAAGAATTGTGTAACAGTAATAGTAAAGTGCATGGACAATTGACTATTATATGGTATACATTTGTCAATGTAATAAGAAAGAGTAGTTATATCATTATCCTAGTTCTTATAACTTTTAATCTTAGTTAATCTTCTAATCATTAAATCAAGATTTTTAATATAATGAAAAAATAAATTTTATATATAGGAAGAGGAAAACTTGTTATCTATTCTTTTACATATTTAAAAAAAAATGTTGTAAGGATAGATATTAGATTAAAATGATAATAAAATTGGAAAGTATAAGTAAAGGTAATATGTATAGTTTTACCAATGCCACTAAATTCTGCCGTTTCACTTATTTTGCTGTAACATTTTATATAAACACAATTTATTGACTTCAGATACTTTGTAGCAAAAAATTTTTTATTGTATATATACACATTTCAACTGTCCTGCAGTCTTCCTCAGAGAGACCCCTATTTTAAAATAGAAGTCATTCTAAGGCAGACTGCAGGTCAGTTGAATGTCAGATTGTGTGTGTATATATGCAATAAAAATTTTAAAAAGTGTTTGAAAAAGGTGGACATGGTAGCCTAGTGGTTAGCATAGCTGCCTTCCAAGCAACTGACCCGGGTTAGCTTCCTGGTCAATGTATTTGACATATAAAAATAAAAATTGATTTTCAAATTTAAGCCATACACTTAATATTTTTGCTAAAATTTTTACAGCTTATTACATTTCTAATTTAATTTTTAATATATTTTAGTCGACTATAATTATTTTCCAATTCTCAGACATATGTAAATATACTGTTTAATAATGATTTCAATGAGCATATAAGAATTTTATGGCTTATCAAATATGTAATGCTAATAATATAAACCTATTTCATGGAACAAATATCTGAATATGTGACTAAAACAGTTTACAAGATCCCCAAAGAATCATTTAAATAAATTCATAAATAATGCCCACTTTTTGTTATATCAATGCTTATTTATTTTGTTGGATAGCACATGATCAATTTTACCAGAACTTTGGTTTCTTGTATAATAAGTTGAGTGCTGATACTTTGAAAAGGTTGAGAGTTTTTATTTGCTGTAATTTTTGTTAAGTTAATCAAGCCAGTTTACAGTTTCAAATATTAATTTACACGGAATACTCATGATTTTAATGAGCGCGTAAATAATTTTACAGCTTATCAAATATAGCTACAACCATTTACCAGTTCGAATATAGATAAAAATAAAACGGAAGTAATGAAAAACCCTAGTGAGCTATATGTAAACTACTAAACATCACATGATCACTATTTCTCATGCTAGCACATTACTGTTATTAAAACAGGCAAAACTCCATATAGTAGTGCCACTCAGTGCCAACCAGAGTAATCAATGGATGCCAGGAGGCTTGTGCATAAAATCCCTATCTAGTGCCTACTCATCCAATATCCCCAGACTAGTTTCTGGCTTGTGGCCTTCGTCAGTGAGGAGCTTTGGATCTGAGAAACTAGTCTGGGGATGTAGGATGAGTAGGCACTAGATAGGGATTTTATGCACAAGCCTTCTGGCATCCATTGATTACTCTGATTGGCACTGAGTGGCACTACTATATGGAGAGAGCCCTTGTATACTTTTAGCTTTGATCATATATAAGCATACCATTTACTAACAAACATGCAGAGCATGACTTATATATACTAGCTAGAAGCTATTCTAAAGGAAAGACAGTTTTATATTTAACAACCTCTTAAAATTATATTGATTTTTAGTTAATAGGTGTAACTATAACTTTTTACTTGTTCAAATATAGATAAAATAATGCAGAAGTACTGAAGACCCCCAGCATAGGTATAAGTAAACTATCAGTAAATGTAGAATGAGCCCACCTACATTTTAGCATTGATCATGCATAAGCATACTGTTTACTGATATACTTACATGCAGAGGATGATTTATACATATTAGCATAATTTCAAGACAATTATAAGCTATTCTGAAATACAATTTTCGTCTTCCTCCTTTCCTTATGTATTTTCTATATTTACATATCATACCATTTCCAACTTTATACATTTACGATACTATTTTTACACCAAAACTTTACTCTTACAGTTTCAACTGTCCTGCAGTCATCATCAGAGATCTTTATAATCCTATTTCCTGATAATGACTGCACGACAGTCGAAACTGTAAGTTTAAAGTTTTGGTATAAAAAATACTAGTCTGAAATCACTATAACTTATCAAAGGGAAAGGGTGAGCATTATATACCTCCTATCTTCCGAAGCAAACAAGTTTGAATACAAGCAATATCTCCAACAAATCATTTAAATAAACCCATAAATCAGGGGTGGGCAAATAGTGGCCCAAGGGTGACATATGTGGTCCGCCAAGACAATCAGAAAAATTTGCCTTGAACTGAGATTTCCTTCCCATGCGCGACCGAAGATTCGTTTCATATTTTCCACTAGGATGGCCACGTCAATACACATTCATAGTGTAGATATCATGTGCAGTGCTTTTCCAGTTGATCTGGTTAATTTCAGTTTTGTCCTTGCATTACCAAATATATATATTTCCAACTTTAGTGAAACCATGAACCCTCTGAAAAAATGTAAAATCGGTGATGAATGTCGTGTGTTTAATGAAGAATGGACAAACAAATATTTCTTTGGTAATACAGGGAATAAAGCAGTGTGTTTATTGTGTCATGAAAAAAGGGGGCGGCCCTTCGCTTCCACAAAGTGGCCCCCGATGCGGCCCTCTGCCAACCACTGTGGCCCCCGAGCCAAAACAATTGCCCCATCTTTTATTATATCGATGCTAATCTATTTTGACAGATAAATATAATGACTTTATATTTGGTTTGTTATATAATAATAAATCAAGTGATATAATTTTCTTATATATACTATTTTTTATATCAAAACTTCATTTTTACAGTTTCGACTATCCTGATGTCATCATTAAAGCTCTTTAAAATCTTTTTTTTTTTAGAAATAGGATATATAAAAAGATTTTAAAGAGCTTTGATGATGACTGCAGGACAATTGAAACTGTAAGAATAAAGTTTGGATATAAAACCTATTTTTTACATCAAAACTTATAGTTTCGACTGTCCTGCAGTCATCATCAGAGCTACAATATCCAAATATATAATTATACAACTAATACATTTTATACAAATATTTATATACATAATTAAATTATAAATATATAAAAAATAGGAAACGGTTACATATAAGTAAAAAGATAATAAAATAATATGTATTAAATAATAGTATAAAAAGTTAAAGTTTTTTAAAATTAAAGTTTTTAAAATAATTTAAAAATAAAATAATATAGAATAAAAATGGATAAAATTAATTAAGAGTAAAGTAATAAAATGGAAAATGATGGTAATGGTCAGGTTAAGATGTATGTCTTAATTGTGTATTTTATTATGTATATAAATAAATACATGTATAAAATGTATTAATTGTATAATTATATATTTGGATATTGTAGCTCTGATGATGACTGCAGGACAGTCGAAACTATAAGTTTTGATGTAAAAAATAATATTGATAAAGTGTTTAAGAAAGTTGTAAACGGTATGATATGCAAAATTGTGAACTTGATCAATTTAGAAACTCACACAATGTTTAGAATTGTATTATTCTTTGCATTTCTTCAGGTGTTGCTGGACGGAACTGTGGCAATATCAGCATAGGAGTCAAATTTTACACCTTTAGATTCTTGGATATCAAATTTTAAGGCAGCGTTCTAACCAATTGAGCTATGAGAGTTTTACTCACTCGTAAAGAAAAGATTTTGTTTTTTAAGTTTAACTGAGCATGCATTCAGCCTAACTTAAGTGCTTATTATGAAATTTAAAGAAATATTACTAAAAAAATGTTTATAAAATTTAGACTTTCACAGCCACACACACAACTTACGTGTACATATATGATGCTTGCGCTTATAAATTTGTAACAAATTGAAATAAAGTTGAATAGTTTTTCTCAGTCTTTAACCAAATGGCTTTCGCTTTGTTTTTGCCATATGTATGTGGCTCATTGTGAACGTTTATGAAGTATTCATTTTGCTAGATAAATTATTTTCAGATTTATTTTCTAAACAAATTGTATTATTTTTGTATTTTTTTGTTTCTGATTTTAACAGAAAGAATGAATTTTATTGATTGGCTTATTCTTGTTTACTTTCATATGTGACTGGCGACTTCATCATAGGTAATACATACATTCACATAGCAACTAAATTTTCTTTACAGAAAATTTTAGGATACTCTAATTGGTGAAATGTGTAAAAGTCATAAGAACTCCTGAATACTAACATTCATTGTTTTTTTTTTATTTTGTAATATTTGTAATTTTCACGTGTAGGTACATAATTGTATATTTAATGTACACTTAGATATTAACACATGTAACATGGCAAATCAAGAAAAGACTGATTTCTGAAAACAATGATTCAAAAGACAAAAAGCAAAATTATGATGTAATGAAAAAATAGGCATCTAATTGAAATCCAGGTTTTCTTCAATACTATTTTTAAGCATATATCATATATGTCTTTTTATTTTTTTCTCTAATACCATGGAGTTAAAATAAGCCAATTAGCATTGTAATATTTATGTGAAATTTTATGTTAGTATCAGCACTGCATCAACATTAGTGCAAGCCCAATAGAAAATGTTAATGAATTGAAGCTCGTTAGTGACCCTATTCTTTGCAATACGTGTAAACTAATTAAACAAAAATTGAAGAGTAAGAGAACTAATGTCCATACCATTAATCAAACTGTTAGGAGAATGTTTTCCTGAAAGTTTGTGATGATGGTATTCTAGTAGAATTTTTATATTAGACTATTTCCATCATCTAATATGAGTTTTGAATAACTTTATTTAAATATTTCCAAATACATTCAACTATTAGTAATAGCACTTCATACAGGTTAGTATATGCACAACGTTTTGAGAGGTATTATTCTCCCCTCTTCTTCAGGTGTTGCTGGCCTGAAGAGTGACAGTACTAGCATGGGATTCGAACCTGGACCCTTAGATTCTTGAGTATTGAATTTTAAGGTAACGCTCTAACCAATTGAGCCATCCTGCCAAAGGCATCAGTTAGTAGAAATTACATATACTTATCTTTGAGATTCCTCCTGATTTCTCCCCTTTTTCCTAAGAGCAAAGTTGATTAGCGGTTTCCATACATTATGTATAGTCACATTAGGTTGGCTTATGGGATTTACCTGAAGAAGAGGGGAGAATAATACCTCTTGAAACGTTGTGCATATACTAACCTGTTTGATGTGCTATTACTAACAGTTGAATGTTAGGAAAATCACTAACAAATTACATAAAATTCCAGCATACCTTTTCTTTTTAAAGGATTTGTTTTTTACTATAATCAACTTCATAAAAATATTATTTCGTATAATCTCTGTTAAGGCATAATATCTGAAACATAAAATAAAAGTATATAAATTAAAAAAAATACCAGAAATATGTATATATTAAATTTACTAATAAATATTAAGCAATAATATTTTCCAAAAAGTTTTTTTTTTAGAAAATAGATAATAAAATTATTAATATTACAAGGACTCAATTTTCTTAAGAATTATTAAAAAAAATTTTTATAAAAAAAATTATATACTGTATATATGTAGTTCCCAACTAGTTATAAATTTACCATAATATTTGAAATATAGGCATTCCACATATACCAGGAGCTTAATTGTAAATATACAGGATTTAATCCCGTATATTTAAATTTACCATAATTAAATCCTGTCATAGTGAGAAATATTTATTTAAAAACCAAAACCATTAAATCAAGACAAGAGTAATTCTAAATTTTATTTTACACTCTCAGTCTTTCTAATCTTAAAGTTGTTATATATTTTATTTTTTTGAATAATTGTATGACTTCACATCTACTTAAACTATAAGTATAAAACAATATTTATTTGTGTTCATTTTTGAATACTAATCAATCAATTCTGATAGACTAATTAATGAATGAGTCAAATTATTCCACAAAAAGACAAATAATGACAAATATGATTACTTTACCCCCTTCTCTGGACATCTTAATACCAAGATAATTTGTGCTTTGCCCTACATATGAATGTAAATGGGATGGTCATGTTTTTATATGAGAAGCAAAATGAAAATGTTCGGTAGATTGCAGTTTTTGGATAATAAAAGAGTATCCAAAATAATATTTAATTGGGTTATGAGTAAAGGGCATGCAACAAGATGGATGAGAAAAGTGGTATGGTATGCAGATTTGTATAGAGAATTTATGTTGGTATACTTAGACAAAAGATGGGATGATTGTGTGTAATAGTTGCAAGGAGTGGGATAGAAGAATAGATGCATTAATAAAGAATAGGTTCTTGGAAAGATGGAGAACTAGTATGGAAAGTAAGAAGAGTTTAAATTTATGTAGAAGTAAACAATATTGGGTGGGAGTTAATTTATGATAATAGCAAAGAAAGTAGTTTATTGTTTAAGGCTCTAACAGGATCTTTAGCATCAAGGGAATATACACATAAATGGAAAAATGTGGGTGATTTAGTCTGCAAGTTATGTAAGGAAGGCATAGAAAATATTAGGCATCTGTTAATTGGATGTAAATGCTTGCAAGTAGAAAGGGCACAAATAATGAAGTTGTGGGAAAATAAATATAAACAAAGGTATTATATAGAAGGTGGGTGCTTGGTTTTTATGCTGGGTTTGGAAAAAGATAAAAGGGGGGTTTAGATATAAAGGCCATTGAGTTGACAAAGATTATATTGTGGAAATGGAACAGGATAGATAAGAAATATGGGAAAAACTTAGAGTAGGAAAGGGAAGATAATGTGGCTAACAGGTTTCTCCGGGCATGGTAGCTGAGAAATTCCTGACTCTGACAAAAGAGAAGTCACAGTACATCTCATCCCCTCAAATCAATCAAAAACGTTTATTTCAGTGTGAACTCATGATTATAAAGATATTTTCTCTCTCAATTTAAATGTGATAATATTTGCTCTATACACATTTTGAGGTGTGTTTTTTTTTATTTTGTAAACATTTTATTGAAGGAATTTAATAAGAGTAACTTACAAGCTATTTGCTGGGACTTTAAAAACAAATTGAGTTTTTTAAAATAAAATATAATTGTTTTTTCTTAAGTGCTCATTATTACTTTATGCAACTTATACTTTGTATTGGTATTCAAATTTATTGTTGATATGTTATCAAATGAATTTTTTTGTTTTATTAAAAAAGTTGCTCTTTATAATATGATAGTGAATTAATAAGTAGTCAATAAAAAAATAGTAATATATCACATGACCCCACTTCTTTTTTTAAGCTTGTAAAATATAAACAAAGAGCTTTGCTAATTGCTTAACAAGCTTTCTGATAAATGCTTAGCAAGAGAAAGCATTTAAAATATCTCTATCAGAAACCACACCCAAACCCCAGACCAATAGTTTGTGCTTTGACACTTCTCAGTGAGGCACTAGTAATGGTTTCATGCTTTGGCACTTCTCAGTG
This sequence comes from Epiperipatus broadwayi, assembly GCA_028023455.1. NCBI lineage: Eukaryota > Metazoa > Onychophora > Udeonychophora > Euonychophora > Peripatidae > Epiperipatus > Epiperipatus broadwayi. Next base: position 4,588,378 of record JAQFVV010012450.1, on the reverse strand, counting down.
AGGCACTAGTGTCTGAATCTACCCTAGTGCCTCCCTGAGTGCCAAAGCACAAACCATTGGTCTGGAGTTTGAGTGTGGTTTCTGATATATTTTAGATGCTTTCTCTTGCTAAGCATTTGTCACAAAGCTTGTTGAGCAATTAGAAAAGCTCTTTGTTTATGAATTAATAAATATCTCACAAATGCATAATTATTGGTGAAATTAAAAGTAAAATATGTTTGCCATGGCATCACATAGCATAGGCATTAAATATAGCGGCTCTTAAATTAAGACAATTATAATTAGTAGTTTATAAATTATTTGTTGGATGATTTCCAGCAATTAATATTAAGAACTGAACGTCTAGAAAAATTTGAGCTTTGTTTAAACTTTCTAAATACATTCAACTGTTAGTAACACACAGGTTAGTATTTTAACAGTGTTTTGAATGGTATTATTCTCCTTATTTTTTTAGGTGTTGCTGGCCTGACCAGTGATATTTGGTTAGAGCATTATCTTAAAATTCAGTATTCAAGAATCCAAAAAGGTCCAGGTTTGATTCCCATGTTAGTCTTGTCACTGGTCACACCAGCAACACCTGAAGAAGAGAGGAGACTAATACCATTCAAAATGTTGTGTTAAATTCTAACCTGTATATGCTAACAATTGAATGCATTGAGAAAAGTTTAAATTATGTTTAAAAATTTTCTAAAAACATTCAATTCCTAATATTAGATGATAGAAATAGTTCAACAAATAATTAGTACTAACATGCTATCGTCACATATCGTCAGATAAATTAATTTTAAAAAATGAAAAACAATCATAAAGAATCTTCAGAAATTTTACCAAAATCACTCTTTCCTTTATTTTGCTCTAATATCTTATAAATACAATTTGAACACTTTTTAGCAAAATCCTTTATTATATATATACATACATCTTACATTTTGACTGTCCTACAGTCTTCTTCAGAGCTATGATATAATAAAATAAAATACATAACTATATAAATAATACCATAAAAAATGTAAACAATAAAAAACTAAAAACAACAAAATATATAACAATACATAATTAAACAAATAAATATAATCAAACCCAAATAGTCCAGTTAACATAAAATATACAATATAAATACAAAATAGAAAGTAAATAAATACATGTGTGTCCCTAACTATACATACATACATACATACATATTCAAGAACAACTATTAATCTAAGTATATTATTCATTTTTAATAATCTCCTAATTACTTCTATTCCTTATAAACTTAAACTTTATTCTTATTACCTTCACTTTATTTATTAATATTCATTTTAATTTTTAAATCAATTTTTTTAATATAATATCTATAACCTTTAAATGGTAATCTTTAACTTACCCAGTTTACTGTAATCTTTTCAAAATAAGTTTTTTTTTTTTTTAAATTATCTTATACCTAGTTTCCTCTATTATCTATAATTTAAACTAAATAAATCTATAATGATTACAACACTTTATATATATATATTATTTATTCACATTAACTTTTGTTATTATATAATTCTGTTATAAATATTATACTGTTTTATGTGTAAACATTATGCTGTTTTTCCCAATATGTAATATCTATAAATATACCCATGTGTATACTCCTATGTAACCTAACCATTTTTTACAACCCATAATTCATTTATAAATAATTTTCTCTTTATATATTTACCTCTATATATTTTATTTAAATACTATCTATACCAATCTCATCCTAATCACATTGTGTGCTTAATTTTATTACAACAGAGACCTCTATAAATGTTAACGCAAGATTCGACTTTATAAAGATAAGAGTGGCCACTCTTATCTTCAACCTATTTTTTTAATTATATAAGCAAATCTAAAACATTTTGATTTGGGAGTGTGAAGCCAATAAATTCTTCACTGGTTAAGTCCACTATTTCTGTTACAGATTAACATTCATGAAATCTTTCGATTTACAAATGATTCATATTCAGATCTTAAATTTAGAAATATTTTGAATCAATTTAAAGTTGTAAATATTAATTCTTGTTAAGCGCAATGTCAGAACTTAGTGTATTGCTTTTTTTTATTTTCCTTTCTTTAATATTGTCTGTATGTAACATTTTTATTGAAATTTGTTTCCTATATCCTTCATATATATATATTGTAACGGGATGGGGGGTATCGAAATAGAAAAAAGGTGTGAACCTGGGGTGATGAAATAATCATCATCAACCCCAAGTAAATGAATAAATTTAAAATATTAATAGTTTACAGTATAAGTAAATATTTAAGGGGAACATGATACCATAATCTCTGGGAACATTGAGAGATCAGCCAGCTAACTCAAAAGAGTAACTAAAAGCATAATTATAAGTTCAACCAGCATTATAATAAGTCAAAGTAAGTATAAGTAAATATTAAGAGAACCATCCATCATCATCATTGATGGGAATAAATAAATCAGTACAATAAATCAACAGTCAACCTTGTGACTGGATTGGAAATGGGTCTTCTGTAGACCAGGCTAACTTCTGAGCCTTTGCCAGCTTGGGCAATTATTTAAACATAACTTGGATGCACCAGCTTAGTGCCCACCCATTAAAATACACAATAATCAGAAAATCTAAACAATAATGCTGGGATATTTAAAACATGCTGATCATCATCAATGCTCGGGCCACTTGTACTGGCCAACTATAAACTTAATTTTTTAATAAAGGCTAAAGTAAAATAAAAAATAATAGCGCATGGGCTTTAAAGAGTGTCCTCTTTTGCGCCAACCAGGATGATGATTGATCATCTCTGGATGCCCAAAGCACCAAACACATCCCCATTTTTCCGTGTCCGAAATCTAGCTCAGAGAACATTGACTGTATTACTGTATGTGAACAAGAGATGATGGAATGCAATTTTTAACAATTAAATAAGTTTATTAATAACAATAAAAAATAAATGATTAAGGTCTTATAAGGGTTCTGATTTTGAAAAGTACACAATAATACAGTCATCACTCTGTAATTTATAAGATTACTACAAAATTCAAGTTTTCACATTAATTTACATAATTTCTATTCAAAATTTATATTGTTACATTGATTTACAAAATTAAAATTTACAATCTAAGTTATTACTATGGTTTACATATATAGGCGCACAGACGCGATTTATAATATACAATTAATCTATTTCAATTGACATTCAATAACAACAAAAAATGATTAAAATTTACATGTGTTATAATTGATAACGTACGCACCTATACATGTGTGTGCGTGCTTGAAATAACCTATTTGACTTGCTGCAAAATAATTATCCAAATCTTAAATTATATATAAATATAATAAATGATTAAAGTTTCAGTTAAATGAAATATATTTACATAGTAGGTTTACTGAAACGCATATGTATATAATTTGCACAGACGTGCGATATATTAATTTATCTACATAACAGTAGTATTTATCACAATAAAATTATTACAGATTATTCTCGCAATTTAATTCTGTTTGCCGAATATAATCTTTTTCTTTAAAATAAGAACTATCAAATTTTTGACAGTTAATTGATTTAAAATGTCTTTCTTTTTTTTTTTAGTCTAAAAGATTTTTGGAAATCTTTTTCTTGATTATTAATTATAACTTTCTTTGTAGTTTTTTTTTTCTTTAATAAACGATTTTAAACTAATATCGTTTTATATATTTCTATCAGTTATAAAAATGTCATTTTACTAAGGAAATTGTTTAAAACTTCCTTATCATATATAATGTTACTCACCACCAGCTAGCTGTATACACGTTTATCCGTGTTTCTTTGCCTTTATCTGACGCAGCATAGTGTAATTAATTCTTCAGCAAGCTGGAAGATTTTTCTTGATGAGTTTGGTGTTAGTGATTGTCATCATCAGGTAAAAGTATATAATTCCGGTAATTTGTTGGCATACCATGAGATTTCTGTTGTAGTCCAAGAAATTGTCAGGCTGGACTGTACTCCCTTAGATCTTCATAGGAGCTTTATATAACTCTGCTAGCTATTTTATCCTCTTTTTTTTTTGGCTATTGATTCAGAAGTGACCCAGCTTCAAAACCAAAACTCCTATGAAGGAAAATAGTAGCAGCTCCTGCCTTCAGCAACATTAGATCATGGTAGTTTTTCTGCAAACTCTCTGCTATAGCCAACAACATACTGCTCTCTTCAAAATCATTATCCAAACTATGCAGTGGCCCAGTTGGCCACTGCTTAAAATACTACAACCAGACTCCTCTGGTCAACTCTTACAAACTACAAGCAAAAACTAACTGATGTATTTTTTATCAGTCTTTTATAACCTCATCTGAGGTGTTAACAACACTTTGATTAAAAACAGAGTTTCTATTTTTATCTCACTAATCCCTTCATATACATGTTTTTACTTAGGGGATTTCTAATAGATAAGAATTTTGTTTAATTAAAATTTCAAAAATACTGCAGGGTGTTTTTAAATTTCAAAATCAGAGTAATAATTAATAATAATGCAATATTTATATTTATTCAGACCTTTTTAAAATATTAATTTATAAAACAATATTTTAAATCGGAGTATTATTATTATTATTTTATTTCAAGGAATGTAGAAAATATCTACTATATTTTTTGTCTGTGTTTATTTTTACTTTTCCTTTATTTTACATATATATATTCACATACACTATATTAGTGTGTGTGATGTAACCCAACTGGTTACAATATATAGATGATTTATTATCTGACATGTTTAAATCTTGTTTTTATAGAATTTTTTGTTTCTCCCATATATTTATCAATCCCGCTATCAAAACAGTTTGCATTTTATCACATATACTCCATTAATTATTTCTTTATTATCTTTATTATATCCTATGTATTTTTTATCCATTAAATTTAATAGCCTTTCTCTTTTTTTATTAACTATTTTTGTATTAATTATTTTGCATTTTTATTAATCTTCTTTACAATTTTATTAAACTTATTCACTATAATATTATCATTTGTTTTTATTACTGTGTATCTATTTTCATATTTCTTTTTCCTTCACTCTTTTCATTTTTATTTATCTGATACTCTATTTTTTCAAAACTTTTTTTAATATGTACAGAGAAACCATTATTTTTAACTCATTGATTATTAAATCATTTTGTTTAATATAGTCTTCTTTTTGAGCAATGCATTGTAATCCTACTAATTTTATATTTTCTATCAATGTTGGAAAAGTAACTTGTTATTTTGTTACCAATATTGTTCTTATAAATATTTGTTTGAATATACCACTTTTTATCTGTCAATGTTGTGTAAAAGATAAAAATACATATATATATAACCATTAGAAACCAGTCAACAAACACTTAGACAATCCCAATATAGATAACAATCAACAATCTCAAACTGTTGTCAAGGCAACCTTTTAACAATAAATATATGTATTTATAGGGGACTTGAACTCAGACTTTCAAGCTCCCTTCAGTCATTCATTCTATTTTATACAACTAGTACACATGACAACATACATGTGAAAAAGATAAATGATCTCCAATATATGTATTTCATGCCGAACCAGCACTCATCTGTTGGTCTGGATCATCTGCCAGACATATGTGTATAATCAGTGTTCAGTTTGTATTAAGATAAAAAATCTTCACACTTTAATGGCCAGACTTCAATCTTCTCCACCTCTTCAGCCATCCCTATCATTGAAAATCTGATTATGGCATGTTGAAAGCCTTGTTTGCAATTTTGGTGTCATATCCATGTTGATTGTAAGTCAATCTGACCACTCGTATGTAGGATCTTAAGACTATTTAAATACACAGAAGAGGTCTGAGCAAAATATAAGATGAATCTGTAATATTTTATATACAAAATGTATATATACTTAAGCTAGATGTAATTAGAGCAGATTTGAACTTGGACTTTTCAAGCTCCCTTTAGTCATTCACTCCAGCTTATACAAGCAATAAACATTATTATAAACATGTGAAAAATATCAGTGATCTTCAATGTATGTATTTCATTTTGAACCAGCACTCATCAGTTGGTCTGGGTCATCATCTCCTGCACATATATAATCAATGCTGTTTTATATTAAGGCAGAAAATCTTCAAACTTTAGTGGACAGTCTTTCAATCTTCTCCATCATTTATATACATATCTTGCATGATCTCTATTTGCCAGTGTGACATCATAGTAATTTGTAGTCAGTTGCTACATATCTTTTTCTATGGTTTTTTTAAAATCCACGATTGATGTTTAATTCCATCTTGCCATTATTTCCCCTCCATCCTGCCCCATAAAATACCTCTCTATATATAAATGTTACACTTTGTAGGTTTATCTGAGTATAATTTTGATTATGAATATACCGACATTTTGGCTTGATTACACAAGCATAGAATATTATAAAGGTGCTATAAACACTGGTTTATAATAATGTTAAAGTTCGACCAATAGAGAAAATAGGTATATAATATTGAAAAAATATCTTCAAAGTAACATGTTTTTTAAAAAATTCTTCCAAATAGAAGGAGGTTTGCATATTCATGTTTATTGATACAATTTGATTTTTTTTAGTATCTCAATGGCTTCTCTGATCTTACATTGGTAGAGAGTGTCACATCTTGATAGGATCCTGGTATTAAAGAAATCAATATTGTGACCCGAATCCATTGGTAGAACTTTAACATTGTTATAAACCAGTCTTTACAGCACCTCTACAACTATATATTCTATTCATCATTCAGATGATGGCTTGTGTGATCAAGCCGAAACATTGGCATATTCGTAATCAAAATCATACTCTGATGAACCCGCAAAGTATATCATTTATATGTGTAATCCGTGAAAATCTTCATAGCAACATGTATATATAATAAATCCATTGTCTTATTTTATCTCTATCCTGATATATCTTTTTTAAACCTACTTTAACAGAAAAATATAATGTACCATGATTTCCAATTTAAAGGAGTTTGTTGCTCATGCATTGGGACCTATAATCTACTAATTGGTATGATCTGATATATCTAGTCTTGAGTTGTTGTTTTTTTAATTATACTAATTATTAATTATATGAAAGCCTATTTATATGTGAACATATTTAGTAACAAATTAAATATTTTAATGTAATTGTAAACTTAATTAGAAATGCAGCCTAAAATAGTTCTGCAAAGTATAATTATTTAATTGACTTTTCTTTTTAGAATTAATTATTGTTTAAAAAAAAAATACTGGTAGTTTAAAATATTTCATATTTTTGCATGAAAATAATTAAATAATTATGAATTTTCATCAAAATTTTGTTTCCTTAAGTAATTTATTTTACTATAATTTGTAACTAGTACACATTTGTGAAAGTGTATAAATTGAATGTGTGTATGTGATATTCTTTTGCTAATCAGATTTGTAATGTCAGAATGTCTCCTAAAAGTAAACTCTAGCTTGTAATTTTATACAAATATAGAGATTTAAAACAAACAGATTCTAATTGAGTTCAAATCTTCATACTTTAGCATTTTAAGATAATGAAAAATTTAGGAAAGATTTCTGCATTTTCTTAACAGAAAAATCGTTTTAAATCCTTTTACCCAAATATGCTTCCAAGCATTGATGAAAACAGGAATTTAACTAGAAACAACTAATCTATTCAACATTTGAAACCATATGGAATGATTAATATATTCAATTTGTGAATTCTTTTTTGAAAAATATGAATATTTGCTACTAATAGAAAGGTCTTTCGATTCCTTTTTGAGACTTTAAAGAACTCTGCTGAGCAAATTCAGTTCTCTCTATATGTTCTGATATTGCATTTGTTATTAAACATGTTTATTCAATAGTAAACAAAGGTGAAGGAGATAGTCACCAACACACATTAGCCAGTATACTAATAGTCACCAACACACATCAGCTAGTATGGTGAATTTACTGATTTTTACTTCTGACCTTAAGAGCAAGGAAACACGTGTCTTTTTTTCTCAAATATATGTTAGTTTTTAATCTACAACATTAGCTCATTTTAAATTGAAATGAAAATCTCAATAGACAAAATTAAATTACGATTTGCAGTTCCAGAAAACAGTATGAAGTTGTCAGCCAAGTAGTTATTGGCAACTGATAGTAGAAGATGCTAACAATATCCAACTAAATTATAATTTCATTATCTTTTATTTAGTATCTACAACTATAGATTATTTTTAAATGATTAATATTGAACAAAACATTGTCAGATTTTAGTCTTAGAAATAAAAATAAATAGACAATTGATTTGAGAATGGAGAGTGAGGTTTATTATAAATCAACACTGAAATAGCAAGAGTATATATTTTAATAGTATATTGGATAGAGTAGCAGTTATTTAACTTAAGGATGATAGCAATGCAGATAGTTCAGGTTTATGTGCCAACACGCTGTCATTCAGGTGAAGTAATTAATTTAATTTGATATAGAGAACATTTTTGATCAGGCTAGACCATATTTCAAAATTGTAATCAGAGATTTTAGTGCAAAAATTGTGGGTAAATTTGGATCTAGAGATGGAAGTGAGACAGGAAATAAATTTATGGAATTTGTTAAAAAAAATGAAAATTTGTACGTTAACGATTCTTTTTATTGATAAAAATCCAAAGTAGAGAAATGGATGTAGAAGCATCTAAATAAAGATACGGCAGAGTTGGGTTATATTTTGACTAGCGGTAAATAGGTTTTTCAAGAATATAATGTTCATAATAGATTCGGCATAGGAAATGCTTATCAATTATTGAGATATAAAATACGCAGATAGAAACTAGAGACAAATTATTAAGAAGAATTTACAGTTAAAATTTCTAACTTTAGAACTATTTAAATGAATTTGAACTACAATTTGTAATTCTTAAAATATTAGCTGAATTCAGTGACGTCTTAACTTGAACAAATTCTATAAGAAGATAATTGTAACCCACTATTTAATTTACTAGTGCAATATTCATATGTAATTTTAATCAGAAGGGAATTACACCCTTTATATAATGCGGTGTCATGTTATTTTTAACACCTCAACATTATTTTGTTGAGTATGAAGGATAATCTCAAACCAAAGCACAAGATATTACAGACTTTGAAAAGATATAGATCAATCTAAAACATCTTGGTGTGGTGTTTAAGGAGTCATTTTACATCCATTCACTTTATTCTATCTATTAACACTCGCAAAATCTTCCAATTTATTGCCTGCAGTGTTCTAAGATCAGATGCATATGTAGAAAGTACCAAAAAGCAGCATATATAGAGAAAAAAAAGTTCCCATAATTCACTTCAAAAATCAATTATTTTTAACATCAAAGGACATCTTCATGAGATTGATGGCTTGATTCAAGATTTATCATCAATGTGTCATTATTGACTAATTATTTTTTTTCATTGTTATTGCTATTGTTTGACTTGAACACTAGGTGTCGTATATTTAATTTGTTAATGCAAAAAGTAAAATGAAAATGTTTGGTAGATTGCAGTTTATGAATAATAAAAGAATAGCCAAAATAGTATTTAATTGGGTTATGAGTAAAGGGCGGGCAACAAGATGGGTGAGAAAGGTAATGTGGTATGCAAAAGATTTGGATAAAGAATTTACATCAGTATATTTGTACAAAAGATGGGATGATTGTGTTAGGAGGATTGTTGAGTGTTATAGTGGTAAAGAATGGGATAAAAGAATAGATTTATTAATAAAGAATAGGGAGTTAGAGAAATGTAGAACTAGTATGGAGAGTAAAAAGAGTTTAAATATATATAGAAATAAACAATATTAGGTGTGAGTTAATCTATGATAATAGTAAGGAAAGTAGTTTATTGTTTAAGGCTCGAACGGGATCTTTAGCAACAAGAGAATATGCATGTAAATGGAAAAATATGGGTGATTTAGTTTGTAAATTATGTAAGGAAAGAATAGAAAATATTAGGCATCTGTTAATTGAATGTAAATGCTTGAAAAAAAGAAAGGGCACATATAATGAAGTTATGTAAGAATAAATATGAAGAAATTGATTATACAGAAAGTGGATTATTGGTTTTTATGCCCGGTTTGGAAAAAGATAAGGAAGATTTAGTTATAAAGGTCATAGAGTTGACAAAGATTATGTTGTGGAAGTGGGATAGAGCAGAATATAGGAAAACTTAAGACTGGGGAATGTAAAATTAAGTAGCTAACAGGTTTCTCTGGGCATAATTGCTGAGAGATTCTCGACTTCATTTAAGAAGCTACAGTATATCACATCAATAATAGATTAACATTTGAAAAGTGCACTCGGCGTTATATATATATAATTAATATATATTTATATTAGCTGTTTTATATGGTTTTTGTTTTGTTACTGTTATAATTTATATGAAATAACAGCATATGAATTCATTATTTCCATTTACTTCTGTATTGTCAAATAATATTTTATGGCCTGTATTCAGTTCATGAACATACAAAGCTGAGCTGTGATACCTATATTTAATTCTATTCTTATGAACTTTTAACTCTTTCGTTAAGACTTAATTTACTTTGTGTTTTCCTGAAGGTTTAGGATGATGGTGTTCTAGTTGTATTGTTATATTGGACTATTATCCATCATCTAATATGTGTTTTGAATGTCTTTAGAAAAATTTAACTTTATTTAAATATTCCAAATACATTCATCTGTTAGTAATAGAACATCAAACAGGTTAGTATATGCATATTTCAAGAGCTATTATTTCCCCCTCTTCTTCAAGTGTGGCTGACCTGACCAGTAACAGTACTAACATGAGATTTGAACCTGGACCCTTAAATTCTTGATTATTGAATTTTAAGGTAACACTAACTAGTTGAGCCATCCTGCCAAAGGCAACAGTCAGTACAAATATTATATACTTATCTATGAGGTTTCTTTTGATTTCTCCACTTTTTCCCAAGAGCAAAGTTGATTAGTGGTTTCCATACATTGTGTATAGTCATACTACGTTGGCTTATGGGATTTTTTGCCATTGTCATGTGACTTGCCTTTGGCAAGATGGCTCAGTTGGTTATAGCTTTACCATAAAATTCAATAATCAAGAATTTAAAGGTCCAGATTCAAACCCCTTACTACTACTGTCATTAGTCAAGCCAGCAACAGCTAAAGAAGAGGGGAGAATAATACCTCTTGAAATATTGTGCATATACTAACCTATTTGATGTGCTATTACTTGTATTTGGAATATTTAAAGTTAAATTTTTCTAAAGACATTCAATACACATATTAGATTCTGGAAATAGTCCAATATAAAAATACAATTAATTTACTTTGACCTACATAAATTTTACAACTGCAAGGAATCTTATAAACTATGCTAGAAATAGATTATTATTGTCTGTTTTGAACTATTTAACAATGAATTTAAATCAAGGCTTTCCAGGCCATTTTTATACCCTTAATAAATGACTATTTTTATTGACCAATCTGTAAACTGATGACTTGAATGGTAAAGAAATAAACTCTTGTCTTGCGTTGTTAGCCGAGAGGTATTGCAGCCACCATGCAAGCAAGTAGTTGGTTGCAGATGGTTGTGGGTTCGCGTCCTGGCCGATGCTATGACATATGAAAAGAAGAAATAAACTCTTTATTCTCACTAACAGTTAATTTTTTTTTATTATTAAGCCTATTGATATTTTTATTAAATATATTTTTAATAAACTCATGATTATAACGTAAATCAATATAATTCTCCACTCTTCAGGTATTGCTGGCCTATATGCACAGTGACAGTAGATGATGGAAATAGTCCAACATATCACATCTAAAAGTAATCAATCTATCAATAAAATCCTTCATCAATATACCTAACAATAATTTTAAAGAATCAGAAAAATTATTAATAACACTATCTAAAAATTCAATATAGAACAAAGCACATCGAAGAAAGAAATGATCTAACCAATAACTCGCCCCTTTCTAATCTTATAAAATATTTTATTACACGTAAAATATGTAGAATCTTCTAATAGTAATAATAATAGCAAATCATGAATAACCTTAATTCTGTCTGCAGAAAAATATTTGTGGTTCTTTAAAATAAAATGCATTAATATTTTTTATTCTATCGATTGATATATATTTTCAATATCTAATCTACCAAAAACACAATCATCATCTAAAATAAATCTATTTATTTTATCACATGCTTCAAAAGAAAATACATAAAATTGATCTAAATTTATATACAGTAATTCTTAAAATGTCTTGTAAGAAATTTTGAAATTTTAGCAACAAATCCCATCTTAAAGAAAAATTATCTTTGAGACTTTAGGGGTCAAATAATCACTAGGGTAACAGTTTAAATATGTAGCTCTATTTTTAAAAAAAAATATTTTCCATAATTTTCATAAATTAAATTTAGAATTTATTTTCTTACCAGAATTTAAAATAAAATTCTTCCCATTATTTAATTCTAACGAAACTATTTCTAAAATCACTATTATTCAACAATGCAAAATGACTGCCTTTATCTTCTTTTTATAGGGCAGGGGTCCCCAACCTTTTTGCACTTAAGAGCACATTCTATAATATCAGCCAGGTGGCGGGCACCATTTATTTTTTCAACCAGATGGCGGGCACTATTTATTTTTTCAATGTAAATTTATAGTTGGATATTGTTAATAATACACATAATGTACAAAAAAATATTTATTTCAAAAATAAAATTTTAACATATAATTAACGTTTATATTTTTACGTTCTAAAAGTATAGTATGCCCTACATTTTGATTACAATATAATGCAATAATTCATAAGAAATTTTAAAAATTAAATTTATTTGTATCAGATAAATAATTTTTTTATCGTGTTTGGATAGCGGCGGGCACACGTAAAATGGTCTGCGGGAACCATGATGCCCGCGGGCATGGGGTTGGGGACCCCTGTTATAGGGTAACAAAATTAGTCTTCAATTTTTTTTAAAGATCTTTTTATCTTGGGGCAAAAATAATTTTTTTTTGTCTGACATAATTGTTTATATAAAATTACCTATACAGACATTTTTTATTATCTGAAATATTTATACAACATTAAATATCAGAAATAAAATCAGTTATCAGATTTCTATTGCTAAAAGGAACCAAGGTAGAAGGGTCTTTACTTAAAATTGTTAAGTCAGAATTAGACCCATTTTTGTAAAGATAATTTTCTTTTAAGATATACTTTTTTATTTAGAAACCAATCAACACTTAGACAACGCCAATATAGATAACAATCAAGAATTTCAAACTGTTGTCATGGCAACCTCCTTTTAGTGCTAGAAGTGGAATCTCACCTCCATTAATGGTCTCATGTATTTATAAAAACACTAAAGATTGCAACTTGACTACAGAGATTGGAAGAAGTTTAAATAAACCTCATTAAACAGGTAAATATAACCTGTTCTGAATGCAGACTAATAAATAATCAATTATAACATTACAAATTGCAATTATAATTTTCAAATTGCATCCAAATTATTAATTAAATAATAAGTGTAATAATGCTCAAGGCTAAACGTTTATAAGTAATATTTATACATTATTCAATAGCAGAAATAAAATCAATTACATTCCTATTGCTAAAAGGAACAAGTATCGGTGTTTAGGCCTGATTCTTTGAATTAAGTAATGGAAGGTATTGTTTTAAATTCTGATTCTGATAAAATAAATTACAAGTTAATTGAAATTATGGAATTTTTTTTTTTAGATAGGACTACTTAAAGTTATCTCAAAGTTTCAGTACCGATTTAATTTGTCCTTACTGCCATTTTGAAATCCAAAGACCAGGCAAAACTACTGCTGACACATCCAACCAATAAATGACAAATATTGAATAAAAGTATTTTAAATTCATATTTTAGTAATTATAAGCTAGTAAAACTAATATAAAAAACAATGAGCTGTGCTAATTGTTCTAACAAGCTTTATTGATAAATGCCAGTAAGAGAAAGCATTTTAAAATCTATCTAGAAACCACCCCCTAACCTCGGACCAATGTTTTCATGCTTTGGCACTCCTCAATGAGACACTAGAGTAGTTTAAGACACTAGATCTAAAAACACCAACCCAAAGCCAGCATTTATCTAAAAGTTATCTATTCAGAGGAAAATCTAATTTTCAGACACCTACATGCCTTTAAATCCCAGCTATCAAATAGTTATATGGGACTGAGAGATCTTCAGCCAAATCATATATTAATACCCTTAGCAATATAACATTGCTTAAGACTTTAAAGCAAGTCTATAAATAGTCAATAAAAATTAAAGTCATATCACATGACCTAATCTTTTTAAGCTTGTAAATAAAAAACAATTAGCTGTGCTAATTGCTCTAACAAGCTTTATTGATAAATGCCACTAAGAGAAAGCATTTTAAAATCTATCTAGAAACCATATCCTAATCTCAGACCAATGGTTTCATGCTTTGGCACTTCTTAGTGAGGTGCTAGGGTAGGGTTTGAAGACATGTAGGAGTCTGAAAAGTTTAGATTTTTCTCTTAATAGATAACTTTTAGATAAATGCTGGCTTTGGGTTGATATTTTTAGATCTGGCATCTGAAATTATCCTAGTGCCTCGTTGAGGAGTGCCAAAGCATGAAACCATTAGGATGTGGTTTCTAGATAGAGTTTCTAAAATGCATTCTCTTACTGGCATTTATCCGTAAAGCTTGTTAGAGCAATTAGCACAGCTCATTGTTTTTTTATTTACAAGCTTAAAAAGATTAGGTCATGTGATATATAACTTTAATTTTTATTGACTATAATCTTTTGCCTTAAAGTCTTAAGCAGTGTTATATTGCTAAGGCTATTAATATATGATTTGGCTGTGATATATGACTAATTAGTAAAAATAATATCCTTTATTTTATATGGGCATATAGTATAATCTTTTAGTATTTGCAAATTATAAGTTTGGTTTAATCATATTTATGATGCTTCATATCAGCCAAACCAACCTCTCTATCCCAAATTTTTATGAAGGTAAATTTAAAAAAAAAAAACACCTAAATAAAATAAAACATGTTATTTTTACTAGCTTATAATTTCTAAAATATGAATTTAAAGTACTTTTATTCAATATCTATGTTATTTATCAGTTGAATGTGTCAGCAGTGGTTTTTAGATTTCAAAATGGCCATGAGCACAAACTAAATCATTACCAAAACTTCTCATAAGATTTTTTAAGAATTATATAAATTTGGGTGTTTTGTGTATTGTCTTTTGAGAAATTTGGTAGAGGATAATTATGTTCTGATAGTTTAAATATTGAAAATATGTATCAGTTAGTTCAGGAGTCCCCAACCCTATGCCCGCAGACCATTTTATGTGTGCCTGCCACGATAAAAAATTATTTATCTGATACAAATAAATTTATTTTTTAAAATTTCTTATAATTTATTGTATTATATTGTAATTAAATTGTAGGGCATACTATATACTTTTACAGCATAAAAATATAAACGTTAATTATATGTTAAAATTTTATTTTTGAAATAAATATTTTTTTGTACATTATGTGTATTATTAACAATATCCAATTATAAATTTACATTGAAAAAATAAATGGTGCCTGCCACCTGGCCGGTATTATAGAATGTGCGCTCTTAAGAGCAAAAAGGTTGGGGACTCCTGAGTTAGTTGATAGAATAAAAAGTATTAATGTATTTTTTTTTCTGAAAAAGCATTAATCTTTTTGCAAATAGGATTAGGATTATTTAGGATTTGCTATTATTAGAGGATTCTATATTTACATGGAATAATGGGTTTCAGTAGATTAGAGAAGGGTGGATTGTTGATTCTTTTGAGGAATTTGATAAAAGTAAATGGATTTTCTGGAAAATAGTTAAATATAGATATCATAGCCCACCTTTGTATAGTCATGAAGTGAATACAGGTCATTAAGTATTATTTCTACAGGAAGCTTGCCATGTGTGTTTTTTTTTTTTATCAAGAAATTTATTTAACACAAAATATACATAGTATTATGATATACAGGATAACAGGTTAAGCTTGGTTAAAAGGTTAAGAGTTCTCATGCATGTATTATTATGTGGACATTGGTCTATCTTGTACAACTTTGTATTGATAGTGGTTGCAGTATTTCAATTGAACGACATTGTGTTTCTGCAACAGGTTGATGCTTAGAGTGACCATAGAATATTTATAGGGATGATAAATATATTGCTTTTTGATGGTGGGTTTGATGTGGGTTTGTTGTAGTGTTTGCATTATTGTTGTATCAGAACTTCAAACAGTCTCCATGTCTCAAAGAAGGCCATAGAGGTAGAAAGGATTTCATCCCTTTTTTTGATATTGTTGATGATGTTAATGAAGAGTTGAAGAGGATTTAAATGAGCTCCTTCAAAGGCTAGCTTGCAGCGGACGGACCAGATGGAAAAGGTGAGGAATGTGGATAGTCTTATCCATGCAAATGTTTTTGTGCCAAGGCAGTGCTGGATTGAGTTAATTATTTGAAAGTTGATCTTTGAGTTTGTGTGGATTAATTGTCTGATACTGTTGAGATTGGGGCAGATGTTTAAAATGTGCTCAAATGTCTCTGATTCCCGGCACAGAGTTGGCATAGTGGGTCAATGTTATTGAATCCTCTTCTGTTTACCAAAAACCATTTAGTTGATAGGGCATCAAGATTTATTTTAATTATGAAGTCCAGGAATTTTGCTTCGAGGCTCCAAAATTTAAACTGTGATATGATTTTCTTGTTGGATAAGTTAAGTCTGGAAATAGGAGAATATGTTTGAGGATGCTGTAGATTATATGCATCCCAGTATTTCATTTGGAAGAATAAGCAGTTGCAGGACAGTTGTAAAGGCATTGAGAAGCAGAGGTTAAGGATGATATCCAATCCTGTTTGAGAGGTGGTGGTCGGTCGGTAGGGTCAACTGGCATATAGACTTGGAAGTTGTCAAAAATAAGGGTTAATTTATGAATAAGATTGTGGATTTTTTGGAGAAAAAATGTATAGGGGGAGTGGAGTGAAAGACCATTCAGCCAGCAGGGACGGCGCATGCCTTCTAGACTGATGGCAACAGTTTTCCCACCCCAGAACAACCTAGAGCAAAGTGAGTTAATTTTACTGACAAAGATTTTGGTAGGTTTAATAATTGGGAGGTAATAATTAATTTTGGGGAAAAGGACCATGTTGAGTAAGGCCACCTTCCCATGAAGTGAAAGGTAAACCTTAGCAAGTGATGTTGTTATTTTGCTGGCAGATTTTAATATTTCATTTTGTATTTGTGATGTGATGATAGTAGGTGGTTTGTGAAAGGGAATACCTAGGAAATTCTGTGGTTGTCCAAGGAAGTTAGTTGTAATCTTCTTCCCTGTAGCAATTCTCCATGCAGATAATTTTTGAAGATTGAAGGAAAGTTTATATTGGTGAGTGTAGTCATTTAAAATTTTGTTGAGATGACCAAGATATTTTTGTGATGGCAAGACTATGAAGACATCATCCATATATGCGAGGATTCCTATCTCCCTCTTTAATCTGGGAATGTAGACTCCTGGAAGTTTTCTTTGAATGTCTAACAGGAGTGGATTGATGTAAGCAATGAAAAGAATCGCACTAAGAGGGGATCCTTGTGGAATTGAATGTGATGGTTTGAAACTGTCAGTGGTTCTTCCATCTAAGGATATCAATATGTGTCTGTTTCTAAGAAGATTACTTATGATTTGGAGGTATGGCTTGGGTACCGCATAGTCAGCCAGAGTTTTAAGCAGGAGGTTGATCCTGACTGAATCAAATGCGGCAGCTATGTCCAATTGAAAATGTCCAATTGCCATGTGTGTTTTTTTTATTAATTTTCACAGGTTTGTAAGTATTTTTTTTTTCAGAATTTGCTAAATAAAATCTCTTAATGGAAGATAAAGTTACATTTAGTTGTTATTTATTCAATAAAATAGCAGATTGTTTGATTTGATCATATCACTTATAATTATTTCTAGTTTTAAAAGATGCCTGAAGAATTTAATTTTGACAGAACCTGCTGATTTATTTGTCATTTCTTTAATTTTTAATGTGATTATTAATTATTTGAATATCATTCATATAAGTTCCTGTGACCATTTTTTTTTAAGGGTCATAGCAGCGGCCGGGATGCGAACCCGCAACCTGAGCAACTGCCTGCAAGTGCAAGGCAGTCGCGCTGACTTCTGTTGGGTTTTATTGCTTTACTCATAAAATTTTTTTTTAGTAGGAAAACTGTAATAATTTGTTTAACTTGTAATTGAAGAACTTTCTATTTTATTTTTAAATAAGTATATAAAAAGATTTAAAACAAACGTTTTTTTTTAAGGTATTTAAATTATTCGCATATTTTATATTTATTATCGTACTTGACAGCCATTCATATATCAGTACGAGATAGAAACAGAAAACAAAGTTAAAACATGAATTTTGCCACGCCTATGAAACACAGATGTCTCCACATATATTTTACATTTAACATCATGTGACCAATTTTTTTCCCTTTGTATTTTATCCTCCATGATATTCCGTCAATGAAGGTAATTGATATTTTGGTTCCTTATTTTCAAGATAATATTTGTAATGCAAATGTGTTTGCTTCTTGCTTCTTCCTAGAAGCTCATATTCTTTATAAAATACTTTTTAAATACATGAAAGTAATCAACACATAGACGATGTTAATAGCAATTCCAATCTGTTACCAAGGCAACCTCCTTCTGTTTCATTTGAAATGCATCACATGCCAAATCCAAAAATATATCTTAGCAATAGCGGATTTTATACCATCATATCCAGATAGCTTAAGAATGTACCAATTAATCCTATGATCTTTCATAATACTGTATTGTAGAGCATCTTAAATGAACCTTTCATAACATTTATTAGGATTCCTGACTTTATTCCAACCATGATAACTATGTGACTAACGTAGTTGAAATTTGACTGCCTCTTTTTAGGGTAATAGTTGACAAGTATTTTCAGACATTTTTTTTAAAAACAGTATTTTCATACAGGTTTTTCACATTTTGGAATAATTTAAATATTTTTACATAGTTATTAAAATGTTATGTTTATTAACTTTATTTTTATCTTTATATGATTTTAATTTTTTTTATATATTTTTCATTTATAATTATTTTTATTGCATATTAAAAATGATAATAGTTTAGTTCTGAGGAAAATAATCCTAACAACTTCTCATCTGCTAAATAACACCACGATACATATTGAATCGTTTTATTTATATACCTGCACATCTTCTAAATTGATGAAATACTTAACAGATGATAAACATTAAGTAATAGATCATTATAATATCAGTGATATTGATTTATATGTTTGTTCTTATATGTAATGAAGTAGTTTCTTGTTTAGAACCTAAAGCTGAATGAACTTTTGGTAGTGAGAACCGTAACCATGATTATGGGGCTCATCATTGAAAGTTTATTCAACTTTAGATTAAAAACAAGAAAGAAACCACTTCTTATGCATGTGAACAAATTACTCAAACTATCAAATATAACTTATCAGTAAGCACTTATTCATATGCAATCCACTGGAGAATTTCTTTTACTGCTATTGGGAAGTATCCATACAATAATAGAACATTGTAATTAATTTGTCACCTAAATAGAAGTGAGTTTTAATGATATAATCGGCTCATTAATGTTTGTAATGTTCCAATTTGAGATGCAGGTTAATCTTCAAAGTAGATATATTAGTAATAGAAGATAGGAAATTATATCAGAATCTAGTTATATTAATGTGAAGATAGTTATAATGGAATAATAAAAAATACTGAAATCTGTTGTCTAAGACTTGGGGGTGGGGGATGCTAGAAAATTAAGATTTATTGGAAGAAATTTTATGTATTAAGACCGTTGTAGTAGTTCATAATAATAATTTCTCATTTTTAAATGTATGTTTTACTATACATAATTTACATATATTCAGTTTTAAAGGAAATAATAAGCAGAAATGAATTGGTATTTTACTGAAAAATGTAAATCGGTATTTAGGTTATTAGTCCTGCAATGTAGGAGAGATGGTATCTTACAAAAATATATACAGGATTCATGTACATGTTACTTTTTGCAGATTTTGTGAAAAATATCGTGTACGAGATCAATATACATGTTATTTTGGTCAGATCACAAGATTACAAAATTATCAGTAGATTGATATGAATATGAAAAGGCGCAGCAAGTCTAATACCTGCTTCATGTTGCAGGACTAATACTCAAGTACCTGTAAATCTTATCAAAGCATAGTAACTAGATTGTTAATATTAGCATCAAAACATGATTGAACAAACTTTCCCTTCATAAAGCAATGTAAAAAAAACACTTAACATTCCCCAAAATTTTTTTTTTTTTTTTGGTGATGAGATTTAAAGAATAATTGGTATGCAGTGGTTATTTTAAAAAAATACGGATTTAAGATCTATAATTGAACCCAATAGCTATCAATCTATTTCCCATGAAATAGTTTCTTTAAAATAATCCGAGATTAAATAATTCAAATAAGTGTGCTTTGTTTCAAAAAGTATAAATTTATTAAAATTATTTTATTTAATAGCAATTACAGTTCTATGTAGGATCAAAAAAAATATGTTTTTAAGCATGTTTTTATCTCTTTGCTTTTTAAATTCTCTTATAAAACTTTAAGTAAGAATATTAATTTACTTGATAATAATAAAACTGCTTGCAAGAAGAATATTACTTTGAATAATTGATTAAATAATAAAAAGATTTTTGATAGCAGTGCTATTCCTGGACTGGTGAATATTAGTCCTAGTTTTGTAAAAAGTTGTGTTTTCTGTGAAATAAATGAAATAAAAAGTTGTAAAGAATCTTTATTATTAAAAAAAATTATGATTCTGAAGCAATTAAGTTGTTTGAGAGTTTTTTTAATATGGTATTAAAGAGATGTGGGATGTAATTAGGAATTATAAGAAATATATGTAATATAATGAACATGCTAATAGCTCTAAACAAGCTTTTCCGATAAATGCCAGAAGAGAAAGCATTTAAAATCTCTTTCTAGAATTATCCCTATCCCCAAACTGGTTTCAAGCTGATGGCTATCATCAGTGAGGCACTAGAATCTAAAATACCAACTCAAGCACAGCATTTATCTAATATGCCTCACTGACGATATCCATTAGCTCGAAACCAGTTTGGGGATAAGGATAATTCTAGATAGATATTTTAAATGCTTTCTCTTCCAACATTTATTGGAAACGCTTGTTTAAAACTATTAGCATGCTCATTATATTACATTTGTAATAGAAGCTTATTAAGTTAAGTCACATGATGTATAACTTGATTTTCTTACTGTTATTATATATCTGTTGATAGGTTTTATAATTCTTTGCACTTGAGAAGCCTACTTTCACAGCAAAGCCATTAGCTTTAGAGTTTTTTATCCTTTGGTTAATCTTGTTTAATTTTGAATTTGGGGTAATTTTAGTTATTTGATTGACTAGCTTAGGTACCCTTTTAAAACTATCACATTTGAGATTTATTTTTATTTTGGATTTTTTGAAGAATTGCATTTCAATAAGCTGGGGAAACATTTAAGAAACAGGAACCAAATCCAGGACAAAGAAAAAAGATTAGATTTTATATCATTATTACATTTTGGAAGCATGAATAATTTCAGTACATATGGCTAAAAGTTAACTACAGGGGAAGTTTTTCCATCATAACCAGAATAAAATTGGCACCATAATACTTTCTCGTTATATGACTTCTTTAAATGATATTACCAGACTGCAGTGACTTATCTTTCCCATACCTATTTATTTTTTCTAACAACACCTTTGCTCTGCATGATGATTACACCCATGTAGTGTCATGCATTTTTTGAAAGCGTTAAAGATTGAATGCACGAACAAGTACCTCATATCAAATTTAATTTTTTACTTATCTTTCCTGTGACAAATGACAAAAACATGTTTATCTGTTCTTCCAAGCTATTTTTCTTGATTATGAAATGTTTTTTATGTGAATTATAGGTTGTTGTACCTTATGCAGTTTGATGTAGTTGATAGACTGTTCGACTTGGGATTGGGAGATCCCAGGATTGATTTGGTCAGGCACTCAAACTTTTGAAATCCCGAACAAAAAACCATGTGTATCTTTTTTACCCTGCATGGTTTGATATAGCTGGTAGTGTTTGACTTGGGATCAGGAGGTTCCAGGATTAATTCTGGCACTCATCTTATAATGAACTCCCATTTGATATAATTGGTAAAGGTACCGACTTGGGATCAGGAGGTCCCAAGATCGATTCTGGTGCCCACAGTTCTGGCACTCAACTTCTTGTGAACTCCCAATTGATATACGTGGTATAGCATCTGACTTGAGATCAGGAAGTCCCTAGATTGATTCTGGTGCTCACAGTCCTGACATTCAACTTCTATGAACTCCCATTTGATATAATTGGTAAAGCATCTGACTTAAGATCAGGAGGTCCCAAGATCGATTCTGGTGCTCACAGTTCTGGCACTCAACTTCTTGGGAACTTCCATTTGATATAATTGGTAGAGCATCCAACTTGGGATCAGGAAGTGCTAGGATCGATTCTGGTGCTCACAATTCTGGCACTCAATAGCTTATGAACTGTCTTTTGATATAATTGGTAAAACATCTGACTTGGGATCAGCAATCATCTGGTCCCAAGATCAATTTGGGTGCTCACAGTTCTGGCAATCAATTTCCTGTGAACTTCCATTTGATATAATTGGTAGAGCATCCAACTTGGGATCAGGATGTCCTAGGATTGTTCTCACAATTCTGGCACTCAATATCTTATGAACTGTCATTTGATATAATTGGTAGAGCATCTGATTTGAGATCAGAAAGTCCCAAGATCAATTCTGATGCTCACAGTTCTGACATTCAACTTCTTATGAACTCCCATTTGATATAATTGATAAAGCATCTGACTTAAGATCAGGAGGTCCCAAGATCGATTCTGGTGCTCACAGTTCTGGCACTCAACTTCTTGGGAACTTCCATTTGATATAATTGGTAGAGCATCCAACTTGGGATCAGGAGGTCCTAGGATCGATTCTGGTTCTCACAATTCTGGCACTCAATATCTTATGAACTGTCTTTTCATATAATTGGTAAAACAGCCGACTTGGAATCAGCAATCAGCTGGTCCCAAGATCAATTTTGATGCTCACAGTTCTGACATTCAACTTCTTATGAACTCCCATTTGATATAATTGGTAAAGCATCTGATTTGGGATCAGGTGGTCCCAAGATCATTTCTGATGCTCACAGTTTTGGCACTCAACTTCATGTGAACTTTCATTTGATATAATTGGTAAAGCATCCGATTTAATCTTCAGGAGGTCCCAAGATTGATTCTGGTGCTCACAGTTCTGGCACTTCTTATGAACTCCCATTTGATATAATTGGCAGAGCATCCAACTTGGGATCAGGATGTCCTAGGATCGATTCTGGTTCTCAATTCTGGCACTCAATATCTTATGATCTGTCATTTGATATAATTCGTAGAGCATCTGACTTGGGATCAGGAAGTCCCAAGATCGATTCTGGTGCTCACAGTTCTGGCACTCAACTTCTTGTGAACTCCTGGACTATAAAGCCATGTGCCTTTTCTTTTATAGACTGTTTTTTAGCCCATTTAAAAACAAATGATTTATAGTTTCCTAATTACAAAATATTAATTAACATGTATTTTATTATTATTATTATTTAATTGTACATAAAGTAAACTTTTCAAAATATTTTTTCCAATATTTTCAAAAAATTACCGGCTAACATTTTTGTATTTGTTGAATTTTATATTTTTTACATTTTTTTTAAAATATAGATTTACCTTTTCCTATGCTGTACAAAAATATAAAAAAACTTAACATGTAGATGAAACGTAAAGCAACATGGGATCCCCTAGGATTTGAAATACAATAACTGTACATATTAAGTATTAAAGCATTTACATATAACAATGTGGGTACTCACACATTTTCAGAATTAATATCGTTAAAAACATTTTATTTAGTTTATAATCAATATATTTGAATCGTTACTCATTTTTTATATAACTATAAGTAATCGCTATCAGTAGGTAAACTTTGATTTTAGATTCACAATTATTTTATTTGGTTATTTATTTACTTTTATATTAATTAAAGTTTTAAAATAACTTTAAATTTTACTGGGTCTTTTTATGATTTTGAATGAATGTATCGCTGGAGTTGTTTGTATTGTCATAACATATTTACATATTCAGTTTATGAAGAAATTACTTGTATAGCAATAAATACATTTATAAATGTAATATAAGGAGCATGCTAATAGCTCGAAACTGGTTTGGGAATAGGGATAATTCTAGATAGATTTTAAATGGTTTCTCTTGCGGCATTTATCGTAAAAACTTGTTTAGAACTATTAGATGCTCATTATATTACATTTGTAAATACAAGCTTATTAAGTCACAGCGTGTATGACTTGATTTCCTTACTATTAAAGTTTGATTGCGAGGTTTTGGCGATGCTATATTGCTAAGGCTATTAATATATGGTGGATCTCAAATTTTGTTCAGTCCCATATAGCTATTTAAGTTAGATAGATAGATTTAAAAACATATAGATATCTGAAAATTTCATATTTTATACTTAATAGTTAAGTATTCGATAAATGCTGAGCTTGAGTTTGTATTTTAGATCTAGTGTCTGAATATCTAGCACCTCACTGATGAGTGTCATCAGCTCAAAACTGGTTTGGGGATAGAGATAATTCTAGATAGAGATTTTATATGCGTTCTCTTGCGGCATTTATTGAAAAAGCTTGTTTAGAGCTATTACATTTATAAATACAAGCTTATTAAATTAAGTCACATGATGTATGACTTATTTTTTTACTATTGTATTACAGTAATACATTTATATACCATATTTGCAACCTGTCAAATTTTACTTGAAAAAATTTGATTGCAATCAGGCTTAGAATACTTTTTTCAGTTATCTGACCATACGATGAATTTCAACACTGATTAGTAAATCAGTATCTAATTATTGTTAATTACAGGATAAAATGTATATAGAAAATCACTCAAAGCCTTATAATCTAGCAATTGGGAAACCTTGAGAGTAGTGACTTCACCATTTGTCCTGTTGTAATCTATTGAAAGACTGGATAATCTCTAAGTCTAATGAATGACTAATAAAAATTATTAATATTCTCTACCATTCATTTTACCCACAATTCAGAATTTAATTTTGCAGGAATAAGTAAAAACCTATAAATAGTCAAAATAAGAGTCATAGATCACATGATCCTATTCTCTTAAGCTTGTAAGTTATAAACAATGAGGATTGCTAATTCCTCAACAAGCTTTGTGATAAATACTTAGCAAGAGAAAGCATTTAAAATATCTGTCAGGACACACACACACCCCCAAACCTCTGACCATGGCTTCGTGTTTTGGCACTCCTCAGAGAGGTGCGAGGGTACCCTCTCTGAGGAGTGCCAAAGCACGAAACCATGGTCAGAAATGGGGGGGGTACTGACAGATATTTTAAATGCTTTCTCTTGCTAAGCATTTATCACAAAGCTTGTTGAGGAATTGGCAATCCTCATTGAGAAGTAAAAACCTACTTTTGAAATTTGTTAATGATTTTAAAAAAAGATTCGAATGTGTTTTTATAAATAAATCGTCTTAATGTTTTTGTTCATTTAATTGAAATATTTATCTTTTTGCCGTAAAGAAACTATAGCTTATTTCACTTTATAAAGTAATGATTTTAAAAAAAAAGAATAAATTCATAATTTACTGTTTTTTAACTTAAAGATTATTAATAAAAGACAGCCTTTTAATTGCTAATTCAAGTAAAAACATTCTTTTAAATATTTAAAAAATAATAATAAAATTAATAAAAAAAATTACTTTCATAAAATAAACCAAAAACTTTTGTTTGTTTAAACAAAATTAAATGTATTTTTTTTAAAAACGCAACTGAAGAAAATTAACTCTTAAGTATTAATATTAATTTTTTTATATTTAAAACATTTAGCCTAAAGTTTAAATGTATATAGAAATAAACAGAATATTGGGTGTGTGTTAATTTATGATAATAGCAAAGAAAGTAGTTTACAGTTTAGGGCTCGAACAGGATCTTTAGCAACAAGGGAATATACACATAAATAGAAAAATGTGGGTGATTTACTCTGCAAGTTGTGTAAGGAAGGCATAGAAAATATTAGACATCTGCTAATTGAATGTAAAAGCTTGCAAGCAGAAAGGATACAAATAATGTTGTGGAAGAATAAATATAAACAAAATGATTACACAGAAAATGGGTTCTTGATTTTTATGCTAGGTTTGGGAAAAGATAAGGGGGATTTAGATGTAAAGGCCATGGAGGTGACAAAGATTATGATGAGGAAATGGGGTGGAGCAGGATAGAGAAGAATATGGAAAAAACTTGGACGGGAAATGGAAAAAGAAGGTACAGTAGCTAACAGGTTTGTTTGGGCCTAGTGGCTGAGAGATTCCTGACTCCGAAAAAAAGTCACAGTGCATCGCATCGCAAACGTTAATCAATTTTAATTTTAACCGAATACAAATAGAATATTTACTATTCTTTGCGCATCGCAATTTAAATTAACTGCAATCTCCTAATATTTAAAGATGGTTAAATGATAACTAAAAAATATCAAATTAATTGTATATTTTTATATGTAAGACAAATTTAAACATTCATAGTTTTTAAATCTCTGTATTTGTTTTATTTCAATTATAAAAACAGTTTCATAATTCTGATATTAAAATAAAGTTAATATTTGTTTTAGGTCTGCCACTATTGTGTTTATGGTGATTACGATATAAACACAACTTGTGAATACGATTATAATATTTATTTATTAATACAAATATAAAAGTGTGTATTTACACTATATATATATCATCTTATACCTTTGCCTGATACTGTTATAGATTCTAGTTGCTTTACAACTATACAAACGACTTCAGGTACACGATAGCCTGCCTCATGAGTAGGTCCAAGGACACTTTCGGCTTGCCTCATGTCCTATTTATGTCAAGAAGCTTCCAGTTCTAGATTGAACATGCCTCACTACTAGAACATATAATGAATGTATCGTCCTTGATATTTATTGGCTGATCTTACCTCCAAATAGATTGATTATTTATGGCCAGATCCCTATCCGTAATGATGGCATTAGGATTCAGCGAGCATCATCGCCTGTTATACCATTATTGATATTGAATGTATGTTATCTATATGTATAATCATTGGTCCATAGAGATGAATGTTCAATTCGAACAAGATAATAAAGAATCCGGATTATTCCATTATTTCAAAGGCAATTATGACAGCCCTACTATTTAAAATTTAATTATGCTTGCATAAATAAAAGGCCTTAGTATTGTACTCATCTTTTGGAAACAAAATTTAAAATATAAAATATCTCATGATCTCAGCTTACTTATTGCTTTTCAGAAGTAAAGTTTATACTACTCCACTTCTGCCACCTATTATAAGCTTAAGTAACTAATAAATTGCTAGATGTTATTGCTTATTAAATCCCTAACCAGTGCTGTTTTATCTCTTCCAGTTTGGGCTCATATTGTTCATCAGTGAAGATCCCAAAATAAATAAATACGGAACTGATGTCAGATCTATGTTAGTATGTAAGCATATTAGTTTTAAACATTTAACTTTCAAATTGGTAATCTGATGGTACAAAAAGAACATGCTGGATGAAGAACTACATCAGATCTAAAAGGTCGAAGAGTGCTAGATCTGCATTCAAGATTATTTACAGATGAAGACCCCAAGCCCTAAAAAACTACAAGCTAGACACTAGTCTGGGGATATTAGATGAGTAGACCTTAGATAGGGATTTTATGCATACCTTGTATCCACCGATTACTAAGGCTTGCACTGGATGGCACTACTATACGGAGAGTTTACTACTTATTGAGCCTTCATTAACAATACGTTAAACAAATTTATGGATGAATTTCACAGCTTCTTTATAATTAGCTGATTGTCATCAATACTTTATGCATAAAAAATCTATAGTGATTAAACCCACAAAACCATTTATTACTACTTTGCAACAACTTTGCCCGGTTAGAATCTTGCTTCCTAATTTATTCCGTTGATGCAACACTGGTGAAACCATTCTTTCACGTTTGTCATTTACGATATTTTGTATTTTTTTTATTTATTATTTGCTTTGATGACTGATTTAAAGTTGAATTGAAAAAATTCTGACCTTTGTTTTTTTTAATACTGTATGTGTTTGTTGAGATAATACCGTACAATTCACATAACTTCTACTCTGAAAAGCCACCTACTTTTTGAAGCAATTCAGATTGTTAGGAGATTGCTATATCACTCACAAACTATGAGCGCTATGATTCTGACCTTGATGATCGAAAGAATACTTGGGGAGTGTTAATATAGTGAACCTATTGCAAATAGTTTATGCTGCATGCATGAAAGTTGAACACTTTTAATATAAATACAAATTCTACATCTTACTTTAACTTAAGAATAATTTAATTTTTTTTAAAAATGATATTAAGATGTTAAAATAATGTACCTATCTCATTAAAAACTGCAGTATCTTTTGATTCTTTTTTTACATCGAGGAACAACTGAAATACAGGCTTATTATATACCTGTATCAATATATGTAATATATAGGGTATATGAGCACAGACTTTCACACGACCCATCCACCGCTCATCATTCTATCTCATATCACTGATACACTTAAATATATGTTGAAAAGATAAATAATCACCAATATTATATATTTCATGCTAAACCAGCAATCATCAGTTGGTCCAGATTATCATCTCTACACATATATGCAATAAGTGCTCAGTTATATATATTAAGATAGCCAATCTTCATACTTTAATGGACAGGCTTCAATTCACTCCACACTCCAACTCTTCAACCATCCATCCAATTGAAAATCTGATGATGGAACGCTCAAAGACCACCCTGAGATCGAGATTTTTGTCACACCCATGTTGACCTAAAGTCAATCTGACCCCTCATGTACAGGACATAATCCATATAATACATATACAAGGGATGGGAAGACATCTCTACTATGTAATAATATGGCTAAATGTATAAGCTAATTTTTTTTTAAATTTTTTAGCTGTATACTTA
This sequence comes from Epiperipatus broadwayi, assembly GCA_028023455.1. Lineage (NCBI taxonomy): Eukaryota > Metazoa > Onychophora > Udeonychophora > Euonychophora > Peripatidae > Epiperipatus > Epiperipatus broadwayi. The sequence goes on along the minus strand of JAQFVV010012450.1, from coordinate 4,559,207 downwards.
AGTGTCGTGTATTATATCTATTATATGCTCTCATACACATATAGCAATTTATACATTTATTACTGAATTTATAAGATTTTTTTATTAAACAGTTTTTTTATGGAGCTTTATAAAATAATTAGACCTATGTGATATGTTTTGTTACAATCATCATCATCAACCATTATCAATCCACTGCAGGATGCAGGTCTCAGCTTCTCTTCTCCACATCACCCCAGCACACTTTCTTATTTCATCCATCCATCTCACATGTGGTTTCTTTCTGGGTCTTTTACAATCTCTTGGAATCCAATTTAAGATTTCAATTGTCCATCTATTATCATCTCTTCTAGCAATATGTCCAGCCCAATTCCACTTCAGTCTTTTAATTTTTTTCAATGAGGTCAGTAACACCTGCTTGTTCTCTTACCCATATATTGCGTTTTCCATCACTTGTTATTCCAACATGCATCTCTCCATACTTTTTTTTTGTTACAATTTGTTGCCATATCTATATTACATATCTTATGATTCCCCCCTATAGTTTAATAATTAGAATTTATAATTTTTTTGGTAGTAAAATCAAGTATAGTAAATAATCAAAATAAGTCATAGATCACATGATCATATTCTCTTAAGCTTATAAGTTATAAACAATGAGGATTGCCAATTCCTCAACAAGCTTTGTGATAAATGCTTAGCCAGAGAAAGCATTTAAAATATGTCAGGAACCCCCAACCCCTGACCATGGTTTCATGCTTTGGCACTCCTCAGAGAGGTACCAGGGTAGGTTCAGACACTAGATCTAAAAATACCAAACCCAAAGTCAGCATTTATCTAAAAGATATCAAGTGGAAAATCTGAAATTTTCAGACAACTACATGTCTTTAAACCCAGCTATTCGACTCAAATAGCTATGTGGGGCTAAATGTTGCTAAAACTTTCACGATTTTCAGTTGCTATTTATAGAAAAAAATGAAAATTATTAAGTAAAAGAAGCATGGTTTTTATATTGACGAATAGACGCTTACTAAACTATATATTTTTTTATCTTTCATTTTAAATTGTGAGCATATATGTGTTTTTCAAATGTATTTGTATTAAAACATTTCTTTAAAAAATTATAACTGATGCTAAAACAATAATCACTGGCAGCCATAAAATTTTAAAGGGTCATTTAATCCAGATTAAATGAATTACCAGAATATTAAGCCAGTTTAAGGCTTAAATATTGCATTTGCAATTGTGGAAATAAAATATTATGTACACTTCTTTTTAATAAGTGTAATATGCTCAAGGGTAAATGGGTTTGTAAATAATCATTTAAAAAACAGTCATTGGTGGTCGAGAGGTCAGCAACAGCTGCTTTACAAGCAGTTGTCCCAGGTTAGTGGGTTCGCCTCCCGGCTAATGCTATGACACATGAGGAAAAAAAAATACTTAGATAATATCAATAACAGTCAACAATTTCAAACTGTTGTCAAGGCAACCTTTTAACAATAAAGGAGGAATAAAATGTGCTTGTTATTTCATTAAAAAAAAAAATACTAAAAACAGCTAATATTATGCAGATTTAATTTATTATATGTCTTAGTATCTTCCCTTTAAAAATTCTAATGGTCAGATTATCAATACAGATGGAAACATAATGGATGAAATTAATCATAGAATTAAACTTGGTTTGAATGCTTTTGATAGAAATAACTTGATACTAAAAGGAAATATGCCCATGTGTTTGTTAAGGAACGTTTTTAATAAATGTTTTACCAGTTTTTACTTATGGATCTGAGACTTGGACACTTAATAGAAGAGCAATGCAGATACCTCAGACCACTCAAAGAAGTATAGAGAGATGCATGTTAGGAGTAACAAGAAGAGATAAAAAACACAATATATGGGTAAGAGAATAAACAGGTATTACTGACCTCACTGAAAAAATTAAAAGACTGAAGTGGAGTTGGGTTGGACATATTGCTAGATGATAATAGATGGACAGTTGAAATCTTAAACTGGATTCCAAAAGATTGTAAGAACCAGAAAGAGACCACATGTGAGATGGATAGATTAAATAAGAAAGTGTGTGGAGAAGCTAAAGATCGGAGTAGATGGATTGAACTTGGGGAGACCTTCAACCTGCAGTGGATTGATAATGGTTGATGATGATGATCTTTTGATATCTCATGTATACTTTGTTTATAATACAAAAAGTGATCTCATTTCAGTTTGCAAATTTGATAATTATAAATATTTCCCTGGGCAAAATTACTCCTTTTGGAAGAGGGAGAGGATAGTCATCAAATCACATCTTTGGTATCATCATCCTTTAACCATTATCACTCCAATGCAGGATGGTCTCCTTAAGTTAAACCCCTCTTCTCTGATTTCTAGCCTCTCTTCTCAGTACACTTCCTTATGTCATCAATCCATCTCACATGTGGTCCCCTTCTAGGTCTTTTACAATCTTTTGGAATCAGGCTTAAGATTTCAACGGTTCATCTATTATCACCTCTTCTAACAATATATCCAGTCTAATTCTACTTAGTGTCTTAATGATGTCCATAACACCTGTTTATTCTCTTACCCAAGTATTTCGTTTTCGATCAGTATGGAGAGATGTATGTTAGGAGTAATTGAAAATTTTTGGTATACCATTTTTTTTAAAATCAAATTTAAATTGTTTATCTCTGTTATCAGTATGGAGAGATGTATGTTAGGAGTAATTGAAAATTTTTGGTATACCATTTTTTTAAAAATCAAATTTAAATTGTTTATCTCTGTTAAATATTTTACCTTTTGTATTTTAACTAATTTGACTGTAATGCCTCTCATTATCTATTGCACAATACGATAATTTTATTAAAATAGCTTCTTGTTAATATCTATACATAAGCATACTATTATGTTAGCACTTTTTTTTTTTTTTAAATTTCGAAAAATTAAATTTTTTTCCTCCTCATTTGGTTCACAAGTAGAAAATTGACATTTTTTATTTAGTTTATAAAGGTTATTCATTGAATTAGAATAAACAGATTGAGGCCTAGGTTTTAATTATTATGTTATAAAAGAGTGATTAATTAACATTTTTATTTCCCCCACTGTTTCTAGAACCTGATGATAAAACAGTATGATTTAGAAACAATTCCTTATTCAATCAGAAATTCTGATCATAGTTTTATTTTTGAAAATCTGAAACTCGGCTGGAGATCACACTGAAATCCAGACATTGTTTACTGAAAGGAAATATTTCAAAGGAATAGAAAATTTGAAAAGAAAAATATTTCATGCTTATTTGAGCCCTGGGCATTATTATACGTTTAATTTTTTGATTCTTAATTTTGTTGGTATAAAACATACTGTATCTATTTAATAATTAAATAAACTTGAGAATGGGTTATAAATTATCACAAAATAATGTAAAAGCAGATTGAAAGCTCATCATCAGTGCCAGCCAGAGTAATCAATGGATGCAGGAAGATTTGTGCATAAAATTTCCTATCTAGTGCCTACTTATCCAATATCCCCAGACTACTTTTTAGCTTGTGGCTTTTATCAGTGAAGAGCCTTGATCTGAAAGCACTGCACCTAGATTCTAAAGTCAGAATAATCCAATGAATGCAGGAAGGTTTTTGCATAAAATCCCTATCTAGTGCCTACTCATCCAATATCACCAGACTAGCTTGTGACTTTTATCAGTGAAGGGCCTTCTATCTGAGATCACTTGCACCTAGATCATAGGAACTAATGCAGTCCTCCAACAGCCATTTTTTACCGTATTAGCTAAGAATATAAAACATTGAATCCAAAATGAAAAAACAATAATGTTTTCAGTTCAAGTCCATTAGCTTGTATACTCATATAGATCTGAACTCAGTTCAGCATCCATACTTTTTGAATGTCTTTGGTTCCTTAATAACCACGAGTCATCTTAATCCTATTGGGCAGGCTTCGTATTAAGCCACTAAACATCACATGATCACCATCCTTCATGCTTACGCAAGCTGTTTACAGAGAGGCAAAATTCTCCATATAGTAGCGCCACCCAGTACAAGCCAGAGTAAACATTGGATGCATAAAGGTTTATCTAGTGCCTGCTATTCCAATATCCCCAGACTAGTTTCTAGCTTGTAGCTTTCATCCGCGAGGAACTTTGGATCTGAGAGCACTGCAACTAGTTATTGGTATCTAATGCAACCCTCCAGCAGCCATCAGTGTTTTAATTTACTGGATGTGGTGACACTATTCTGAGGGCCCTTTTTTTTGTTTGGTTGGTCATGTGAATTGAATGATAAGAAGATTCTAAAGTATACAAAAGGATCCATATTGATGGCTTTTATGGACGGATATAGCTGAATAAAGTACAACGAAAAGCTATAATTAGATGAACTGTGAAATAAAGGTATTTTTAATAAATTTATGAAAGCATCCTTTTGATTTACAAATATTATAAATCTTTCTTTTTTAAAAGTCATTTATTTAAACTGATTAAAATAATTTGTTATTTATCAAAAGAGATCGTAGATAGTAAAGATTAAGCGATAGTTTATCTAATGTATGTTTTCAGAAAAAGATAAGGAAAAGTAAATAGTTATGTTTCAACTAAAAATATTAGGGATATTGAGGAACATAATAAAAAAAGAAAGCAAAAAGTCATTTTAAAAAAAAGAAAATTGTGATATTAAGGAAAATGTTATTCACTTATCAATTAAATAGGAATTTGTAACATTTTCTGTAATTGGAACAATACGCCTAAAAAGTTATTTAAAAATGAACAACTTTGAATAGTTGTAGATTTTATCAATTTATTATCTACTCTGTACAAATATTATTTTAAAATTATTTGTATAATTTTTTTTTTTTACAAAAAATGTTATCATATTCATTTAATAATTTAATACTTAAAACTTAGTATTTGCCTGAAGATTAATGATGATGGTATACATTTTGGACTGTTTTCATCATCTATCATTAATTAGAAGGATTTGAACTCGGACTTTGAAGCTCCTCCCAGCTACATACTCCATTTTATACAACCGATACACATGACCACATAATTGTGAAAAAGATAAATGATCCGCAATATCCATATTTCGTACTGAACCAGCATTCATCAGGTGGTCCTGATCATCATCTCCCACGCATATATATATAATCAGTGCTCCGTTTATATTAAGATAGCAAATCTTCAAACTTTAATGGACATGCTTCAATCTTCTCCACCTTCCAACTTTTCAACCATATTGGAGGGTGGAGAAGATTAACACCTGTCCATTAAAGTTTGGAGATTTGCTATCTTAATATAAACTCTGCACAAAATATGTATATTGGAGATCATTTATCTTTTTCACATGTATGTGGTCATGTGTATTAGTTGTGTAAGATGGAATGTGTAGCTGTGGGGGGGCTTGAAAGTCTGACTTCAAATCCCTTCTAATTTACATTAAGTTCAGTATAGACAGCATGTATTTAAATATTACATATTCAGCCTGTATTCTGGCCAACACTCTTCGATGTATTTAAATGAACATGTGAAGATCTTTTATGTGAAAAGTCAAAGTGATTTAAAGTCATCATGTGTGTAACAATAAAATTGGCACCAACAAAGGCTTTGGGTGTTCCATCAGATTTTCAATAACTGAAGAGTTGGAAGGTGGAGAAGATTGAAGCCTGTCCATTAAGTTTGGAGATTTGCCATCTTAATATAAACTGAACACTGGATTATATATATGTGTGGGAGATGATAATCTGGGCCAACTATGAGTGCACGAAATACGTATATTGGTGATTATTTTATCTTTTCTACACGTGGGTAGTCATGTGTATCGGTAGTATGAGATAGTGTGGATAGTTGTAGGTTGCTTGAAAGTCTGAGTTCAAATTCCCTATATTTACAATTAAGTTCCAGATATAAGAATGCCTGTATTTCAAATCTTACAATCGAAGTAATGTCCAACGATTACAAAGTAAATCAGTAAATGTGATTATCACAAACATTCTGCTAAAAATTAAATTAGAAGAGAATAAATGCACCTCCGACTTCATTTCTTTTAGAATTCTCGTTTATGAACACTTATTGAATGTTTTATTCTGTATTCATTGTGCATTAATTTGTTTGCTATATATATATTTAATAAAATGTATGAAAGTTATCGATTACTTTTTTGATTGCTTTATTTGTATTTTGTTGTTGTGTGGTTGGTGGTTTATTTTGTTAGACCATAGACTATACTAGCATCCACCAGTTTTATTTACGTAAGCAAATATTTTACGTGCTCTTAATTTATTTCATTGTATTTTTCAAAGCTACAATATTCTAATTTTTTAGAAATTATTTTCATTGATATTAATATAACTGAGCACTGATTATGTATATGGGAGATGATAGTCTGGACCAACTGATGAGTGCTGGTTCAACACGAAATACGTATCATTTACCTTTTCTACATGTGTGTGGCCATGTGTATATCAGCGGTATGAGACAGTGTGGATAGTTGAAGGGTGCTTGAAAAGCTCAAATCCCCTATATATATATATATACTACAACTATAAAATTAGTTGTATTTTAAGTACATGCGGAGCTTTTTTTTTAATAAAGAAATATGCCGGAACTCAGTTCTTATCTAGCTTTTTACTAAAGAAAATTATATTCAAATATCATTTAAATGGAATTTAAAACAACTTTATATAATTGAATAAAAGTTTATAGTGGTTTCCAAAGTTTTGTCCAATTCTCGTCTGACAAATCGTCTAGATTCATTTTCTTAGAGTTAGTGTCTATGGCCGAATGCTGTTCTCAGCTTGAGATGATTAAGGAACATCAACTTGCACCAATATTTCCATATTTTCTGACGTCGTTTTGGACGTTTTGTTTGTGGGACTGACGATCGAGAAAAAACTAGAAATGTTTTCCATTTTTAAACTTAGAGTAAACTTTTACACTAAAAAATAAATAAAATAAAAATAACGACATTAAATGTATGTACACATAAAGAAATTAAATATTCCAAACATTGTTAACCGCTATGCAGGTGCATTCAATCACAAACATCGGATGTTACTGGCTGCACATGTGTTACTGCAATAAATCGTTGACCACGAAGATCCATTGGAGACATGGACAAGTCCAACTCTCATTATATGACAGTGTCAATTTCAAATCCATCCATATTTCATTGAATTAATAAAACATCATATTTTTTTATTTATTCAAATTGTAAAAATATGGATTGTAATTATGTATGTGCGATACTGTTTCGTCTAATTACATTTGAAACATTAAAAATGCACTAAAAAAGATGCGGGAACGCTGTTACATTGTGTTAAGTGACAAAAAAAAACTGAGTACATATATATATAACATTTGTATTGTATCATCATCAACAATCATAATCAATCTACTGCAGAATGAAGATCTCTCCAAGTTCACTCCATCCTTTCCAATCTTTAGCTTCTCTTCTCCACATCACCCCTGCACACTTTCTTATTTTATCCATCCATCTCAATGTGGTCTCTTTCTGGGTATTTTACAATCTCTTGGAATCCAGTTTAAGATTTCAATTATCCATCTATTATCATCTCTTCTAGCAATATGTCCAGCCCAACTCCATTTCAGTCTTTTAATTTTTTCATTGAGGTCAGTAATACCTGTTTGTTCTCTTACCCATATATTGTGTTTTTGATCTCTTCTTGTTACTCCCAACATACATCTCTCCATACTTCTTTGAGTAGTCTAAAGTCTCTGTATTGCTCTTCCATTAAGTGTCCAAGTCTCAAATCCATAAGTAAGTACTGATAAAACCCTTTTATTAAAAACTTCCCTTTTCAAACAGGCATATTTCCTTTTAATAGCAAGTTATTTCTATCAAAAGCACACCAACCAAGTTTAATTATATGATTTATTTCATCCATTATGTTTCCATCTGCATTAATAATCTGACCAAGATATTTGTAGCTGTTAATTTCTTCTAACTCATCATAATCAATCTTTATTTTCATATTTTGAGAAAATCCATTGAATATCACTTTAGTCTTTTTAACATTTATCTTTAGTCCTACTTTCATCTGATAACTCCTGCAACATTTCCTGCAGCTCTAAAGCATAAATTTGCAAAAACAACTACATCATCTGCAAAATCTAAATGACTTAAATAATCTCCATTTACTTTCACTCATTTAGCTTCCCATTTTAATCTGCAAAATACTTCTTGCAACACTGCTGTAAAAAGTTTTGGAGATATAGAGTCACTGTCTTACACCCTTCTCATTGTTGACTTTCCTAGTATGGATTGTGGCTGTTGCATTTTTATAAATATTTTTTAAAATACGACAATATCCTGGATTTATACCTTGATGATCCAATGCTTTAATCATTGAAGAAATGTTTATAGAATCAAATGCCTTTTCATAATCTACAAATCCAAAGCATAATGGCAACTCATATTCATTTGTCCTTTCTATAACTTCTCTCAATACCTGGATGTGATCTACTGTACTAAAACCACTTTTAAATCCAGCTTGTTCTCTTGGTTGGTGGAAATCCACGTTCTCTGTAGACGAGTTGTAATTATCTTGGTAAAAATTTTGTATAAAACTGATAAAAGATTGATAGGTCTGTAATTTCTAATATCTTCTTTATCACCTTTTTTAAATATTAATATTAATACTGCATTCTTCCAATCATCTGGTACATCTTTATCATTTAGACATTTGGTATATAACTTTGCTAAAAAAAAAATTATTTCTTCACCTGCTTCTTTTAATATATCAATTATAATTCCATCATTACCTGGAGCCTTTCCTTTCTTTATAAATTTAATTGCATGTCTCACTTCTTCATTTAAAATTCTGGGTAATTCAGAAGATATAATAGATATAGGAGGTAGTTGTTCTTTAACACTATATAATTCTTGATAGAAGTCTTCTACCCATTTCATAATGTCATCTCTCTTTCTAGTAATAATTTCATCTTTTTTTCTTATTGAAGATATAAATTTCCTACCGATACCAAAATGTTATTTTACATTCTTGAGACTTTTATTTTCTTCTACAGCTTTCCTTGCTAGTTCACAATTATACTTTCTTATATCATTTTCAATACTTTTCCACATCATTTTACAAAATTCTACGTATTCAATCCTTTTTAATGCATCATTTTTGTTTATCTTCATATTCCTTCTTTTCTTCTTAAATTCTCTAGTCTCAGTAGAAATTTTATTGGTCAATTGCTGCTTTCTCTACCAGCTATATTTGTTGCAGTTTTAAAAGTGTATCAGTTATTCTCTTATCAATTTCATTCTAATCTGAATCATGGTCAAAATCTACTAATACTTGAAACTGATTTGTAAGTTCTAATTTAAATTCAATAGAATATTTCTGACGATTAGGAATATTAACTAAATATTGTTTTTCTTAATTTTTGTCTCTAGTTTTGCATTAACACATATCTTACATCTTACTAATCAATGATCACTTCTTGTGTTAAATTTATTAAGAACATTACAATCTTGAAATATGTATTTTCTGTTACTCAAAATATAATCCAATTCTGCTGTACCTTCATTTGGATGCTTCCATCTCGATTTTCTTTTAACATTTTTCTCAAAAAACGAATTCATAATATAAAGTTTTTCATTTTCTGCCAACTCCACAAGTCTATGTCCTCTCTCATTTCTATTACCATAACCAAAACTACCTACAGTACTTTCATCTTTCATTTGTTTGCCAATTCTAGCATTAAAGTTTCCCATAACAATTTTAAAATGTTTACTCTGATCAAAAGTCTTTTGTACATCCATATAAAAATCTTCTACTAATTCATCACTATGAGAACTTGTTGGGGCATAAACCTGAATTATCTGCATTTAGTATAACTAATCTTGCCACTGTCCAATACACCATCAATCTCCACAATGTTGTTTTTCCACTTTTTATTTATAATGAATCCTACTCCACTTGTATTTCTAATATTTGTGCCTTTATTGTAGAGTACATGTCCACTTTTTAAATCAATTGTCTCTTCACCTTTTCTTCTAACTTCACAAAGTCCAATAATGTCCCATTTAATATAATTCTTATAATTCTTGCAATCTTCCTTCACTTGAAAGTGATCTGCAATTGTAAGTACCTAAATAAAAAGTTATCATCAAATGGTGACCTGGATCCACAAAACAATATGAATTGTAAATGAAGCATTGTAAATAAAACAATTATCTGCAAATTTATGCCATTTTTAGGAGGCCTTGAACAAAATATAGCAGATGTGTGGCATCATACTTAATAAAAAAAAAAAAAACATTTAAAAAAAAATAGTTTTAGCAGTTTATATATTTAAAGGATTTGGACAATTGAATGTGATGTTACTTTTTCTTTTAAAGCAATGAGAAAATGATATTACCAAATCTACGCATATCATCTAGAGAAAAAATGACATTCCTTTATAACTCACGTCCTTGTGACTGAGAGTCTAATAGTTTTTTATTTTCTTTATGAATTTTTTTTGTAAAAGCTATTTTTTAAAGAAAGATATTTTTAAAAGAAAAAAACATTTATGGATACTTAAAAGAAAAAAAATGAAATAATCTTTTAGGGAACATAATAATTACACAGGTTTACCCTGGATAGGCAGTTTTAATTACTGCCCCCCCAAAATAACTTTGACGTGCTAAATTTGAAATATATAAAAAATATTAAAACCTAATTTAAAAAATCTTTTAAAATTGGGGAAAAGGTGATAGTTAATGAATAAGTATATATTTAATACATAAAAAAGTACTTACTTGTGGGTAAATGTATTGTAAAATAAAAAATTTCAATTGCTGTATTTTCTTAAAATATATTACTGCAACCTCCGTGACATAGTGGCTTTTTGTAAAATGTAGATGCATTTTTTATTGTGTTTTTTTTTTAATTTTATTTATGTGTGTAAAATAAATTAGTAATAAGTTAGAAAAAAATTATTATTAAATGATAAGTTATTTATTTGTTCATGGAAATTATAATTGGAAATAAAATTGATTATTTTAAAATACCGAGTTGCTATGAAAACCACAGTTGCAGAGTGAATGAAAAAAAAAATCCGATCCCTACTTTTCAAACTAGAGTGGGGAAACCACTTCTTACCTATTTGTATAATATAGTTAGCTTTAGAGTACATCCTCTTGCTTTTTCTATTGATGTACCTTCTTCTAGAGCTATAAAAAATGTTTTAATAGTATCATCAATACTTTGATGTCAACCTTGGAAATGATAAGGAATGTTAACGAGACTTTCATCACACAAGGAAACCTTCCATTTAACTAATAGTTTTTCAGAAGAAATCCCCACTATAAATGGGTTGATATGTTCTATAGATTTGATTCCCTAAAGTACAAGGAGCCACCCTTTCAAAGGAACTTAAAAGTTTAAACCACTGATAAATTGGAAATATTAAATGATGATTTTTATGGTTATAATCTCGATTTAAAATTATTTCATTGTGAAATAAAGTTGAGCTCAACAGAAAATAAAATAGATAACTGAATAAAACTCTTATAATAACTTTAAAGTAATCAGACTAATTAAAAATAGCTTTTGCAATGTGTGTTCTGTCTCCTATTATATTTGTGTAAACTGATATATTGTTTTATTCTATTTTGTTAATTAAATTATTGTTACAGTTAATAATCTTGTTGTTTATCTATTTTCTCACCGGAATTCCAAGTAGACTATTTTTACATTGCCTTAGAAAGATGTCATAAGTGTGGAGAGGGTAATGATCAAAAAACATGGATGAATCTGTATAAAGACTTGTTTTTAATGTAGGATCAGTCTAATCATTATCTGTGAATATTATAAATTAGTAAAAAATAGATAGGCTGATCCATTGTTCCATGTATGCAGTCAGCCGTTTGGTAATCATATTTTCCTAAACTGAATTAATTCATTAATATTTTATATTCATATTGACCAATTACCATTGTTATTGATAGTAGATTGCATGGCATAACCATTATAATATATATTTAAATTTATGGTAACCATTTTGGATCATTCATAGAATGAGGCTTGTAAATTTTATATTTTGTAGCCAATGTTTTTTTGTAATTCGCTAGCCATTTAAACTTCAAATTTGTTTTTTATGTACTGTTAATATTTTTTAGAGTCGTAATTAATTAAAAATTAGATCTAGAAACGTAATGTATAATTGATTTTTATAATTTTTCTTTTGCCAATTTCATTTTGGTTTAGAATAATGCATTTCTATTTATGCAATTAAAAGTTTTTATAGTTATAAAAATACTAATTTAAAATTAATTTAATAATTACATTTGAGGCAGTATATATCTTAAATAATTTATTATTAATATATTTTTGTTGTTATATATAATCAAAGTTTGTTTTAAAAAGTTCTGTACTGAATGTATTTCGTATTGTTTTTGATATTTTTTACATTTATGATGAAAGTTGTCATTATCTTGGATTTATCTGAAATGAATTGATGATATTAAGTAAAAATTAAACAAGAGATATTTTTTATATATACAAGGTAAGATGTCATTGGTCAGACCAGCAACACCTAAAGAAGAGTGGATAATAATGCTATTCGAAACGTGTAATTACTAACCTGTATTATCTATTTGCGTGTTTATTATTAACAAGTTGTTTAGGTACTATTTACATAGCTGGGCTTGGCTTCTTGATAAAGTCAAAAGTTTTGGTGTTATTTTATTGTGGGGGGTGGTGGTTGAGAAAAAGTTTGTCATCACTGAGACAAAAGCTAGGAAAAAGTTATCTTTGGTTTGTTTTTATTTTTTAAAAAAAGTTGAACATGGTTTTATTAAAAAAACAAAAAAAAAAGGTAATACACATAAAATGTAATAAAAATTTGTTTAAAAAATAAGAAAAGTTTGACTATATCAGCAATAAAGATGTGTTTGTGTAAGGGAAAAAAATTAAAGACATAGTCGAAAAAATAAAAGGAAAAAAAAATTTAAAGACCTAATAGAAAGAAAAAATCCCTCATGGCGCGGGAACGTTACATTTGATTGTTTTTGCGTAGCAACAATGCCATCAAACAGCCAAACCCGGCTACGTAATTAGTACCGTTGTTTATATTTGAAAAATTTAAATAAAGTTTCAAATTTTTTCTACATATTTAAAATTTACTCATGGAAACAGTCCAACATATTATCATATCTAATATACCATCATCACAAAACTTCACGCTAATAATGAGATGTTCTTAACTTAGCATTTATGATAATTTTTTTTCCCATATGTCAAAGCATTTGCCGGGAAGTGAACCCAAAACCACTGTCTGCAAGCAACTGCTTGCAAGGCAGATGTGCTGACCTCTCGGCTACTAATGCTTGACAATAATAATTTTAAATAAAAATTGATAGAAAGAATATATATTAATTAAAATATAGAATTTAATACTTATAATTAATGTATTTTGCAGTTTTCCATAACCAAAGTTTATTTTTCATTATGAATTGTATGCAATGAAGCTTATATTTTTTTTAACTTTTTATTTTTTGATGTTGGGAATGAAAGTCTTACTTATCCTCAGTAATTATAGATTGCCATGGATACTGGATTTAATGAATAAACTTTTTATTGTCATGAATATCTTTATTTTTTATTTTATTTCCCATTGATATTGCTTTCATAAAGTCACTATTCTATGACTTAATCAGTCATGCAAAGTAGCCATCATTTAAAAAAAAAAAATGTGTATGTTTTTTTTTAAAAAATCATTTTTTTTTAAATATCATTCTAGCGAATATTTGATTATTAATCAGAATAGTGAACACAAATTGACAATGATCACTATGGCAAAACCACATATAAAAATTAATCATATGTGAAAGTAAAATCTATTTCTTTATTAATAGTTTAGGTTGTTGGAAAAACATTGTTTTATCTCTATAAATTAATTCAAGTTTATTTCCCAGAAACTAAAATTACCTTTTATTATTATATATACAAAAAAAATGTTTTTTTGCAATTTGTGAAATAATTGTCTATATGTGTGTGTGTGTGTGTGTGAAATACCAAATGTAGTTACTAATCTATATTTGTATTTTTTTAATTATAATTAATCAATATTACTTTTTAATAAAGACTTGAGAACAAATTATTGTATAATCTAATAATTATTTTGTTACAAAAGTTAAGACCCCCCCCATCCTCGAACTATATATTCCATAGATGAGTTCTGCTTTAAAAATGAAATATCAAAATTTTTTTTGCTTATATTAATCATAATTTTGAGAAGAATATGACAAACCTGATATTAAAATGCATATTTAAAAATATGTAGTAAAGTTTACAATAAATCTATTCACAGAACAAACAAGTTCAAATATTTTACTATGGTAATTCTTAAGTAAAATTCCCAAAGAATATTTTAATCTAGCTTGTAAATAATGTCCTTCTTTTGTCATATGAATGCCAATTTATTTTATCCAATAAAAAATGATCTGATCATTTTCATCTGACCTTCACTGTGTTATATAATTATAAATCAAGCATTGATACTCAAAAAGGTTGAAACTTTATATTAGTCTCAGTTTTTTTGTTTTATATTAATCAAACCAGCTTACAGTTTCAAATATTAATATAAATGAATTTTAATGAGCACGTAAATAAGTTTACACTAATTACTTTCATCTAATCTTCGCTTTGTTATATAATAATAAATTAATCGTTGATACTCAAAAAACTAAAACTATATTAACAGTGATTTTTCTTTTTATATTAATCAAGACAGTTTACAGATTCAAATATTAATTTGACAAAATTGACCAGCATTGATATAACAAAAGATGGGCGTGGTTTGTAACTTCGTTTAAATGATTTTTTGGGGAGCTAATTTCTGAATTATCTTAGTAACATATTTGGACTTGTTTGTTCCCTGAATAGGTTTGTATTCTTAGCATTACATATTTAATAAGTTTTAAAATAATTTACATGCTTACTAAAATCAACATGTGTAGGCACTAGATAGGGATTTTATGCACAAGCCTTCTGGCAGCCATTGATTACTCTGGTTAGCACAAGGTGGCACTACTATGTGGAGAGTTTTTGCCTGTTTTAATTTTTTATTTTATTTTAAGATAAGATTTATATTTTTCCAGCTTTGTTGTTTATGATAGGTTAGCTTTATTGAAAAATTATTTTATCTTTAATATAGTGTAAGCTAAAATTATTATGAAGATTGTACCTTCAATTAAAGTGCAAAAAAAATCAACATGGGGTGACACATATATTAATTAACAAGTTATATAAAGTCTTGCATATAAAGTCTTAATGAAATATTCATCATTGGTTCTATTAACTTAGAAAATACAATCTTGACAGCTTACTTAATTAAACAGCCTTCAGACATGTTTACAAAACAAGTTGTAATTTTTATATTTTTAAATATATATATTTTTTCGTGCTTAAAAAAATCGAAAGGAAAAAATATTTAAAATTACTTGAGGAAAAATGTAGGTTTTTCATTTTAATACAAAAGAAAATTTAAAAAAAAAAATCTGAGAGGAAATGTTATTATATAAAAAAAATAATAATAAGTACAATATATACTAGCAGTATCTACTCTTTTTTCCCCCCAAGATAAATTTTATTCAGTACTCATTGGTTGCATAGAATTCATAATGATATTATACAGGTTATATGAATAATTGCATGTATAAATATAGGATTGTGTACAAATTGCATATACTGTATATATATAAAGTCTGTTGCTCAAGTATGAGCTATGCCAATGATTATAAATAGTTCATCGTAGAAAAAATTATCACATTGCTAGGATGGTTACATATTTTGGAATACTTATGTATAGCTAGAATACCTGCTCCACCAGCTAGCTACTCATTGCTTGTGGACAGTTCACAATAACCCAGGTTGCTAAATGTTTCTATGATTATATAATTAGAGTTCATGTGGCATTTGGTTTCTCCTATAAAGAAGATATGGGGGTGGTTTAATCTAACCCATCGCTCGATAGGATATACTCTGCTGATCAAATTTATTCCACGAATATTCAGGCCACCAAATTTATATTTCATAATTTTGGTTGTTGGTTGTTTGCACCTATCGCAAACCAGTCTAATGAGGGCCATCAATATTAAAATGTCATTCACTATTAAAGTTTATCACTCATGACTGTTGAGTCGGATTCTGTGGCAGCAGCTTCACTATCTGAGTTAATTAATCTTGGCGGCTTTAGATAGCTTCTTATATGTACTTTGTTCCTGTTGTAATTTTGTTTGCTGTATCAGCTGAAGAATGCAAGAAATCCAGGTTGTTGCCATCCTCATTTGTTTTGATTTTCTGTTCCATGGCATTCTTTTTGACTGATTTATTTTCATCTTTGCTCACATTATTAAATTAAAAGATCGTAATGTAATAGATAATTAAAATATATTTAATGTGTACATGAAATAATAATGCATGCGTTATCAACAGCAGGTAAAAACTATTGTAACATATTTTTATAAACAATGTATCTGCTATTGATAACTCATGTATTATTATTTCATCTAAACATTCTTTAAAAATTCTCAACTACATTATATTGTTTTGTTTTATCAATGCGAGGAAAACCGACTCACAGTTTTACACGTTAGTAGAATAACAGTACTATAATTATATAAAAATATAATGCAGTTGATATTAAAATGTATTTTTTTAATTTATATATATGAGGATATATTCTGGGCAGTAAACTTTTTTTACTGTCTTTATTATATAAATTTCATTTTTGATGTAATGAATATCAGCTAAAAAATTTACTCGTTAATTCCTCCCATTTTTCCAGCTGTCCCATCATTGTTATTAAAAATTTTGATAATTAAAATATATTTGCATATTCCACTTTTGAATTCTAGTGATACCTTTGCATTAGTAGAAAATTTGATAATTAAAATATGTTTATGTATTCCAATTTTGATGTATTGAATACCAAATAAAATTTTTACTCGCTCTCTCCATTTCTATAGCTATCTCCTTGTTAGCGGAAAGTTTGATAATTAAAATATATTTACTTAATATTTATATGAAATAATTACCAAACAGCAGTATCCCAAAAAATATAACTTTTATTAAATAAAATAAACAATTGTTTTAATGGGTATAAAATATTAACATCATAATATACACAATTGAGAAATTAAATACATGGTCCAAGTGAAATTCAAATAATTTAAAATATGTTTATTCAATAAAACTTTATCTGGTCAACCTAATGTCTTCTTTTCTCTAATATGTATTTCGGTACACAGGCACAACATCCTACTTTATCACATGAGAATGTACTTAAAGGGAAATGGTAAATACCAAATTCATTAGTATTTCTTTTGCTCTATTGCTGCCATTTTAAATTTTACTTTAACATGTATACTATGTATTTAAATTGAAATCCTATCAAATTCATTATTATAACTGATCTAATTGTTATTATTCAAACAAATTAAATGCCTTGCTTTACCAGAAACTATACATTTTGTTTAAAAAATTTCCCAACTCTGTTATCTTTTCATCAGGGCTGCTTTTTGTTTATGTCATTCAAAAACAATTACAATATAAATTTTCATGTATTTTTAGATTGCAAATTACTTTTTTAAAAAAAAATCAATTAAAGCAAAAATTTATATGCTAGTAAAATTCTCTATAAAAATGGGAAAAAAATATGCAAAATTATTAAAGATTGGTACAATATTTGTTGAGTTATAAAGTCACAAACAAATTTCACATTTATATATTAACCATTTTCTGTTAGATTCGAGTAAAGTTGAACATGGCTTTAAATCACTCTAAAACTGGCAATTTTTACATTATTGTAGTAAATTTATGCTCATTTTAAAACTTAAAAAGTACAATAAGATGCTGCCCTCTCGAGAATTATTTTACAACTAAAAAATCAATATTTAAATTTGAAGCTACAACAATGAGAGAAGGCAGACTTTCCTATATTCTGATTGGTTGTTCCTCATTTTGAACACAGGGGAGTGCTTGTCAATAATTTTCACTGCTGCAAGTTCTTTGTTTTTATTTTCAAAATGAAAATGAGTGTTTAGAGAGTTTCTTTAAGTACTTTTTTACAATATGCTGAAAATATAATTATTTTAGAAAAATAGTTAAGATTTTAGTAAAAATTCTTTACTTTTATACGAGCATAAATTGAAAAAGAAATAAATGATGTATGGAGCATTTTCTAATAGGTTACAAACGTTCTTTTTAGGTTCACCATTATAGAATATTTTTATAATTATAAATAGAAAATTATTTTTGAAAAAACTTTCATTCACTTTTATAATCTAACAAATTATTAATTTGCTTTTTACAAACAAAACTAAAATGAATCTAATATTAAAAGACAAATATATTTTTGCTTTTTATTCTGTAATTGACCAATCAAAAGTTTAGAACTTTAATTCACTTGGCCAATAGATATTTCAAATAAGGAAAAGGTATAGATGCCATATATATATAATTTCACCATTTTAATAATTCTTTAAAATTATAGCAACTAAACATCACATGATCACCACTAAATGGAAAGAGTTGCTACTTTCTTAAAATTATAGCAATAAACTTTGTTGTTGTTTTTTTAAATTTTCTTTGTAATTTAAAATTATTCTTTAAAAAGGCAGTTGTATAATGCTTATTAATTCATTAATTATACCAACTTTTAGTTTTAAATTACTTTTTTTTTAAAACAAGGTAATCAAAATTTATTGTATATTTAAATTGTGGTAGAGTTGTTGTTTTTTTTACATAGGAAGCCATTATAAATATTATTTTTATTGGGGATATTGATTTATAATGAGTTTTGAGTCGTCAATTACTATTGTTATTTGGGATAAATTTCTTAAATATTTTTTATTTTTGTAAAATTTTTGATTTGAAAAAGTTAAAATCAAGTAATTTGGAATTATAATATTCAATCTGTAGTTTGCTATTATTAACAAAATTTGTTTTAATGTATTTAGATGCAGAATTAAGAATAATGAAGCCATTTACAAAATGACACAGTTTATTGCAAACATTTACATACACATACAAAGTCTGCTATAATGAAAGCCTTAAAGCAAGGACCAATACACGAATCCTTTCTTGTTAAATTAATTTTTATAGAACAAATATAAAGATATATGATAAACACTAGATTGGTGGACATCTTTGCCATGTAAAAGTTATCAATTTAAATTGCATAACTCTGTATCTTTAATGGTAAAAATGTTGTATATATATTGCTAGTTATTTACTGTAATTATTTAAGCAGAGTCATAAAGGTCAACTTTGAAATCCAAGATACATATGTAGAATCCCTGCCAGAAGCTTGCCAGCTGTTTTATTTTAAATAATTCATTTTCAGGGGCTTCTAGTATAAACAAAAGGGCTGACTAAGTTATTGTATTCAGTATTTATTTATTTTATTTATTAATCTTTTCAGTGTAGAAACTCCAGTTGGACAAGTGAGTTAAAACTCCAAACTTTTGATTGGTCAATTACAGCTTCAGCAGTAAAAATATATTCATCTTTTAATATATTCATTTTAGTTTCGTTTGTAAAAAGTATATTAATAATTTGTCAGATTATTAAAGTGAATGAAAGTTTTTTTCAAAAATAAATTTCTATTTATAATTATAAAAATATTCGATAGTGAAAGACCTATAAAGAAAGTTCATAACAAATTAGAAAGTGCTGTGATAAATTTTAAGTCAACTGAATGATAAGAGTTTATAGATCATTCATTTCCTGAAAGTCCTAAACTGCTGGAGAAATATGACTCATTTATAGAAATACAAGTGCTTTAAAGTTGGTCAATGAATTAAAGAATGATTATTCCATATTTTAAAATTAACAAATAGGGATTAATTTAACTAATTTCCGGATCCCCATACTTTTATTTCAAGTTAAATATAAAACACCTAATTATAGTTGAAGAAACAATTATTTTTTTATTGCAAAAAGGTGATTATAAAATATCATTCTCTATAGATTTAACTAGAACTAATAATAATAAAAACAATTCAAAATGCTTATAAGTATAACATACAATGTAAAAAAAAAAATTTCCTTCCCCCTTTTTTCCTCCCTTTTCCCATGCCTTTCCCAATTAAACTATTTGTAATAATCATACAAAATATGCAGAGGAAAAAAACTCTATATAAATAAAAAATTACTTTATATTTCTTATTGCATTGACAAATCCATATAATATTATCATTTACTTTCTTACTTTTACTATGTTTCATATAATTGCAACCCATTATTGATGGTTTTGATTGTCCCAGCAGTCTTCAGAATTTCTATTCAGATTTGAAAATATAAGTAGTTCTGAAGAAGATTGCTCAGGCAATCGAAACTGTCAATAATGGGTTGTAATTACATAAAGCATTGTAAAAGTAATAAAGTGAATGATATAAATGTAACGTGTATAATTTTTCAGACATTTTTAATGAGCCAATTATTAATTAAATTAATAGATGTTTTATATATATATATATTTACACTGGATTGTTTATTGCAATTAATATAATTAGTTTCATATATTTTTCTTCTATTATGTTTTTTAATATGGTTTAAAGGTTTTATATTCTTTACATATTTTATGACTATATTTTATTGTATTAACTATAACAAACATAACTATGAATGTATATAAACCAATTAATTTAATTAATAATTGGCTAATTAAAAATAAGTGAAAATTTATATATATACAGGTTTTTTTTCCTCTGTACATTTCATATACTTATTATAAGTAATTTAATTGGAAAAGAAATGGGGGGAAAGAATGAAGAAAAAAAAGAATGCTTATTTATGTATTTGGATTATTATTATTATTATTATTATTATTATTATTATTATTATTATTATTATTATTATTATTATTATTTTAAGTGTCATAGAATCGGCCGGGATGCGAACCCGCAACCCGGGCAACTGCCTGCAAGTGCAAGGCAGTCACACTGACCTCTCGACCACCAATGCAAGACTATTATCATTATTATTATTATTATTATTATTATTTGTTCTAGTTATTTTATATGTCTCTATGCAATATAAGTTGAAACTTTAAAATAATTTACATCATGTAGATAAAGGTAAAAAAAAATTTGCCAAATAAACAACTTTTCTATATTCTCATAATGAAAGTACAATTATTGCTCATATACAAATGATATTTTATATTGTGTGATTTATTTTAAAATATATGAAAAAATAGCATTATTTGATTAAAATACCTTTCCATTTTTGATGATATTTAATATTGCACACGCACTTAAAATACCACTGTACAAGACAATAAATAATAAAGCTGTGATAAATCTGTTTAAAATTATCTTCCAATTCGTTGAATGCTTTGACGTTTGTGTGAAGAAAATTTATTTAATCTTGAATCAAAATCTGTCCCTTCCTAGTGATAACTTCTAATTAAAATTATTTTCTTTCATTGTATAACTTTACAGAATATACGTACTGAAACTGTTTGTTGTTATATAATTCGAATTCCTTGTATGTACAATATATATGTACACATAAGCATGCCCTTTGTCTAAATGTATGTGTTGTACAACATTCATATTTAGAATTTACAGGTTTTTAAGTTGTTAAAACTCTTGTTATTTCTTAAGTTTTATTTTATCTGGAAGTTATTAATGAAGTCGGAAAAAAAAACATTTAGGAGTTTTAAAGTTTACACAGAGGTTAAACTCTCCATACAATAGTGTCACTAGTGCAAGCCAGAATAATCAATGGATGAACGAAGGATTGTGCATAAAATCTCTATCAGTGCATACTCATCCAATATCACCTGACTAGTTTCCAGCTTGTGGCTTTCATCAGTGAAGAGCCTTGAATCTGAAAGCACTGCACAGAAGTGCAGTGCTCTCAGATCCAAAGCTCCTCACTGATGAAGGCCATAAGCCAGAAACTAGTCTGGGGATATTGGCACTAGGTTGAGATTTTATGCACAAACCTTCTTGCATCCATCGATTATTCTGGTATGCACTGGTGGCGCTGCTTGTGGGAGAGATCAGCCTCTGTGTAAATAGCTTGTGTACTCATAAGAAATGGTTATCATGTGAGTTTTACAGTTCATCATCATTTTTGCAATATTTTAATTTTAGAATAGTTTATTAAGCTTTCTTAGCTTTTCTTTTCGTAAAAGAATTATATTTTCTACCGCGTTATACTTAAAGCATTCTTTGCTTGCCTTTTTTTTCTTTCTCTTGCATGTCTCTCCGTAGAGCTGACTATCAGACCTTCTGGTAAGTAAATTATTTATCAAGATACTGTAGAAATCATTTTGGCCATAAACACTTTTTACTTTCTATAATAAACTTTTTTTTTTTTTTTGGTGACGGCATTAATTGTAGATTGCTTTTTCGTATTTTTTTTTTTAATTATTTTTCGCAATGCTTTTTTTTTTTAACTGCATGATGATTTTCAAACACATTTTGCATAGAATATCCAGGTTTAGGAATAATTCCTGCTCATTTTTTTATTTTTCACAATTGGAAGGAATTATAAAATTATTTTTCAAATTTTTTTAGCAAAATAAGAGCATGCTATTTCTTTAATTTAAAACACATACACACATACAAATTACTATATAAATTTGTAAACAATAAATAAATTGAATTTACAAAATTGTGATATACTGCTTTTATTAAATGAGGCTCTGTGTGACATATCAACTTCTAAATTAATTATTGCAGTTTTAAAACGTGCACTATGAATCTCATCAAGTTGATAATTGAATTTTATCCCTTGGTTGATAATGCAACTTATGTATATTGCACCGAGTTTTCCTTAAACCAAGATGGCAGTACGTATTGTTTTGAGTGCGGGCCTTTAATTTACCAAAGATGTGTTAGTTGTTAAATTAAAGCAAAATTAATAAATCGATTGTTAAATTTTAAAAAAGGAATAAAGTGCCGATAAATTCCATTAAGAAGCTTTATTTCAATTTTTTTTATTATTATTTACAATCTGGGAACTGACCAGATGGTTTTAACATTGTTGTACTTTGATTCAGTTCAACGTGTTTCTTTTTGTCACAGTTTTTTTTTTTTTGGTAAATTGTCAAAATCATAAAAAGTGGGATCTTCCTACCACAGAAGGGATATAGTGAACTATTTCCAAAGGTACAGGATCTTACCCTTCTGAAAAGTGTGTGTTGATGGTCACAATACGATCACGTGCTGCCGACATGAATAAAGTGTAAATATTGTATTTACATATATTTTTTCAATTTTTTGTTAATAAATTAATCCAAAGAAAAAACGAAAATAACAGTTATAAAATATAAATATTAAATACGTTTCCTAGCAGTCATTTTTGAGGGTGCCAAAGATTGTAGATTTATCACAAATACGACTGCCGACTTGATTTATTGGAAAACTCGTAAGTACCATTCTTTTCCTATTATAAAAGTACTAACTTTTTAATGTTCCAGTTATGGCAGTCGCTTTCAAATTGTTTCATTTTATTTATGAAATAATTTTGGGAATTTTGGAAACAATTTGTTGGGAAATCATTATCAAAATTTTTTTTGATGCTAATCTCTCCAAATAAATCCATTAATCATTATTACTAATCATGTATTAAATTAGAGATTATCCATAGTGTAGATATAAATTTTAAAGCTCAATTAAAGATTAAATATATTTATTTTTTAATTAACCAAAATATGTGGAAAAATTATGTAATATCTTTTTCAGATACAGTATATATAAACCTATCAGTCCATCACACTATTTTATAATATATAAAGACATCTTAAAAAGTCACCCCTCAAGCTGCATTTTATACTGAATTAGCATTCTTCAGTTAGGTCAGATCACGATGTCATATACATGTTTTTGTTATTTATTTAGCCCTTATCAATACCAAAATATATTTGATTTGCAATTTTCAAACTTTCTGGTTTCCCAGTTTTCAGACCAACCACTTCAGATAAATATGTTAATCATTACCAAAATCACACTTTTTCTTATTTTTGCCGTAATATCCCATAAAAACAATTTATCCAACCTGCTTCAAACACTTTTTAGCAAACTCTTTATTTGTACATATATATACACCTACGTTTCGACTGACCTGCAGTCTTCTTCAGAGCTTCAAACACTTTTTAGCAAACTCTTTATTTGTACATATATATATACACCTACGTTTCAACTGACCTGCAGTCTTCTTCAGAGCAATCTTCTAAACAAAAAAAAATGTTTTTTTTTAAATATAAATATATATATATATGTACAAATAAAGTGTTTGCTAAAAAGTGTTTGAATCAGGTTGGATAAATTGTTTTTATGTTAATCATTATTAGTAATTATTTATTAAACTAGAGATTTTCTCTAAATTAGATAGAAGCTTTAACCATCAGTTAAAAATTAATATGTGTTGATTATTTATTTTAATTAAACATAAACACATGAAATAACTTGACTTCATCTCCTTTTCCACATGGAATATATTTTTCTAATAAACTTAAAACTTTTGGTGGACAGAAGTTCTGAAAAATATAAACGAAGTTTATTTAGCAATTAATAAATAATAAGTGATTATAAGAGATGTATCAATCTTTTTACTTTTCCATATGGATCTAAAATTAGTTTTAATCTATCCCCAACAGGAAGCATATTTTTTAATAGGCATAATTATGATTGATTGTTTTTCTCTTGATTTCAGAAGTTCGGAAAAACTATTTATTCAACCATAGATTAGGGTTTTGGGATACACCTTAGAAACCGAAATGGCAGAGAGCGCATTCTAAAGACTAGTACCTAACCCTATCTCTGTATACCCATTGTTCATTTGTTTATTATAAAGATTAAGCTATATAAATGATATTGTTATTATGATTGTTTTAAACATAACTATATGTATATATACAGAAGACATTTTAATACTAACTTATTTTCGGTTTATGGATTTAAATTTAAACGCAACATTTAGAAATTGTACTCCAATAGTAGAAGTTCACCATTGTTTGTCTTCCTTATTCTAATATCTCAAATTGTGAACTTTAATATAAAATAAGGAAGCTCCTTGTATCTTTAAAATGCAAACATTATTTGCAATAATTTCTTTAATTTTTTTTTAAAGTATTCTCAAATGCAGTGGTCTTCAACCACCGGTCCGCGTCCCGGTGCCGCTAGACTGGCAAGAAAGTTTTTAATAACAAAATAATAAGATTTTAAACTTTTAATTAATATAAACAATTTTTTTTTTCATCGCACTTTTACCTGATTAAAAAAAAAGAAACAGAACAAAATCTAATCAGTCATACATAAATTAATTTGTTTTTCTAGTTATCACAGATGTTTATGGTGGGGGGGGGGGGTAGAATTAAATTTTTTATTACAGAGCTCAAACCAATAGCAACACATCCTCCGTGTTTTTCGAACATAGTAAACAGTCTGGGCACAACTTCATACCTGCCAACCCCATAATTTTATGTACAGAGCCAAATGATTACAGGAGAAAAATAAAGGAGGCATTCTATATTAATAGAGACATCCATGCCATTAATAGAAAAGACACATGCTTCGAGATCTCGAAAAAATGGGCTACGTAACAGTAGCTCATTTGAATATTTACATTTGCATATATTGATTACACTTTTCATGAAGGCTATGAGTATGAGGCATGGCTCCTCGAAAACGTTCAGCCGATAAATTTTAATATTAAGTTATATTTTCTCTAATTAATATTTACAATTAAGTATTTTTGTTTTTATTACTTTTCTAAAAAAATTCAAAATTTAAAAAAAAAAAAAGTTTTTTATTATACAAACTCCATATATATATATAACTTCATCTAAGGCTAAGCTGTTTACATCTTTAAAAAAAAATTATCTATAGACTTCTGCTGGTCCATGAAACCTTATCTCTATTTTTATCGGTCCGCGAAACTTTATCCTTATTTTTACTGGTCCGCAGGTGTGAAAAGGTTGAAGACCACTGCTCTAATGTACTTTTAAAAAATGATAATAATTATTAAATTTTAATATTATAATATATAGGAATTTTTTTGCAGCACTTTCCAAAAGTAGCGGACATTTTTTGTCAGTTTGTATCAGTAGGATGGGAAAAAGCTGATAGTAATTGTCAAGCATTGGTGGTCGAGAGGTCAGCGACAGCTGTTTTACAAGCAGTTGTCCCGGGTTAGCGGGTTCGCTTCCCAGTTGGTGCTATGACTCATGAGAGAGAGAAAAAAAAAATTGATAGTAATTTATTCTAAGAAAATCAAGCATCCGGGATTGTATTAACCACCACAAAAGCATAGGTGTAAATCAAATATATTTTTGGGATGAATTGGAGCTTTGGAAAATTTACCTGCATCAGAACTGCTAATAATATTGTTAGAGGAATGGAACTGCCTAGATAAAAAAAAATATTTGAATTGGGATACCATCTGTCTTCTAGAATAAGATAATCAGTTAAGTCTGTGTTTGTGTGTATATTTATTATGGATTATCTTCGTAACTCAATTGGGAAAAATGTTAATTGTTAGCTTATGGAAATGTGAGATCAGTATATCATATAAGCTGCAGTGCTCTCAGATCCAAGGCTCCTCACTGACGAAGGCCACAAGCCAGAAACTAGTCTGGGAATATTGGATGAGTAGGCACTAGATGGGGATTTTATGCACAAGCCTTCTGGCATCCATTGATTACTCTAGCTTTCTGTGTGTGGCAATATGTATAGTGTGTTTTGCCTGTTTTAAAAGAGCTATATATTTAAAGGTGTTAATCAAAATGAGTTTCCCAACGTTTACCATTTCCAATTGTCAATTCAAATAATTTCTTTATTATTGAAATATTTAAACTATAAAGTTAATTTTAGTTCAGTTGAAAATGTCCTGATTTAATATATATATTTTTAAACAATTGCGATTGTTGAAAGAAGTTTTTGTTCTTCCTCACCATTAACCTACCGAACAATTCGATAGATAAATTATCTATTGAATCTGCTCATCAAATAATTTACAAAATCATTTGCAATCAAGCCAACTGCCTATTACAGTGAATCAAAAGCCAATCTATCAAGATTGGTCCAGCATAACTATCTGTACACTAGAACTAAAAGAAGTAGTGAATATTCCATTTTCACTGGATGCGAACACTACCCAGGCCATAAATTTGATTTATCTAAAGCAAGAATTGTTTGCACTGAGAGAGTAGACAGAAAGAGAAAAATTAAAGGAGCTTGGACTATAGCCAAAGATTAATTCACAAATAAAATGACACTAGTACTCCTATCTCAAAGAAACGGGCCCTCTAAGAACATTTTAATTAAATTTACATAACAGCACAATAAATTAAAATGAATTTAAATATAAGCAATTATATATAAATACTGCCAACAATAAGAATGTAAAAGAGCATTGATTACGATACACAATGTATAGAAAGTATGCTTAGCCCGAATAAAGCCAATTTTTAAAGCAACGTACATCTATCTTTTCTTTATAAATTGAACATTTATACATTAACGATTACAATTTGAAAAGAAAAGAGATAATACATTTAATAAATTACGAAATAGAAAATAAAATATTAATTTAAAAGTAAAAATGAATTACACAAGTATGTAGAGCTTAGAAATTCTTACCTAGGGTTTTCATTTATAAAGAACAGTATGTATATTCTATTAATAAAAGCTTTTCCTTCTATGAGCATTCTCTAACAGTCTATTATGACTTGCTGATAAGATCCTTGATGTCTTACTTTGTGGATTTTTTTAAACAAAGATATAACTTTTAGTTGACATTTAGTTTCTATAAATAAAACATTAATTGTGTTTAACCAATACAAAAATTATAAATCCAATGAATTTTCATACTAATTTTTAAACAGCTTTCTTTATGCTTGAAATAGAATTTGTAATAAGCCTTCTCTGTAACTATTAATTTATGTTTGAAATGTATTCTGGGTAAACTTGTTCTGCTTCTTGTAGTTATATTGACGATAAAATTCTCTAAATGTTTTGCTCTGTTCCTTGGCAATGGTAAGTAACAGATAATCCAAAAAGGTTTCTCGGCCAGATGTCATTGCAGGATTTCAGATGACCATAATAATGGTTAGGATAATTCATTCTTCTAGCTCCTGTCTGGACAATAATCTTGTGTTGGTACTACTGCTAATAATATTGCAGTAAAAAAAATTTTAACTTGTAGAAACCTTTTATATTTTCCCAAGACATTATTGGAAAATAGCTTTCAAAAGCATGAGATAAAATAGTTTTTTTTTTTTTTACAAAAGACATCTTTTGGATGAAATGCTTGGAAGTGCAAACTAAGAAAAGCTTGAAAATGAAATCTTATGCAAAGTGAGAAATAGAACGGCCTGATATGGAATTCTTATGCTCTTAGTACAGTATGCTATTCATGCTTTCGATATTTTTATAATATCGTCATAGCAATACGGCCATGCAATTTTGATATTATAACGATATCTAGAGCATGCTCAGTATACTGTTTAAGAGAATAAGAATTCCATGCCAGACCATTCATATTTTTCATGTTATATAAGAGGTTTATTATCAAGGTTTTTCTTAGTTTGCACTTCCAAATGTTTAATCCAAATTGCAACTGCATAAGAAAAATTAAAACCTATAATAGAAAAGTCATTTTCTTAATTAAACAACCTTGCAAAATTTGGTAAAGTGTTTATTTAGGTTTTGCCCCAATAAATGGGGTTTTCTTTCTTCTAAAAACACATTTGTAGGAATTTTATTGTTTTGAATTAAGGAAATATATTTAAAAGAAATTTTAAATTAATTAAATCGAAAGAAAATGAACATTGTTTTTGTCTTCACTACTTCCAAGGCTGTGGAACTTTTTTTGAGTCATTTTTTTATTCAAGGGAATAAAAAATTTCACGGATTGAGTTTGGGTGAATATGGCTGATGGATAAGCTGGGTCATGCTATTTTTAATTAAAAATTAAGTTACACTTCAGATTTTATGCACTGATGCATTGTCATGGTTGAATCATGCAATCCCCACTTTGCAACAAATTGGGTTATTTTCATTTTACCACATCACACAAATGTTTCAGAATATGTAGATAAAACAACTGATTACTATAAAGAAATCTTGTTACCACTTGGGGGGGGGGGGGGCAGCTTACTTGTAAATTGTTGTGAACTGTTTTTTCATGGTTTTTTTCCCTAACAGAAAATAGTATTTCACATTGTTCCAACTTTTCAGTCATTATAAAAAATTGATAAAAAATAAAACATGAGAGAAAATATTTACCACATAACATTATAACTGCAGTTGGTAATGAAGATTAGCAGACTGATGTGGGAATCCCCCACTAGAGACATTTAGTTGTGGAAGCATATACTACAAAGCATTTGCCCTCCAAAAAATCATTCCAGTTATTTTGGAGTACCCCCTTGTAGAGATATTTTTATATATGTGTCAGTGTGATTTCTTCATAGAGCAAGATAGTTGAAACTTTTTCAGGTTTGGATAAAATGATTTTAAAAAGTAAATCAAAAAGCCTTATATGGTACAGACAATGGAAAAGATGATATGTCTATAAGTGCTAGTACAGTATCATTCACTTCTGGATAAATAGATTATTCATATTAAAGATTGTAGGTTTGCAATTGAAAGAAAATCCATACTACGTTAGCATCTGTGAATGTTTTGAATTATGTTTTGACTAAGATCCTTTTTTCAATAACTTTATATCTTGCTTATTATTTGAAGTGCTTTAATGTCAAATGTGGTTTAGAGCAGTGGTTGAATGGCAGAGCTCAATAGTCATGTGACCTCTTGAGCAATAAACCATTTGGTTATTATTTAAAGCTCTATTTGCAGATTTTCATTTAATAGTGATGTTTATTTTAATGGATATGCAATTGTAAAAGTTAGTTTCAATGTGTTTGTATTACAAGAAATTAAGAGGAAAATTTTAATTAAGAAACTATTTTTGAATCTATTTTGTATTGATATGTAAATAAAGAAAACACTGGTACAGTTATAATTTTGTTTATTATTTAAGAAGAAATGTACTTAACCTTAATTAATTAATCCTTTTGCTTATCTGTTTGTATATTAGTATCTGCTATAAATATTTGGATCAGTGTAACTAAATGAATTAGCAGAATTAAGAGGAAAAGTAGTTCCTTGCAGTCTCCATCCTGTCCAAGTTTGGAGCAGCTACATGTCTTGATATATAGCTCAAACATATGCAGTCACTGTTAGCTTTACTTAACATTTTAGTATGTAAACTTAATGTGAAATGACAGCTACAAGTAGGAGAATTATCTGGCTCTAGTTATTCAAAATGTTTTTCTACAGCAATTTGTCTATGTGGCTGACATACAAAGATATTTCTAGACATCAGTTTATAAACTGGTTTATTTGCAAATACAATTTGATAAAAGAAACCTAAATTCATTAGTATACAACATGAAGTTTATTTTCCATAAATATAGAAGCAAAGACAGATAAAAAAAACTGATTTGAAATTTATATGTGAATGTACAGATAAATATCTTGGGGCAATGGAGAAATAGCTAGTAATTACATATAGAGTGGCATTGTATTTTAAGCAAGTGATTCCAATTCTAAAGGATAGGCAAGAAAAATTATTTATTAGCCTGTCCATTAAAGTATGAACATTGGCTATCTTAATATATATCTGAGCACTTATTGATATATATATAGATGATAATCTGGACCAACTGATGATTGCTCAAAAAAAAAACCCAAAAACTACAAACACCCACACAATCCTCACAGAAAACCATACTACAAATTGAGACAAGAAAAAACCAAACTTAACATCCACTACTTTCTCTCGACACTGAACTCCAATAAAATTTTCCTCCAAACCGACACCTAATTATTCTCCATCGAATCCATCACGACTTCCATCCCCATTCCCAAAATTCTCCTGAAAAGCTGCCTGCTGGAATGAAAACTATACAAAAAACCACTACTTTTGCTCTAACTAATATCAGAAACTTCTTAAACAACCTGTCTGGTCAACTCTAGAGACTCAATATCTATACTCTTCTTCATAATCTTATCCAATTATATAAAACTACATTTTATACTAAAATTGAATATTAACCTAATGTAAATTTCTCTAATTCTACTTACCTCATTCTATCTTTCTATTCTAAATCTACATTTTATCATATTTATTATTTAAATCATCTAAAATTGTCTCAATTTCAATTTAAATCTATGATCCTTAAAATAGTGAATCGTGTCGTTTCATTACATTACTTTCATAATAATTTATTTCATAACCACACCATTCAATCTTCATTTATCAGCCACTTCCATCGACGATTCTTTTTTTTTTTTTTTTTCTTTTTTTTTTTTTTAATTTTTTTCTTTTTTTTTTTAAAAAAATCTTTCCCCCCCACCCCCCCCCCAAAAAATATTCCTGTTGATGTTTGACAACACACCACCCACCACCACGGCGCCCCCCCCGCGGGGGGGGCGTTTGGGGCCTTCCACATTTAATGATAATCTGGACCAACTGATGATTGCTCGTTTGCCATGCAATACGTATATTGGTGATTATTTATCTTTTCGATATATATGTGTTCAAGTGTATCAGTGATATGAGATAAAGTGATGAATGGTGGATCATGTGAAAGTCTGTATTCATATACTCTATATATCAAAGAAATAATATTTATCTTCTACTAATTTTAATTTAATTTTAAAGTAAAAACTTATAACAAATATTAATTAATAACAGAAGATCAAAAGAAAGCTGATGTATAGCTTGAAGTCCTCAGGGAAAAAAAGGAAAAGTTACGTATCATAAAGTATCTTTAAATTTAATATTTTGTTCTAAATTTTTTTTCTGTTACTTAAAAAAAAAAGCTTAATTTAGTTACAGAAAATGTGAGAGAATTTTCAAATGTGTGTTGTTGTTTGAAGCCTCTGGATATTTTTATGTTTACGATGAAGTTCAAACTTTTAAAGAATTATGTTGTAAAACAAGTTGGTCACGATTAAACTTAATAACCAAAATATTTTTTTATAAATATACATATCATCTCTAGTATTGAAATACAAGTATAATGTATATACTTAACCTATATGTAATTAAAGGGGATTTGAACCCAAACTTTCGAGTTCCCTACAATCATCCATTCTAGCGAATATAACCGATACATATAACCACATACATGTGAAAAAGATAAATGATCTCCAATATACATATTTCATGCTGAACTAACATTCATCAGTTGGTCCGGATCATCTCACATACTCGCATATAATCAGTGCTCAGTTTTACATTAAGACAGCAAGCCTACACATTTTAAGGGACAGGCTTCAATCCTCTCCACTCTCCAATTCTTCAGGCAGCCATATCACTGAAAATCTGATGATGGAATACTCTAAGCTCTTGTAATTCTGGATTCAAATCCTCTTTAATTACATATAAGTATAAACATTGTATTTGTATTTCAATATTACTTATTCAACCTGTCCTTCTGGGTATTTAAGTGGATTTATTAAGGTCCTACATATGAGAGGTCAGATTGACTTAAGATCAACATGGATGATTGTAATATTGGCATCATCAAGGACTTTGAGCATTCCATCATCAGATTTTCAGTAATACAGATGGCTGAAGAGTTGGAGAATGGAGAGGATTGAAGCCTGTCCATTAAAGTGTATAGATTTGCTATCTTAATACAAAACCGAGCACTTACAGTGCAAAATGGCTTTAATCTGGAGTTTAATAATTAAACCTTTTTGTAACATTTAATTAATTATAGTATTTAGCACTTACATATGGGCCTATAGCATGAAGTATTGATGCTTGCCCTTTTATAATATTCTGCCTCAGAATGGCATTTATTTCTGCGAATAATAATTTATTATTTATGCTTGCTGATAATGACTACCAACAGAGATCGCTATTTTCATTTCTCAATACTGTGTTTTGGTATGAATTTATACTGTTACAATATATATGTACACAGTTATGAAATCACTCGCCCAAATGTTAGGAATTTTCAGCTATGCTGTCTGTGAATAATTATATAAAAGTCCGAATTCATGCCCTTGAAATTTGGACGTTTATATATTTATTGACAGAGGGCATAGCTGAGGTTTCTTAAGGTTTGGGAGAATGATTTGATATTAATTTCGCCTAGTGGTGTATGCATTGGGATATATGCATTATACATATTGTTCCATTGTCTATTTTCTCAATTCTGATTAGTGTTAGCTACGTTACAAGCCTATCAATAACGATTTTATGCTATTTGCTTCTTTAATCTTTTTTTGTTTTGATAGTTAAATTCAGTGGTGGCATTTTCTAGTGAAGTATTTAAAAATAACCGAGCACTAATTGTATATGTGTGTGGGAAATGATGATCTGGACCAACTGATGAATGCTGGTTCAGCATAAAATCACTTTATTGCATGTATGTAGTCATGTGTATTGGTTATATGAGATGGAGTTGATGGCTAAAGGGAGCTTAAAGGTCTGGATTCAAAACCACTATAATTATAGCTAGATTAAAAGTATATATATATTTGTATTTAATTATTAAAAACTATTGCAAATGTTTTTATTTTTTGATAAATCTTTTATTGTTCATAGTATTTTAGAATTTATTCTGAATGTTGACTGTGAGGATTATTTTAATACTTTATCTAGAATTGAACACTGTTGAATATTTTAGATCTGATTTAGCTTATGTTTTTAATACTGTTTGAATTTTAAAGTGAATGTTTCCTTACATTGCTTCTTTCAAGAGCATGTCATTTGTTTTAAGTATCATGTGACAAAAATATCTGGCTTCTATGATAATCATCATATAGATACAATCTGTGGTATTAATAGCAAACTAAAGAGTTAATGGTTCTTAGACCAACCAGTCTTCAATCTGTATCTTACGTATTTTAATATCACATGTCATCCATAGTAACTAATCTTTCAAATTATTTTGTTCTAAAAGAAACTTGTACATTTTTTCATCTTTATGATTTAAATATTTTTTTTGGATAGTTAATTATATAAGCATTAATTAATTCAAACAAAAGTAGATTGCAAATGCTGAAAACGTCACTATTTTTGGAATTTTATTGTTGTTGCTAGATGTCGCCATTATCTACTTCATGCAAGTGAACTAATGGAGTCATGTGATCAGGAGTTGTATGTAAATATTACGTTTTGATGTTGATGGTGTGTTTATAATATAATTTCATTCTGTCATAGTGGTATTGTTTTCTTTTTAATTTAACAGGATTTAGTTTAATGACATAATGATATATCTAGAAATGAATATAATTCTTTAGGCGGCTAAATTCGACTTTTGAAGATAGCTTTTAATGACTATTGAAATAGCTCATTATTTCAATTTTAAACATACTTAACGATTTTAATTGAAGGAGTGAGGATAACTCTTGAACAATAAACCAATGTAATAGGAGTCCTAATTGGGTACACAGCCGCCTTGCAAGCAAGTAGTTTGTTGCAGAGGTTGTGGGTTCGCCTCCCGGCCGATGCTATGGCATATGAAAAAATACACACACACATTCATGTTGTAGAATGTAGATGATTTAAAACTACTTCAATTAAGAAGGTTATAAAGTTTATATGTTTAATCGTATTTATTTAATTTTGAATTCTTTACTTTGAAGCTTACTTATTTTGTAAATAAAAATTATGTTTAATGAAATTATTGAAATTCAAATGTTGATAACATGTAATTAAAAGTTAATTGATTTTTTTTTTTGATGAATGAATAAAACTTTACTATTTATTGATAAACATTGCCTAAAAATAATTGAAATATTTCTTATTTAATAATAATAATGCAAAAAGTACTAATAATAATTGTAGAATCTGGCCATAAAAAGGTGTTTTTACGACTATCACTATATCTGAATGATATTGAAGTTATTGACAGGTTCGTTGATGATTGATATAGCTGTAAAATGTAGTGTCTGATAGTCATTTTTGAATATGAAAAATGTCAGTCTATTTGAAATTCATTAGTGACTAATATGATGAATGCGAGGAGTTTACAGAAATGATGTTTGTTAAATAATATAGAACAGTAATCGGCAAACTTTTTAACATGAAAAGCCATTTTGTTTACCCCCCCCCCCTGTACAAAATATGTTCATGTAAAAATACAAATTTCTGAATGTCTGTGGATGTTTTAAACATTTGTTTTAGTAATAGAACGTAATAGGTTCTGTATACATCCTAACGAAGATAAAAAAAATCTTAAATAAAAACCAAAAAATACTTTGACGGTTTGATTTATTATTTCTAATACTTAGACACTCATCATATACAATCAGTACTATTCTATAAGGTTAAAATTAAAAAACAACGTTGTAAAGCGCATTTTTCCTCTCCTAAAGTCATCAAAGTATTTATTTACAAATGACGACGAAATAAAAACGTTGTATTTTTATATTGGACTATTTCCATCAACTAATATGTGTGTTGAATGTCTTTAGAAAAGTTTAATTTTATTTAAATATTCCAAATACATTCAACTGTTAGTAATATCACAGCAAACAGGTTAGTATATGCACCAACTGTTAGTAATATCACAACAAACAATTGTTAGTAATATCACAGCAAACAACTGTTAGTAATATCACAGCAAACAGGTTAGTATATGCACCAACTGTTAGTAATATCACAGCAAACAATTGTTAGTAATATCACAGCAAACAACTGTTAATAATATCACAGCAAACAGGCTAGTATATGCACAATGTTTTGAAAGGTATTTTTCTCCCCTCTTCTTCAAGTGTTGCTGGCCTGATGAGTGACAGAACTAGCATGGGATTTGAGCCTGGGTCCTCAGATTCTTGATTATTTAATTTTAATGTAATGCTCTAACAACTCTCAAAATGTTGTGCATATACTAACCTGTGGTATTACTAACAGTTGGCGCATATACTCACCTGTTTGCTGTGATATTACTAACAGTTGAATGTATTTGGAATATTTAAATAAAATTAAACTTTTCTAAAGACATTCAACACTCATATTAGATGATGGAAATAGTCCAATATAAAAATACAACTAGAAACCATCATCACAAACCTTTAGGAAAACACGAAATAAAAACATGTTTATGTTTATTTAAGCCACATTTAATTTGCGCTGCAGTTTGCCAACTCCTGTTATAGAATATGGTTTAAATAGATTTTGGCAGATTAATGAAAATGTATATAATATTATTCACCAGTCATGCATCAATGCTGATGTTAATTATATAGAGAAACAAATAGTACAGTAGTGATTTAGTTTAAGGATTTTTTAAATGATTACTAATTTTTGATTACCAAATTTTTAATTTAATAACAGTATAGTTATAAGGTTGATGAATCAATACAGCAAAGATGTGAAAGCTTATTTAATCTATAATTCCTGATTGTTGTGACTGATTTAGGGTAAAGATTTTTGGAAAGTGTAAATTTCTTTAGTTATTACAACACATTCTTATTGATTAGATAGAACCATTTTAAAAATCTACATCTTTATAAACTTCAAAAGTATGTATATATTTATTATATTGTAAATATGTATTTAATACATATTAAAGTCAATGTATAGATGCTGATTTAAACTGCCTGCACTCACTGCCATTTTGAATTCCCAGGACCACCCAAAACCACCATTGACACATCCAGACGGGCGGTCCTTAGAATGCAAAATGGCAGTGAGCACAGTCTAAATACTAAAAGCTTATAACTTTTGAAGTATGAATTTTATTACAATAATGACACTGTGAAACACTGAAGTATGCGGGAGTGGGAAGAATGTTTTTGACAATACAAAATATCATCAAAAAATGCAGAAGTCTGATCAAACTAAGCTTAAAATTTTGAAATACTAAAAGCTTATAAATTTTAAAATACAAATTTTATTGCAATATATGCCTTTAACCATATGTTGAAATAGTGTAAAATTGATCAAAATAAGTTTATAATTTTGATATACTAAAAACTTATAATTTCTAAAATACAAATTTTATTACAATATATATCTATAATCATTATGTTGAAATAAAGCATATTAATTTTATAATTAATCAGATTTTTTCTTACCAGAAGAAAACTGTGATGTTGCATGCTCCCTTTGTTACATGTAGTTAGAAAAAAAATGGAGATAAAAAATAATGTTCACATTTGATATTCTGATGTGGATATCAGATCTACACTTGATCGCACAAGGTCCTTATGAAAATTGACATTTAATTTTTTAATTACTGGTGTAAATTGTGATTTTGTAATGAATGGTCATATTGTGGCCACATGTGGGTTATTCTATGTCATTTAGCATTTGGATGTATCAGCGGTGATTTTGGGCGGTCCTTAGAATTCAAAATGACTACGATTGCACTCAATATCGGTACCAATGTATCTTTAAACAGTGTTGAGAAAAATAATCAGTAAATTTTTATAAATTTCAAACAGTATTTTATTTTAATTTGCAGTTGTTGTTTTTTTTTAAAAAAAACAACAAATAAATAAAATAGATGCCTGCTTCATGTATGCTCTATCTGTTAAACATCGACATACCGTAATATATAAGAATAACAGTGCTAAATGAAAATATGTTTGGAAAAAAAACATTAAAATATTTATTTAGAAAACAAACCTGAAATTAATATGTTCAATGAACACACAATGATTGAATTTTTTTTCCCCA
This sequence comes from Epiperipatus broadwayi, assembly GCA_028023455.1. Lineage (NCBI taxonomy): Eukaryota > Metazoa > Onychophora > Udeonychophora > Euonychophora > Peripatidae > Epiperipatus > Epiperipatus broadwayi. Next base: position 4,521,539 of record JAQFVV010012450.1, on the reverse strand, counting down.
TTAAATATGTTTAATGTAAACATTCAGGAATAAATTAAATTGGATAAAGGTTAATATAATTCTATAGTAAATTGAAGTACCAAACTCTATGAAATCCATAAGAAAATAATTGGTGGCTATAAATATCTATAAGAAGTTTAAATTGAAAAAGATATCATTGTCTATGTGGATGCTGTAAAGAAGCACCTAGAAGTAATTAACATTTTAATAATGAAGCCAAATGCAAATTTGTAAAAAATTAAATTTCATAAATCATGGGAAATTAGTGACATTTGTTCTTGTTGCTAATTTACTTTGGTACTTGTGCGTTTAACTGTCTACCAAGCTTGGCAGCCATTTTTTTAATAAATATACAACTTCAGTGGCATAAAAGTCCTCCTACCCCAATTCTCTATTACCAAATATGTGTTAGTTGTTAAATTTAAAAAAAAAAAAAAATATTAAATTGATTATAAATTCCATTCAGAAGGGTTATTTAAATTTTTTTATTTATATTATAACAATATTTCTAATTTTTTATATATTAATACAATAAAGTTGTAATAAATAAACCTGGAAATATTCTAATTATTTATAATTAATGATAATAAATAAAATGTAAATATTATAATGCATAAATGCCAATGTCCATATGTATTAAAACTAATCAAATATTCTGACCCTTTATAAATAATGCATATAAAGACGTTTCATGTATTTTTATTTTATTTTTAGATTAATAAGTTGAAATCTGCATTAATGGACACGATGTGATACTTTATGTTTCTATTTTTTTTATTTTTATATTAATAAATTGACTTAATACGAAAAAATAATAAAAGGGAAATATGATAATTAATTTTTTCAGAAATGCTTTTTTAAAAAAATAATTTAAAAAAAGGTAAATATTATATATGATGTTTCTTGTCTGCCATTTTTTTGTGAACATTTTTGGAAGCCCCCGAAACTGTATATTTAAAAAAAAAAGAAAGACTGCCAAGCCTGGTAGATAGTAAAACACACAAATACCTTTAATTTTTTCCTGAATGTTTACATTGATCACTTATTAAAAATACTTGAACTTATAAAACTAAACCATGCAATATTATACAATAATAAATGAACTTTTTCGTATATATATACATAGTGCGCATATATACTTACAGTATAAAGTTTTCAATCAGATATTACTTTCATGAATACTACCCAATTTTACTCTATTTTAATAATATATAAATAGTGAAAGAATTTAAATACACAAATATTTCAATTATTAGTTCTCTTTTGACCTTTAATCTCAATTTTTTTTATATATCTTTTCATTTAAAATATAAAAAAAAAATTATTCCAAATTTATTTCCATCTATAAACATTATTGCTTAAGGGGGGAGTTTTTTTTTTTTTTTAAAAAAAAGGGGGTACTTTTTTTTATATAAGTAGATTTTGTTTGCATTTTCTTTAAAGCTGAAGTTTTTATTCTTTAAAATAAGATATATTTTACTCACAAGAAAATCTTTGCTTGTACTCATGCATATATATATAATGTCTTTATATAAAAATAATAGTAGGTTCTTCACTAGTATTATTATTTCAAATAATACTTTGCCTCGCATTCATCTTCCTTTTGCGCCAATTTATTATTTCTATCTGTACTTCTATATTTTTGCAAAAATAGGTTTCAAACTTATATATGGTTATACACAATATATATATATCAAAGAGATCTATCAAGTCTGTGCTTCCATATGTACAATTAATAGCTTAACATATACCACTGGAAGGAATCTCTAGATTAGGTTGCCTTCATCACCTCATCTCCATAAATAGATCAGTTTCACATATAGATTACACATAAATGTTCTGGTAACATATAAATAAGATTCTCAATTCAGGCTATGAGATCACTAAATCTGCACATATTTTTTTGGAAACTGACCCATGACCAAAATAGAAAATACTGCATGTTGGTAGGCAACTTATTCTTGCTTATTTAATATATAAATAATCATGCAGTAATAATAGCATAACATGCAGGGTGGACATTAGAAATTAGCCCAGCTAGGTATTCTTTCAAAGCTTCGTAAAAGGAGTTAGAGATTTTTTTTGCATTAACAGCAAACTGCTTTCTGTATTTATATATACATTGGGACAAGTCACATGTGAATTCTGCCAATTTTAATATAATGAATGGGGAAAATAGCAGACGAAAATAGAAAAATTGGAGATATATTTATGCAATAGACGATTTCAAAAGCTTAGCTGTTTTATATTCAATTAAAGGAACAAATTTTTTATTGAATAATAGAAATTTTGTTTGAACAATTTTATCTCCAGACAAAATCTTCAAATATATATATATTGTACCAGTCGAAAATGTATGTCCATCCAACAAGATTTAGAATCTAAACAAAAGTATCCCGAATCCAATCATGCGTGAGATACACAGGTCAGGAGCAATCATGAATTCTAACCTATTTGCCCATTCCCCAAATCTATAACATTATGAACAACACCTATGGTGATACCACATAAATTCATTACATCCTGGCCCGGTGCTACAATGTTTTACATGAGACTCAACTGGTGATGATGATGAGAGATTGAGTGAACCAAAGATATTAAGTTACGAGTATACATAAATATAAATATTAATAATGAGATTCGAACAACTGGATTAAGTTTAAAATATAAATATTTATTTTGAACATAATTAAAGATGAATTTTAGATGTATAATTGACTCCATGCTTATAAAACTGTTTCATTATAAACATTAAAGAATATTATTAAGATTAGTGCGGCGGTTACAATAGATGGATTTATTGGAGTGGTTTGGTGGCCGTTTTATACATAAAAATACATTTATAAAGATATAATTGAGTTTCGCTAATTAAAAGATTTTAATACATAAGTTTATTTTTTTCATTTAGATATTTCATTTATAATAATTACAATGCGAATACATTTTTGATCGGCAGCATAAAACATTATTTCTTTTATATTTTCAACCTTTAACGATGGGATATAGCAAAAACTCAATTGTTGCGGGAAAGTTTTATTTCAGTAAAAAGGGAGGGCAGCTTCGCGAGAAGTTGGGTTTAAACACCAATAAATAGAGAAAACGTTTTATTACCGCATATCATTATGATTTACTTTGCTAAACTGGCTGGAAACTAACTGTGAGAAATGGCAGTGCTAGCATAATATCGAGAGGAAATGGCACATTTGGCCAGGATAAGGTCATTCTCCAATTTCTTTATAACTATGGTACACGCCAGCTTTCTGCTAAAATGGTACAAGAAGAGAAGGTGGGTAGGAGGGTTCTATGAGCCGGTTATTGGCGCATTTATACATTGTATCATCTACCCTAACCTGAAGTTCTAGAAATAAAGTTAGACTTCTTTTATAAACGAGGATACGAACAAAGGGCTTTGAATCCCAAAAGTGAGGTATAGGTGATTTAGGCAGTATATATTATATATACCTGGGGAGAAGAATGACTAACGAAATGATCGTGACTCCCTGGAGTGAGGTACAGGCGAATCAGATCGAAGCCTTATGCGGCTTATAAATAATTGGACATATGCTAGCAATGCTATTATAATAATATAAAATCAATGAATTTAATTATTAAAAGCCTTAAATGGTTTAACAAATATGTAATAAATGAGTATAATGACCTACGTAATCTAAAGTCATCAATTATAAATTAACTAGCATTAATGAAGCTTGCATTGCTCCCCCCTTCCTGAATCAATATTTTAACATAGGAAGCAAAACCACAAGAGTGCAAATTATCAAACAAAGTTAAGTCGCCAGTCTTTATGGCGATGATGATCAATAAGAAATTTATAACACTAACGGACCCCAATAGCCACCCCGGATTGCAAAAATATGTATACATTTCGTATAAATTTACGATAAAACATTTAGATAAAAAATATTCATTTAAAGTATACCCCAGACTTACGAAGTATTTAAAATAATTAACAAGAACTCATTTTAATTCCCCCCCCTTCCCTTTTTAATAGAAGTTCGTAAGATTAAGTTTTTTAGTGGCATTTATAAATAAAGTAAGAAAATATAAAAATATTATTAAACTTAAATCATAACTGCACTAACTGATAAAAAATAATAAGCATGAGTTGGATGACATAATAATTAGGCAGCAAAGAATTGATATAAAGGTTAACAAAGCTTTAAAAAAACATTAAATAGAACGAAATTATTAGTTTATAAATTAAATTACATAGTTGAAAGTGGATAAGGTTATACAGTCTTTTGGCTGGTTACCTCAGGATTCTTTGGAAGTACTGGTGAATCTTCTGCGGCAGGTGGCATTCTTTAGGGCTACATTGCGGCAAGGCTTGGCTGAAGACGGCATATGGCAACTTGGCTCTCCAAAATTTCAAACGGACATGAAGTCCCCTAGCAATGACTGACTAAACTCTAACATAATAGATTTTTAGCCTTATTTATATCAGTTTTTGGCTCCTCAGAGAATATTTATTCTAAACTAGATTTCCTGCCTCTAATAGATCTCTATTTTAGGAGAATCCTTACTCTATTGTTAGTAAAGATTCAGTTTTAAGATAACTTTCTAAAATCAATTCAAATCCATTTCCTGTTTGGAAATGGATTTGAATAAAACAATGTTGATACTAACTAAAATCCATTAGCTTTGTTTTAGTTTTTACTTTTTTAATTTTAATTTACAATTTCCTTGTTTAAAATCATGAGACAAACTCCCCACCCCTTTAATTATTTTAGACAGTTATCTTGAATTTATATTTTGTTTTATGAAAAAGAAAATTATAACGTATTAAAATAAAAATATACACTTTTAGAAGATACAACATTATCTAATATCCATAATATACATTTTACATCAACAACAAAAAAAAGAAAAGTGGGGCATGATGACACGTACTGAAGTAGAATCGTGAAACTCGACCTTGAACTAAGGTCGATTGTTTCAATATTCACATAAAAACATCCTCAGACCAGTTTCCAGATCTGGCTTTCATCAATGGGGCACTAGGATATTCAAGTATTAGATTTAAAATATCAGCACTTTATCTAATGTTTAACTATTAAGTAGAAAATCTGAAATTTTCAGACATTCTTATGTCTCCAATCCAGCTATCTATATGGCCATATGGGAGTGAGCTAAGTTCAGATACACCATATATTAATAGCTTTAGCAATATAAAATTGCCAAAGCCTTAATAGCAATAACAATAATTGCAAGGAAACCAAGTCATAGAGCTAGAAACTGGTTTGGGGGGTAGGAATGTTCTAACAAGCTTGTTAAGAACCATTGGCACACTCATTATATAACATTTGTAATGCAAGCTTATTAAATTAAGTCACATTATATATGACCGATTTCCTTGTAATTAAAGTGCATGTATTCTATTTGATCAATTAAATAAAAGCTTGTTTAATTCTTTAACATCATAGTATGCTTATCTAGCTTTCAACTAACGTGTAGTCAAGTAAGACGAGATAAAACAATACTGAATCTAAAAGTTAAATGCAATGTAAAGCATTATAGGAAGATAACTCACTCAAATAACTGGTGAAAGGGGGCTTGAAAGTCTGGGTTCAAATCCCTTCTAATTAACTCCAGATTTATGTAATTACATTACATATTGAAACAGTAAGATTCGTATTTGAATCTTAAGTTTCACCTTTTTCTGCCGTCTCTCACTGACCGGTCTATCCCGCCCAAATTTAAACTTTTTGATATCGAATTGTGTGTGTAACAATATTAAAAATGTATAAATATATGTAGAATTCAGCATAAACACGCACACATTTCGATCTCAAATTAAACGCAATAAATAGGGATAAAATAATATAATTTAGATTTCTTTTAGTTATATAATTTTGTATAATTTTAATCATTTATTTTGCATTATAAAGTTCGTATTTGTTGCTTTGTTTAAATTTCGTTTAATAATAATTCTAAAAAAATCTGATGTAATATTTAATTAAAAGTTAAAATAATCTTATGTTTCCTTTTTGTCTTTGAAATTGAAAAGCATCGGTCAGTGATAGATAATAGATTAATTAAAGAAAAATTCCCCAAAATATAATTAGTAAATGTAAAATGTAAACAATAGAACGGCAGCTTTCTTTAATTAAAAACCAACAAAATGCATTGATTATCCTCAGGGCAGATTAAGTAGAACCTAAAAATATCTTAACAAAAATGTGAGAGATCAAGATAAGAAAAGAGGCCATCTTAGACTTGCTGGAGACATTCACAAAAACTTTAGCTTTGCTCTCGATCACGGAGAGTCTCCAAAATATAAAATAATTTGTTCCTGCCAAGGTATGACCGAGTAAAGCACCTAGATTATTCTCCATCGGGAGATGGCCTGTCAGATGCTGAACTTTCCATTGCCCGTCATAAATTAACCATGGAGATCTGCTGCCTGAAATAAATGAGAAAGCTGCTGCTGCTGTGAAAGTAAAATGAAACGTCTAACTACAAGAAAGAATGGCCACTCATGAACTATTTGCTACTTAACCAATGGACTCGGAAAACTTCTTATAAAACAGGTACCTATCTGTATTCAAACTCTAGAGTACTCTAATAATATGCTATAGCTCTTCTTCATAATACTTATCTAAATTATAAAATGTAAAAACTATCATTTGTATAACTAAAATTGAATAATTAATTTAATGTGTAAATTTCTCTAATAATCTAGCTTACCTCACTCTATCTTTCTTGGGTGCGTATTTCTCAAATCTACATTTTATCTATAGTTATTATTTAATTATTGCCTGCTCGTAGCTGTCTCAATTTTCAAAGTTTAAATCTATGATCGCTTGGAACAGTGAATGCGAGTCAAATTTTCATTAATATTTGCTTTCATAACTAACTTAACTTTCATATAAATCGACACGCATTCAATGCTTCATTTATTGTGATGCAGGGGTCTACAACTTCGCAAATGGCTGGCATATTAGTTGTAATAACTCCCAGTTTAGATATGTTTTGTATATATTAAATCTTAATGAATAATTCCATCAAATTACATTTCTTTGAGAGTCGCCAACGTTCTTTAGTAAATGTTGATAATGTAGGGCCTAGTTCGAAATCTATTTTAAATCTCATCATAATCGTTTATACAGTATACATGTGCTACGTTTTAGAGACATGATGACCCATTCCGCCGTGAAATTTACGGATTCTTCAGGGTTGAAATTAACCCCAGTCGTCCTACACAAGCGGGCATAATGGGTGCTCCCATAGGACTTGACCACGTCATGCAGCCAGCCGGAAAAACTGCGACATGGACCGCTTGTCCCTGGTTATGCTTATGTGACACCTTACTTCGTCGGGTCGAGGCAGAGACCAGCCCGACACTCTTATAAACCCATTCGCGGCATTGCAGTTTCAATATACTGCCATTCCATATCGCCTTTCTAAAGCGTACCACGTGTTCCTTCACTTAATTTTATTATCCTATATATCACTCCGCATCTGCATTATCTTCATAATTCACTCTCAAATGTTTGCCCTTAGTTATACATAAATATTGTAATTAAATAAATATATGTCTGCCATTACTCTTATAACCCATACTTGAGACTCTTGCATTGCAAAGTATAAATCCCTCCAGGCATGCATTAAAAATACTCACTCGAGAATTTTAGGTAGCTAGATTACGCCTTCAAATAAATGTATTCCTTTTGTAAACATTACAGTATCGGAAATACTGCTACTGAAATCCTCAATATAAAATAATGTCTAAATAAATAAATGTATTCTTTAAAATATAATCATGTCGCAAATCCCACTACTGAAGCTGTTAGTCCATAAAATATTATTAGATTGTTTTATTAAAATGTATTAATAAATAATTTTAAACTATACGTCTGCAGTTACGTTTCATTTATTCGATACCCATTCTATATAATATTTCCTCGATTATGTAAATATGAATGTTTAATTAATATTAGTTTGGTTATTGGCTAACTCGAGAATAAAATCATGAGTCTCTTGCATATCCCTGACCACCGTGCCTAAGGAAATATTTACTAATGTCGCATCAGATGCGTTGTTTCGTGGATTGTATTGTGGAACCGATAAACTATGTTCGAACTCAGTACCATGGGTGGCTTCGCTACTCGATGGTGCTGCTGTTCTGTATGGTGGTCGAATTCTGCACTATGTTTACGAGTCACACGTTTTCTGACCGTTACAATATATTAATTAAGATTCAAAAGTATTAATTTAATATTAAATAAAAATATGTTTAAAAATTAAAATAATTATGAATTGACCTAGTCTGAGGATAATTGATTACTCTGGCATGCACTGAATGGCGCTACTGGAGAGTTTTGGCTCTGTGTAAATATAAATTGCTCATAGCATCAAAGTTTTCTTTCTAAATGCCAGTGTGTTTTATTCATGATTATCTAAAATGAAATTTCTCAACAGATAGAAAGGAATATTATGAAGATGCAAAATTTCATATTAATTATCGTTTCCAAAATAAAAATTTAATTTTTTGTATTGTATATGCCAGAAATTTTTCCCTGAATCACAATCTCCAAAACAAACTTATCAAATATTTAAACAAAGTGCCAGAATGTGCTATGAATGAAAATTTGACTATGAAAGTAAATTTCTACCAGGGTGTTGTGTACCGACTAGTTACGTATTTATTAGTAGTTATACATCTACGTGTGTGTGTGTACAAACTGGTGAGCACAACAATGTTGCAAAGTTGTACCACTCTAGAAATAATTATATCCAGAATAAAGAATTAGAATGACTGCAAGTAGCTACATTCTAATGAAGTCAGTAGAAGAAAGTAAAAAAGTAAAGTGAAAAGCTAACTAGTGAAAACTAAGAATAGAATACAAGCTGATAATGCAAATTTGCAGTAGAATGAGATCCTGTCAAATTTAATTAGACTTGACTCAAGGAAGCAGTGAGCAATAAGATGCTGACTAGAAACTGCTACGGGAGTTAAAGAAAATGTAGTTATTAAAATAAAGACTAGTAGTTCATGGAATTAGAGATGATCTCTAGCTAGCTGTCTATTTATTTATCTCTATACAGAGATATGAACTATCACATGATCTTTTTTTTTCAACTAGCCAGTGGTCAGTTGAGCGTTACAGGAGTTAAAAAAGTGTATAGATATTAAAATAAAGAATTTAATATTTCATAGAGTTAGTGACTAATATCTCTCTCGGTAAAGCTCTTTTTTAACTCCATGAATTATTAAAATCTTTATTTTAATATCTATATACTTTAATCTGTCTTGTTTCCAATTAGCCGGTGGCCAGTTGAACTACTAATCCTAATTACTAAGATATATTATTCAGAGTGAATAAACTTGTCGAGTTATTTATTAACATTTGTGTGTATATGTCGGTTTGAGTTTTTTTATAATTATATGGCTGCTAGATTATAGTCTAACTCCATATATATATATTATAGGAAATAGACACTGAAAAAGAGATATTCTATATTAAATAGCTGATTTAAAATGCTAAGTTTAAAATTACATAATCCAGTAGGAATTAATAAAGGTAAATAAAATATTTTTTTTTATATTGAAATATTAAATTCTATAATTTAAAATTTTATTTACGATTCGTTGCCTTTGGATTATTTTTTCTACTGATTCTCCCCATTAATAAACCTTTATTTCTATGAAATGAAAAATCTCTGAAACCTGGAAAAGAAATATTGTAATAATATTCCTGTATTTAAAAAATCGATCAAATTGGGAAATCAAAATTGAGGATTGTTAATACAATTTCCTCTTAAATTAATGTTTTTTTTTTGTTGTTGTTTTTTCCCAGAGAAAAGTAAAAAAAAAAAAAGTGAGTGGAAACAGTTTCGTATACGTTTAAATAGAATATTTTATGATAAAGAAGCCACGGAAATATGGACTCATTATATAGTAAAAACGTTATTTTATGTAAATCATAAAGGGAATTACATGAAAACCACATTTTAATTTTAGTTTAACATTGTTAATATGAATTAGATTAACCCAAAATAAATATATCAAATTCTGCTTAATAATTTTAATTATGTGTAAATGGTTGTTACCGCTGATTAAATATGTAATGTCTAAGAATATAAATATTTCTCGGAACAATCGCGTCCAAAATACATTACCTGGACAAATTGCAAGCAGATTCTAAAGAACCATTTTTTTAAAAATAAACTTGCAATTATATTTACCTTTTCATAGGTAAACATATTTGCAAATGTCTACTTGCAATTTGCTGTATACATATATATATATATTCGGACTTCTTTGTTCCATGAAGCATTCAAATGCTACTTTTGCAAAATTTTGAAACAAAATGTTTTACTACTAAAATTTGTTTATGTCGCAGAAAAAATTAAATGTTAGACACAAATAATTGATTTCTTAATATAATCCTTTTTTTAGGTAATCACCCATAATATTCGTAAATATATTCTAACTTTAATAAAGATATTGAAAGTTTAGAATATGTTAATCAAATAAATAAATAATTCTTTAAATAAAGGAAGAATTCTTGACAGTTTTAAATATTTGTTAAGTAGGTTGAAATAGACAACCCATTAAATAATTTTAAGTTTAAGACACCAAATTATTTAACTCGTATGCTAAGAAAAGGCATTGTTTGTGTTATTTATGAAAGGAAGGAATAATGTTGTAGATAATTATGATATTAACTTGTGGCACTTTCTTTGTTTTTCAGTCCGCATAAACCATCCATATTAATAGTGCCTTTTGCTCTTTTAAACTATATAGATTCTGTTAAATATTCATTTATGAATAGAAGCAATCCATTCAATGAAATTTTTGAAATAATTTTTGCTGGGCTTTATAAAAGATAATGATTTTTTTTTTTTAAGTGTCATAGCATCGGCCGGGACGCGAACCCACAACCCGGGCAACTGCCTGCAAGTGTAAGGCAGTCGCGCTGACCTCTCAACCACCATTGTACATTGGAAACATTCTTAAGCCTCAGGTGATATTTCTTTATGTATCTATATATTCTTAAAAATTTGCAATAATATTGAAACTGAAACAACAGGCTTCTCCAATAGTTCTATCCTGAGAAGTACAATTTTTCCAATTTTAAAATTACAAATAACTTTTTTGCTTATCGTAATGAATATCTTTGATCTTTGACCAAATCTACATTTTCTGGTAGGATGGATATATGTCAAAAATAATGATATGCATTCTTACATCCTGTTGGCTACAAATAAATCCCAGGCTCTACTAACATCTTGCAATTAGAAATGGGGGGAAAAAAACATTCCATTCATCTATTGTTAATATTATAATCATATAAGAATTCCATCCACTGATTTAATAAGATATATCAATTTTCATATTCATGTTACTTTTAACACATAAGCATACATTATACATGCATGCCACCTTTATTGTTAAAAGAAGGTTGCCTTGACAACAGTTTGAAATTGTTGATTGTTATTGATATCGGGATTGTCTTAAGTGTTGACTGGTTTCTAATGATAAATAAATTGTAAATCCAGTTTCATCTGCAAAAGGACCCTCTTATTCAAGTTTTATATTGCTTGTAAATAGACTATAATTTTACTATATTCTTTTTTATCTTTTAGTTTACATACTTAGTTTATGATTACACATGGCATGTACACACAGGTACATATATACATAGGTAATGAGCGAGAATCATTGATTGTCTCTGTGGCAGAGAGCTTTGCTGTTGACAGAAGTTTTTAACTGAAGAAATAGGTTACTTGGATATTTTGAGATGAAATTCAAACACGAGCACTTTCTATTGCAGGATATCCCGAGATGAAGATATCGCAACATCGTAATAATGGAGAGCAGCTTTACTAAATATTAATGACTTGTATAGTTTACTGCAGTTGTGAGCTAAAGGTTTCTGGATAAAAGCTCAATCTATCAGTTGATAGTCCATCATCACAATCTCCTTCTGAGAAAATTATTCTATTATTATTGTTAGTATTAATGCATTGAGATGATTCAAGGTGGTGTAAAATCTTGTATCTAATAATTATTTTGCTATGATTTGTGGGAGATAGAAGTTTTGCCAATTTACATTTTTTTATAGTTCATATTCAATTAACACTCCATGACAGAATGGGTAGTTATTATGCTAAACAAAAGAAAACTTGATTGAAAATAATGTAGCATTGATGTGAATGCCATGCATCTATCAACATTTACTCTATGTATTTGTTTATTTTTATAGATCATCACATCAAAGAATTTATAACAGTATTTAGTGGATGTACACAATCATCAATCTGATGACACTGTCATTGAAGTATGTAAATTCTTTCAATTCAAGGAGGGTATGGAGATCAGTCCTTGTTTATTGTTTTTCACGACTTTCTAATCAGCCTTGTATTCATAGTTTTATAAATCGGATGTCCCACCTGCATATATGTATAATATACTTAATTATTAAAACCAGTCAACACGTAAACAATCCTAATATCAATAATAATCAATTCTTCAAACTGTTGTTAAAGTAACCCTTTAACAATAAAATCGGAAGAGATTGCCTTGACAACAGTTTGGGATTGTTGATTGTTATTGATATTATCTAATTGTTGACTGGTTTTAATGATTACTTATAAACCCATTTAGCCTTAAGCATTATTATACGTATAATGTGCATGTATATTTTATTCACTTTATATTAACTTATACCTGTTTACATTATGTAGAAATCAAATGTAATGTATATATATATTTTTAAAAAAATCAATATTTCATTTGCTAATATAATAATAATAAAGATGATTTTAGTAAAATGTTCCAATTATCGATTCTTTCCCTACTTTTCTAAGATTCATATAAATTAAACCTGCGGTTATAATGGAATGATTATAATAATAAGCGTGCGATTCTTGACTGTGTGTGTTTTTTTTTCTAAACATTTTCTACGTAAATAATATATGTATTAATTAAATATCTGATTTGGAATTGGTATTTGCAAATTTTACTTTTGCGTTCTGATTAATTTATTTCAAACTCTTTTGATATAAATATTTATATTTATTTATGCTTACTAATTAATTTGTAGATTTTAAATTAAAATATTTGAAATCTGTTTTTTTGTTGTTTGTTTGTAAATAAACTTAAGCGTTTTTATTTTAATTTTTGCTGTAATTAGGAAATAAAATCACATTAAGAATAAAAAGTTTATACAGTTGTATTACTATTTTTTACATTGGTATAGAAATATTTGTAATTTTGTCACACACACTCTTATACATGTGGTTTGACTTACATATGATGTGATTTGAATTCAGTCCGGTGGAACTTAGTTTTTATTAGAATTATTTGTTTTATTTTTCTGGACCGTAATTTTTGTTGTTAGTTTGTGTATATATTTGTAAGCCATTATTAATCTTTTTTCGTGCAAATTTACAAGTTTAATCTTTCAATATTGTTAATATTTAAAGTGATTTGTAAGTTCTAGTTTAAAGTTAGCCGAGAGGTCAGCGCAGCTGCCTTGCAAGCAAGCAGTTGCTTGCAGAAGTTATTGGAATATTTTTGAAAATGATTATTATTCCCTGTGTTGAATTTCTTAAATATAAAAAAAATAAGTATCATTAATGTTGAGATTTGGAAACATTTGTTCTGCGTAAGGAAGTGGTATTTCTTCTTTATAACCGAATGCTAAGTGCAGACAAACAAACGTTTCGAATTACAAATACAATCGAAGGGGCAAATCACTATTAGCTTTTTTTTTCATGTGTCAAAGGAAGGGAACCCGGGGCAACTACTTATAAGGCAGCTGTGCTGACCACTATTAGCTTTAATATGAGTTTGTAGGTTATCTGGCTGAAATTGGGATAAGCTGCCTTTATAATAAGTTCTACAATCAAGTAGTAACATTATTGCATACCAGATTGCTAGAATATTGTATTCGGAACTATATTGTTTAAAATAGTAGACCATTTTGCAACATTAAAATGCAACACTGTAGGACTGGCAACGCTCAGTTTTTTCAATTGAAAGGTTTTATTCTATGTATTCAAAATAGCTTTGAGATCTGACATTCCGTTTCAGAATTTTCTGTTTACTGATAAAAATTGTATGTTCATATTTTGCAGTAAAATGTATCTAATCAAAATTGTATTTAGTAAATTTAGCATTTCATTTCAGTACAAACCTACGAATGTGAATTGCATTAAATCACATTTTTATGCTTCTATTAATCTTTCTATGTATTTACATAAGTGGAATGGGGGTTAAAACTATTAAGAAATAATTACAGAAAATTTACTTCATATCACATGATTATAAAGTTGAAATATTGTTTTGCAATGTATTGTAACTAATTAAAAAATCCCTGCACACATAAATAAATTTATATAATAGAATTTATTTAAATAAATTAATCCCTTTATATATCTATGCATTAAAAGTTATCACAAGTATTTTATGGCTTACTTAAACTAATAATATCTTTGCTGTGTGTAACTGTCCTTATGTTTACTTTGGGGCTCTTCAATGGTGAAGTTCACCGGGAAAATCCTCTGACCAAGCTGCAACTCTTCTATTTACGTTGAATTTTCAGCAGTCCAAATCCCCAATACAAGAAAAAACGGTTTTTTCCTTACATTTCTGCTTTTATGTTAGCCGCATTTTTTTTTCGTTTACTGGGAAATTCTATAACAATATATAAATAAATAGTAAAATAATTTCTTTTTACGAAGTTCACCGGAAAAATTCTCTGTGCAAACTGAAGCTCTTCTCATGTTGAATCTTCAGCAGTGACAGTCCATATCACCAATACAATAAAAAGTGTTTTTTGTTTTTTTTTACATTTCTGCTTTTTTATTACCCTCATTCTTTTTTTCTTTAATGGAAAATTATGTAATAATATGTAAATAAATAGAAAACTAAAATAATTTATTTTTACGAAATACAAATATTAAATATATTTGCAACAGTTTGAAAAACTTTGATAGTGATTTATAAAAATTGATCAAATATGTTAAATCATTAGCTCACTACACTTAATAAATTTAAAGTTATTTTTGTGAAAATTTGATTTAGAACTATGCATAATAATACCATGTGAGTTTTCATTTTGAAACCCTTTATTTTAACATTCATGAAATTTTGTTGAAAGCAATCATTTTATTTTTATATATTATTGGTCAATAAATTCATTGAAAAAATTCTAAGCTTGCATTTTGTACACAATTAATGAAGCTGTATAACACTCCATACGTTCTTGTCGTTGCAGCTGTTATTACTATGTGATTATTCATATAGTATACGAACATGGATGGGCTGCTCACCAACACGCATTAGCCAGCGTGGTGAGTTTATTGGCTTTTTACCTCTGAGTTTAAGATCAAGAAACACCATGGTCTTTCTTCTCAGTGCCTGATAAGGCAGAATGAATGTTTGTGTAAATGATAAATATTTTTCCAATACATATATACAATTATGACAGACAAAAATAAAGCATGGCCCTTATTCCCAGGAGGCTGTAAAGTCACCAACCAAGGCAGCGGTTGGTGGCGGAAGGCGGAGGGTGCTAAGAATCCCCTGATTGTGGACCCAGGCTGCCATTTGATGACGACTTTCTATTTAGGTACTTACAACTGCAGATCACTTTCAGGTGAAGGAAGATTGCAAGAATTAGAAGAACTGTCTTATATTAAATGGGACATTATTGGACTTTGTGAAGTTAGAAGAAAAGGAGAAGAAACAATTGATTTAAAAAGTGGACATATACTCTATTATAAAGGCACACATATTGGAAATACAAGTGGAGTAGAATTCATTATAAATAAAAAGTGGAAGAACAATATTGTGGAGATTGATGGTGTATCGGACAGAGTGGCAAGATTAGTTATACAACTTAATAGCAGATACCAAATGCAGATAATTCAGGTTTATGCCCCAACAAGTTCTCATAGTGATGAAGTAGTAGAAGATTTTTATATGGATGTACAAAAGGCTTTTGATCAGAGTAAACAACATTTTAAAATTGTTATGGGAGACTTTAATGCTAGAATTGGTAGACAAATGAAAGATGAAATTGCTGTAGGTAATTTTGGTTATGGTAATAGAAATGAGAGAGGACATAGACTTGTGGAGTTTGCAGAAAAAGAAAAACTTTATATTATGAATTCATTTTTTGAGAAAAATGTTAAAAGGAAATGGACATGGAAGCATCCAAATGAAGGTACAGCAGAATTGGATTATATTTTGACTAACAGAAAATACATATTTCAAGATTGTAATGTTCTTAATAAATTTAACACAGGAAGTGATCATCGATTAGTAAGGTGTAAGTTACGTATTAATGTAAAACTAGAGAGACAAAAATTATTAACAAAAACAATATTTACAGTTGATATTCCTAATCTTCAGAAACATTCTAATGAATTTAAATTAGAACTTACAAATAGGTTTCAAGTGTTAGGAGATTTTGAACATGATTCAGATTTGAATGAAATTAATATGAAAATAACTGATATACTTTTAAAAACTGCGACAAACATAGCTGGTAGAAAAAAGCAGCAATTGACTAATAAAATTTCTACTGAGACTAGAGAATTTATGAAGAAAAGAAGGAATATGAAGATATACAAAAATGATGTATTAAAAAGAATTGAATATCTCGAATTTTGTAAAATGGTACGGAAAGGAGTTGAAAATGATATAAGAAAGTATAACTGTGAAATAGCAAGGAAAGCTGTAGAAGAAACTAAAAGTCTCAAAAATGTTAAACAACATTTTGGTATTGGTAGGAAATTTATATCTGCAATAAGAACAAAAGATGGAATTATTACTAAAAAGAGAGATGACATCATGAAATTGGTAGAAGATTTTTATCAAGAATTATATAGTAATAAAGAACAAGTACCTCCTATATCTATTACATCTTCCGAATTGCCCATAATTTTAAATGAAGAAGTGAGACATGCAATTAAGTGTATGAAGAAAGGAAAGGCTCCAGGAAATGATGGAATTATAATTGATATATTAAAAGAAGCAGGTGAAGAAATAGAAACAATTTTAGCAAAGTTATATACCAAATGTCTAAATGATAAAGATGTACCGGAAGATTGGAAGAATGCAGTAATAATATTAATATTTAAAAAAGGTGATAAAGAAGATATTAGAAATTACAGACCTATCAGCCTTTTATCAGTTTTATATAAAATTTTTACCAAGATAATTACAACTCGTCTACAGAGTTCTTTGGATTTCCACCAACCAAGAGAACAAGCTGGATTTAAAAGTGGTTTTAGTACAATAGATCATATCCAGGTATTGAGAGAAGTCATAGAAAGGACAAATGAATATGAGTTGTCATTATGTTTTGGATTTGTAGATTATGAAAAGGCATTCGATTCTATACACATTTCTTCAGTGATTAAAGCATTGGATCATCAAGGTATAGATCCAGGATATTGTCATATTTTAAAGAATATTTATAAAAATGCAACAGCAACAATTAGATTACATAATGATACTGGAAAAATCAACATTGAGAAAGGTGTAAGACAAGGTGGCTCCATATCTCCAAAACTCTTTACAGCAGTGCTGCAAGAAGTATTTTGTGGATTAAAATGGGAAACTAAAGGAGTGAAAGTAAATGGAGAGTATTTAAGTCATTTAGATTTCACAGATGATGTAGTTGTTTTTGCAAATAATGCTTCAAAGCTGCAGGAAATGTTGCAGGAGTTAGCAGATGGAAGTAGAAAAGTAGGACTAAAGATAAATGTTAAAAAAACTAAAGTAATGTTTAATTGATTTGCTCAAAATATGAAAATAAAGATTGATTATGAAGAATTAGAAGAAGTTAACAGTTACAAATACCTTGGTCAGATTATTAATACAGATGGAAACTACATCATCTGCGAAATCTAAATGACTTAAATACTCTCCATTTACTTTCACTCCTTTAGTTTCCCATTTTAATCCACAAAATACTTCTTGCAGCACTGCTGTAAAAGTTTTGGAGATATGGAATCATCTTGTCTTACACCCTTCTCATTGTTGATTTTTCCAGTATCATTACTTAATAGAAGAGCAATATAGAGACTTCAGAACACTCAAAGGAGTATGGAGAGAAGAACAGATCGAAAACGCAATGTATGGGTAAGACAACAAACAGGTGTTACTGACCTTATTGAAAAAATTAAGATTGAAATGGAGTTGGGCTAGACATATTGCTAGAAGAGATGATAATAGGTGGACAATTGAAATTTTAAACTGGATTCCAAGAGATTGTAAAAGACTCAGAAAGAGATCACATGTAAGATGGATGGATGAAATAAGAAAATGTGCAGGGGTGTTGTGGAGAAGAGAAGCTAAAGATCGGAGAAGATGGATTAAACTTGGAGAGACCTTCATCCTGCAATGGATTGATAATGGTTGATGATGATGATGATGATATAATATGTTATTAAAGTATGAAAATTGATTACCTTAATGTAAAGCTGAGCACTGATTAGATATATGTCTGGAGATGGTAATCTGGACCAACTAATGGTGCTGATTTAGCACCAAATAAGTATATTGGTGATTATTTATCTTTTCAACATGTGTGTGATCAGGTGAGTCATCAATATAAGATGGCATGTAGAGTTGAGGGCCATGTGAAAGTCTGAGTTCATATCCCATATCTATTACATTACATGTGCAGATGTGTGTAAGCCTGTACAGTCTATTAAGTTAATATATTAGATTGTAAAGGTAAGAAAGCATCTTTTAGATTTTCTGTATTGCTGAAGTAATTAATATTTGTATTTCTTGAAGAAGAAATACATTCTATAAAAAGAGCCTTTATTAGTACATGATCAAACATAACCTCAAATGATCATTTTTGAAAATAATTCTTATGAAAAGTAAGAAAAAGCATAATTGTTATAATTGACATAGGTGTTGTTTTACTATGACATGTTTGCAATATTAATCATATTGTAATTTTGTCCAGATAAATGAGACAAGTAATTTAAATATTTTCTGGATTGAAGTTGGAAGAGTTAGTTATTGTTAAAATTTTAAATCGAATTATAAAAAATTATTCAACGTACAACCTTTTAATTTTCATATTAGTTTTTTCACTAAAAAAAAAAAAAACTATAATAATAAATTAAAAGCTTAATTTAAATTTTTTATTTTTAAGTTTTATTCTTTAGATTTTGTTTTATTGTATTCTGCCCATCCCTCTTCTATATTTAAAGGGATACGGTCCTATACATGAGGGGTCAGAGTGACTTGAGGTAAAACATGGGTATGGCAATAATATTGGCATCAGCATGGCATTGGAGCTTTCCATCTCAGATTTTCAATGATATGAATGACTGAAAAGTTGGAGGTTGGAGTAGATTGAAGCCTGTCCATTAAAGTCTGAAGATTCGCTATCTTAATATAAACTGAACACTGATTATATATGTGTGGGAGATGGTAATCTGGACCAGCTGATGAGTGCTGGTTTAGCACGAAATATTTATATTGATGATTATTTATCTTTTCTACATGTGTGTGGTCATGTGTATCAGTTGTATGAGATAGTGTGGATAGTTAAAGGTGCTTGAAAGTCTTGAGTTCAAATCCCCTATATTTTATTGTCTGAATAGAGTTTAAACTGAAATTTAACAATATATTCATTGAATTTTTGAAAATTTATTAATATGTTAATTTCTATTATCTGTATTATTTTTGGTAATACTTTATATATATAATAAACTTTATTAATAGTAAATTATAGATAGGTATTAACATATATAGAAGAGAAAAAAAATTACGTGACGTGATAAGTAACTTATGAAACTTCATTACGACTAGTGTTTGAGAGCAGACGAAAATGGTTCACTTTTATGTAGAAAAATATATAATTTATATTCTTCATATCATTCTTAAGTAATGTACAATTAAGAAAAATATTATTTTTGTTTTTTTTTTATATGTCATAGCATCGGCCGAGAGGCGAATCCGCAACAACCGTCTGCAACCAACTGCTTGCTTGCAATGAAGCTGCGCTGACCTCTCAGCTAACACTGCTTGATTAAGAAAAATATTCTGGTAAATTTTGTCAATACTTGTAAAAGTTATATTATTGTAATTATTAGAGAGAATTTAGTGTAATGAATGTTTGAATTTCATATAATTTTAATTTTGGTACAAATCTTTATTTTCTTTAACACGTTTAACTTTTTTTTTTTTAGAAGTATCTTTTTTTGGTAAAAGCCTGAAATCCGGGCAAAGCCACTTGGAGCGTTGATGCTAGACAAAATCAATGAAATATAACGTTACCAGGCTGCCACAACCTTTTCTTTTTTTAGACAACAAGGTTTTTTTTTTTGTAATATTGATTAAACGAATAATTTTTATTTCATTTACAACATGATTTCTTTATTATTAAACAAATTTTGATATTCATTTTCGTTACTTTTTGTGGCTTTTTTGGAACCTGACATTTTTTCAACAAATTTTTCTAATTTTCTTTTGATCATTTTAAAACTTTGGACCGTTTCACAACGTCAAAAAATTTGTTTGAATCCCACCGCCGAAAAAATAGAATACAATTATTCGTGACTTGTTTAGAACTTAATTCTACCTTTTTTTTTGGCTTGACTAAATGGTTTTTCTTATTATTCATTTTATTTTTTTTTTTAAACACAACTTATTTTCACTTTGATTTAGATTGTTTGAATTAGCCTTTTTTTTTTTTTTGCTACTACAAGAAACAGCTTTTTGAGCGGGGGGGGGGGATTTCGTACTGTTATTATTAACAAAAAGTCAACAAAAATAGTAAATTATTTTAACAGCGCTGAAAAAAGACAATCGAATTGGGACTTGTTTCGATTTTTTTTTTCTTTTTGGTTGACGTAATTGTTTTTCTTAATATTAAATCAAAATTTACTTTTGTGTTTTTGCTGATTAAAAAATTGTTTTCAAACACCCACCCCCACACTCGGAAAAAGAATTGTAACCAAAAAGTCAAGAATTTACCTTTTTTTTAAACAACTTTTTACTTTGATTTCTATTTTGTTTGAATTACCTTTTTTTTTTTTTAACCTTCTATAATAAACTGCTTTTGGGGGTGGGGGTGATTCATAATTTGTTATTCTTAACAAAAAGTCAACCAAAGTCATCATTTATTTTAACCCCACTGCAAAAAAATTGAATCCAAATACTTGTCAATTTCTAATGAAATAAAAAAAAAAGGATGCAAACTTTGGACTTTTTAAAATTATTTATTCGATTTTATTGCTGTAATAAAAAGTGGACATTATGTGCCTGACAAAAAAAAGGACACAATCTCACACACTTTCTGTACTTGGCAATTCTGAAGAAAAGTTTCAAAATTGCACGTTCGTCTCAGACCTTTTAGTGGTCTCGAATATTTTCCCCATGCTGAAACATGACTTAGCGCGTGAGCTTTGTCGAAGCATGTTCGAACATACACTTTTGCCAATTTTTTACATATTAACCTTTTTTTAGGGAAGGGTGGGGACCATATAAAAATTATTAATAATTAACATTTTTTAAATCGAAATGACATTACTCTATTACGGAGATTTGAAAAAGTCGTACCGCCTTGAAATTTAAACACCCTCAAGCGATACGGTAATTAGCTATGAATAGAACGAATATGTGTAAATAGCTTCGAAGCACAAAACAGGCCGTAATATTTTTGTGCAATGTCATGTAAAGCAGCCTAGCTAAAGGGTTAATACATATACCTAAATGTTGTATTAGCCTGTAAGGCCGTGGCCGCTGAAACAACATTTTTATGTGTTTTGACACGTAAACAATGCCCCAAGCAGCCGTGCCCGGATTTCAGGCTATTACCCTTTTTTTTAATTACAAAATTGCACTACGTTGCCATGGGCATTAGTGGTATATTTTTTTAATAGAAATTTCATAATTATTTAAGTTTTCATTATTTTACCTTTTTAAAGATCATAAGTATATATTTTATTATAATTATAATTTAATTTTAGATTAATAATGTCTTCTTTACCAAAGAATTAAGGTTGATAGTATTTTGTTGAATTTGTTGCTTATGCTTTTATTTCATTACTAACATTCATTTATTCTATTGTGTTTAATATATAGAATACACCAATAAACAACATAATGTGGCCATCAAAGTTGTGAAATCACTTGATAATAAAACATGTCTATAAAATGTACAAGCCACTGGATAATTTCAAAAACCTTATAATGATTTTCAAAAGACTCCCAACAGTTAACGAATTATTCATTGAAAAATCTGTTAAACTGAATAAAGATTTATTGGTATCGTACAAGATATCAAAATTACTTGCTAAAACAGGGAAACCTCACACCATTGGAGAGAGATTGATTATTCCAACAATTTCTAGTGTATTGTCAACTTTTATGGATCTAAATGCTCATGAAATAACTTAATGCATCCCTTTAATGATTTTTCACTATCAAGGCATATCAACGAAATGGCAACCAATGTGGAAAAGTAATTACGATACTTTGGTATTATTCCTGCTATAATGTATTAGTCCAGTGATATTTGCATTTGGTAATATTTATTCAAAGTTTCTATTTATAATGTCATGGCAACTAAGAATCTTGGCATGACTAATCCATGTCAAATAAACATTCTTTCCTTTCCATTTTAGAAGATGCCAAAACATTATTGCAGCTTACCATTTAAAAAAAACATTTCAAGGTTCTTTTTCATATTTCTCCTTTTTCCATAATGAATATATCTCCCAATCATTGGAAATGTTTTTTGTTTTAGATTTGACATTTGGTATTACACATGCTTGTTGTTTATGATGGCACAAAGTGCTTTACTATGCCATAAGGGGGGGGTAGCTTTGACAGCATGAAGTACCATACTAAAAAGGCGCAACTCACAAGTACGTGTTTCATCTAGTATTGTAATGTCTTTTTTCCTTTTTCGATAATGAATGTGTGCCTCCATTATTTTTTTAGATTTGAACTTATGATGTATTACTCCCAGAGATGTACTGTTTTAAGTCTGTGATGTGTTTAAAATAATGCCTCCACGGGATCTTCAGACAAATTTTATCAGTTAAGTTTGTTCGCACATTCCTTGAAGGCGTTATTTTAAACATATCGCAAACTTAGAATAATACATCACCGGAGGAATACATTGTAGCAGGAATAATATCAAATTACTGCAGTTAGTTGCTGAATTGAAAATAAATTTATTTTATAAATAAAAGAATCATCTTGAGGGAATTCTCTTGGTAAACATCAGATTTATGGCGGATAATCGGCTCATTGAAGAAATGCTTTTTGCTCGTTTACTTACAATGGTCTTTATAAGAGAATTTATTTTTTAAGAAGTATTTCAAAGAGAAAAATATTCCATTAGCAAGTATAATTGTCTGCAATTCAGATAGTGCATAAAGGATTTGTTGATGTGTATAAAAAAAATGTTACCTACAGTTTTCTACATTTGATGTAATTCACAGCAAAAAAAAATCGCAGGCAGATGGCATGATGGACACTTCGTTGTCATAAAAAACTTTTAATAAAATTAAATAAAAATGCTCTTTAAGGCTATTTATTTTAGCGAGATCTTATTGAAAGACCATTGTCTTAGATGTTTTATTACCTATTACAGAGAATTTTCTAAATCAAAATGGTATCTTCAAAAATGATCCATCTTTAATAAATTAAATGCTTTTAATTAACAGCTATAGGGGGGGAAAGCAGTAATATATTGGCAAAGGAAAACATTACTGTCTCCAAATTCAATCCAGTTTGCACAGTCTCTAACCTCTCTTTTCCATATCATCCCAGTACATTTGCTTATTTCATTCATCCATCTTACTTTTGAACTTCTTCTAGTTTTCTTTCAATCTCTTGGAATCTAATTTAAGATTTCAATTGTCCAGCTATTATCTCGTTTAGCAATACATCCAGTTCAACTCCACTTCTGTCTCTTAATTGCTTTAATGATGTCACTAATAACTAATAGTTCTCCCACCCATGTGTTTCATTTTTAATCCTTTCTTGTTACTTCTAGTGCATATCTCCATATTGTGAATGAAAATTGCTTTCTAAATATTACGCTTCATTCAGCTGTTTCTAATATTGTATACTATGTATGATTGTTTATAAAATCGTCTTTGCAAATTTGATAATCTTTAAAATTATAGTTTTATTTTTGTGATAGGGAGCCATAAAGAAACCAGGAACACCAAAGGGGACCATGAGAAAAGAAGACTGAGAACCACTAGTCTAAGTAATTCTGATTTTTTATTCTCTTAGCTTTCCACTTTAATCTACAAAGTTTTTATCATAAAAGTGTAAAATATTTTGGAGAGTTTGGAATCTTTCCATACTCTAATCATTGATGTTATTTTTTCTTAAATATTCTTCAGAATTTGATAAGATTTTGGGCCTATGTCTTCATTTTCCAAAGCTCTAATCACCATAAAAATGCTTAAAAGGTAAATGCCATTTATAATCTCCAAATCCAATATGGAATGCCAAACTTGTACTCATCAATTCTTGAAATGTCTTGTATTACAGATTGAATATGTTATTGAATGAGACTTCTTAATTCTAACACTTTTAAGTCAGACATTATGGTTTAGCAAAAGTATGCATACGAACTACAGTTTCTCTAGGGCATTCATTTATTAAAAAGTTAATCTGGACAAAATGTGTTTATTTATTACTATTGATATCTCAGTTCTGTATGAAATGTAAAACAAACATTTATAATGCTATGCTAAATATTTATTTAAAACAAATAATATTAGAGAAAGATAATTATTTTTTAATATTTGATTACTCTTATAATTGTCATTTTGGATATAGCGACATATGAATAGATTATAATTTACCATGTTTCTCTGAAAACAAGACTGGATTTACTTCAAAAGACACCTTAGGGCTTATTTCAGGGGATGTTTTATTTTTTCATATACAAAAATATACATTTAATCAAAATCTCAAATCAACCTCCCAGACATGTTTTTTCAGCAAGGCCCTCTTTGAATATTTGAATTTTCAGCTAGCAATATGCATTGGGATTGTCTGGAGTCAAAATATTTCATTTAAATTATCATTAAATCAAGTGTTATTTGAAGACTTACGAGATGGGAGTGGTAGCAAAAATGATTAGTTATGATTATCCATACAAAAGTAATGAAAAAATTCAAGCAGAAAATTTCACAAAACATTTCTGTATTTTACACTGCATTAAGTATGACTGTTATGACACAAAGCGTGTTGAATTACAAAGATTCATATAAGAAATAATCACATCCAACCTTTATCAAGGGTAGACATCGTAAACACTTTATAAATGATTTATAAAAGCTGCACTTGAGTATTCTTTTTTAAAACTTTTTTTAGGAGAAAAATTGAACTTAAATTAAACTTTAATTATTAAAATCACTTCCATTTAAGAAATGAAACTGATTTTTTTTATCTTAAATATTTAAAAGCCGCCATGATCAAACTCTAGAACTAAATCAAGCATTCTAAATCATAAGTATTAAATATAAATAAAATAAAATAAAGTCTTACAATTACGTAAATGAAATTATAAATCGTCCAGTATATTGGCTTATGGTAGGTAAAATTTGTTAAATCATTCATAAAGTCAATAAATTGGTTATCTTAAGTCTAAGAATTGGTGGAAAGGAAATTGTTTCTCTAGAATTATGTTTATTGGAAATGCTCAATAGGCATTTATGTTAATAATATTAATATGTTTATTTCTTTATAATTCAATACATTGTGTGCTTCAACAAAGGAAAACAAATGTGTTCATCAGACTGGCGATCTTAACTATGGTTTATATTAGAAGCATCCTGAAAAATTATGCTAGGGCTTATTTTCTGGTTGGGTCTTCATTTCGGGGAAACATGGTATATAGAGAAGCTCATTTATAGAAAGTTGAATTGTTAAAAAAATCAGATCCGTTTTTAATTTTAAACTATATATGTAATTAAGGGCAAAAATTGGTATTTAAAATTAAAAATTTATTCTCAAAATGTTAAGAGAAAAATGATGATGAATCATATAATATACAGTCACTCTTACAATAGCATATATGGCCAAGACTACATTTTGTGAAAAGAACATACAAAAAGTAGGCAATTTTCATTATAATGTTACGTGCCATATATACAATAGAAAATTTTGTTATGATCACGAAAATCTAGATCATGAGTTAACTTTTTATTTTTTTGTCATATTTACTAACAAATTGTGTCAAATAAATTAGATTTGAATTATGCTAATAAATTATATCTAATTTTATTCACTTTATTTTTTTATTATTAACAAATCTTATTTTTAAAGCAATAATAGCTAATGATTTTTTTAAACTAACAATTATATGAATATTTTTAAACATTTTCTCTTTTTATTGTTACAATTATTCAGTCGATATATTTCAAATCTATACAAATTTCTAAACTTAAAAAGAATTACGAATCACAGGTTTTGTTCTATTTTGCTATACTTACTTTTTAATCCAAAGACGATTAGCTTAAATCCGACATTTTCTATAAATGAAATTGAATATAATGATATTAGTAAAGATCTTATATAAACATGATTAAATGGTCTGTAGTTTTTAATATTTTCTTTTTCATCTTTCTTAAATGTCAATGTCATTTGCAGTCTTCCAGTTTTCTGGTATATCCATTATCATTTAGACATTTTCTACATAGCTTTTCCAATAATTTCACTACTTCTTCACCTGCTTCCACATACTTCATATTTGTCATTTCTCTTTTTGGGAATAGTGCATTTTTAAAAACTTTTTTCTTTGTCTTTGATTAGTTTTTATTTTAACACATTTCAGAAAGTGATATTAAATGTATTAATATGTGTAATAACCACCTTTATTGTTGAAACGTTACCTTGGCAACAGTTTGAGATTTTTATTGTTATTTATATTGGGATTGTCTAAGTGTTGACTGGTTTCTAATGGTTAAATTTATTAAGTATAACCTTTTTTATTAATTATAAAATTATTAAGATATTTATTTGAATGTTTCTACATTTATTTCTGTTATGGATTCTTTTTTTTTTTTAAAAAAAAAAAAAGAATTTATATCACAACTATTTGCCTGAAAATTAGTGGTGATTATATATTAGTTGTGATAACATGTTGGACTATTTCTATTATCTACCATTAAATATTGAATGTCTAGAAAATGTTTCAAATAGGAAAAGTTTTAATAAAGCTTAAAATTTTACTGATAGATAATGGAAATAGTCCAACATATTATCGTGTGTAATATATAACTTTCTTTTGTTCTCTCAAATCCCACAAGTCTATCTCCTGTCTTTTTTTTGTCTCTATATTCAAATTTATCCAACACTTTTTTCTTTTGCTTTCCATGCTAGCATTAAAATTTCCTTATAATTAGGGTGTCCACATGTCTCAGTTTTCCTGGATTTGTCCCAGTTTTATCTCTGTTGTCCCAGTGTCCCAACATATTCTTTCGGAACAATTGATTGTCCCGTTTTTCTTAATCATTCATTTTTATTTTTACTTTCATTTTTTAACTTTATATTTATTTTAATGTTTATTTATTTAATATTTTATAATTAATTTTTTGATTGGTTAATCAGAATTTTTTCAAAATGGAAGTGTCTCCCCATTATTTTAGTATGTTAGTGATAAGTGATATCAGTTTGCGATTTTGTTTTGATAGATAAAATATGTATGCAAACAATTGTCTTTTGTTCATATTACGAAATGGATATATTGTTAGTAATGCAAACGTGATTATATGTTTTGTGATTTTTTTTATTTCATATTGAAATAAATAGTAATCTGCAATGTTTTTTTATTTTTTTTTGTTGTAAGTCTCGGTTAAGGTCCTGTAGAAATATGGATACTCTACTCATAACAATTTTAAAATATTAGGTTTGATCAAAAGCATTTATTTATATAAAAACCATCCATTTCATCGCAACGGGACTGTGATATTTGCCATTAATAATATATGATCCTATCATTCTATTAATAGTAATCTTGATGTTCCAAACTTCCACTATCGAACATTGTGTATAACTCACGTTTTGTTGATAAACATTGATTACAAAGTTTTTTAACACATGCATATATATAACACAGACACCTTTCTATATGTATAACAAAATAAAAATATTATTAATAATATATCGAAGGGACACTTTTTTTATAAATTTTACTACATGTTCACTCATTCACATTCACTCAAAAAATAAAATAGAAAAAACTTACTATATCATAAGTGTCAGTGGTGTTTTTGGTTGGGGTCTTTAGATTTCAAAATGGCCATGAGTGCAAACTAAATTGGCACCAATTGTCTGCTATATTACCATTAACAAGCAGATCAAGCTAGCAGGCCCAAATCAAAATCTTCAAACCATACTTGATAACTATGGGAAAATCTCTGAATTCAAATATGTTAGAAAAAAAGAGTAAAATTACCAGTACTAATCAAATCTGCACTGCTGGAACACCTTATTGAATAAAAGCATCCAATCATTAGATATACCAACTTTATACTCTATTGACAGCTCCCGATTAATAATAACATTTAGAGACATTCCGCCTCAATGCTTTTATTGCAAATCCAGGTATCATCTTGTCAAGGATCGCCCAGATGGATTTTGAAAAACTGGGCTAAAAAATTCTAGAACTCATCAGTGTGACAGGAAAGCAATGAAAATTACAATTAAATTACATTCAGCCAGTGAAAAAACAAGATTTTAAACAAACCACAAATCAACAATGCCATATCCAAGAAGAGTGCATTGAAGTCCATTATTAGGGTATTCCACAGGAGAGCCTGATAATGTGATGATTTCTAATATCAATTCATCAGAAGAATTGGAAAAGGATTACAACACAAATGAATGAGAAAACACTGACATCTCTTCAGGGGAATAAGATAAGTTTCCAAATTAGCAATAAAAACAAAACAAAATAAGAGGAAAAATAAAACACTGACATCTCTTCAGGGGAATAAGATAAGTTTCCAAATTAGCAATAAAAACAAAACAAAATAAGAGGAAAAATAAAACACTGACATCTCTTCAGGGGAATAAGATAAGTTTCCAAATTAGCAATAAAAACAAAACAAAATAAAAGAGGAAAAATAAATGCCATTTTAATAAATAAAGAATGTAAATCAATAAATATATGTACAAAAAATTAACTCCAATACTAAGAAGAAAAGTTCCTATGCCTACTACCAAAAAAAAAAAAAACAAATATAATAACTTACCTCCAGAGTCCTCTAGGAAATACTAATTCAATATATTGGATTAGGAAAACTCGGATAATAATTCTCCACAGAAAAAAGGATAACAACTCTGCAATAGATAGCGTTAAAAATGGAATAAAAACATATTAGTTTTCTCACAATTCATATAATGGGTCAATAAAAAATATCTACAAAACCAAGAAATATTGAAGTGGAATATTAAAACTCCATGAGATTACTGATGATTCATCTCTATATTAATCAATCTCATAGGCATTTAGTCATGCCACTAGGTCTGTGGCAGATGAAAATCTCTGGTACTTACATAGTATATCTACTGGAAACTTGCCGTCCATTTTACTTTAAGTAATCCATTTTTAGGGGCTTCTAACACATGGTATAAACAATATGGCTGGTGCTAAGTTATGTCCAAAGAGTTCTAATTAAAAACTTAATTTAAATGCAGTAAAAAATAAATAAAACATGATTAAGCAAACTATAACTAAGGTACAGACAGATATTCCCTTTTGGGTGAGCACTATCCTGTAATTTTGAAAATGTTCCACTGAACACAAAAATCCAAAGGTTTGTAATTAAATTTTTTTTTAATATAAATTCACTACACCAGATATAAACTAATCTCAGTTCTCTCACAAACAATGTTTTGGAGCCTTCTAACCATTTTCCAAACAGATGGGCACTTTGAACATGTTTGCACATGATGTCACCATTGTGTCTCCGTTCTTACATAAAGTGTAATATCATGCCCATTATAACATACTTTTCAGTAGATAGTATCCTTTTAATTTTTGAAAATATTCTACTGTATCTTGTTCTGTCAATGAAAGATTCCAATTTTTAATCATATTTTCAAAAATGATAAGGCAAAAAAGAAATTTTAAAAAAACTACCATGTGTTAACAAATGTCAACAGTAAAATAACGTTAATTTTAACAGTGTTTTATCTGTTCATCTTGTGCTAACATTTGAACCTTATGTTATGAATGGAATTTATTTTAAAATGTATGTGAATTTCTTTAAAATTAACATTCAGTTTAGAATACAGATGTTAATATTTTTTAACGTTAACAAGCTATACATTTTCACAAAAATAATTTTGAGGGAAAAAAATGTAAACAAATATTTCATTCCTGATAATCGTTTATTTTTTTCCTGGAACATGCATAGATTAACTTTAAAAAATATTAATAATTGTATTCTAAGTTGAATGTTAATTATAAAAAAATTTGAATCCATTTTAAAATAAATTCTATCCACAACGTAACGTTCAAAATGTTAACATGAGGTGAAGAGGTAATGTGTGGTGATTTTTTTAACATTTCTTTTTTGCCTTATCATTTTTGGAAATGTGATTAAAAATTGGAATCTTTCATCAACAGAACAAGGTGCAGTGGAGTATTTTCAAAATTACAGGATAGTGCCACCTGAAAAATATGTGATAATGGGCATGTTATTACACTTCATGTGTGAACGTGTTTTAAGTGCCTATCTGTTTGAAAAGGAAAATGTGGTTAGAAGGCTCCCAAACATCATCTGTGAATGCACTGAGATTAGTTTATAGCTGGTGTAGTGAATTTACATTAAAAAAAATTTTAATTACAATCTTTTGGATTTTTGAGTATTTCAGTGGAATATTTTCAAAGCTACAGGATAGTGCTTGCCCAAAAAGTGATGTCTTCTTGCACCTTTGTTATAGATTGCTTAATCATGTTTTATTTTTATTTTCTTTACTGCATTTACATTTAAAAAGTTTTTAATTACAATCCTTTGAACTTTTATATTTATCATTTTAATAAATAAAAAAAATGTAAATATCGAATATGATTTTGAGTCAGCCATATTGTTTATAGCATGTGTTGGAAGCCCCTGAAAATGGATAATTTAAAATAAAATAGGTAAAAAGCTTTCTGGCCGGCAAACTGCATAAGTACTGAATCTCCATTGCCTGTTTAATAACTAAGTAAAACATAAATGTACATTATACTGAAATATTAGAATAATATCTGCTTTTTTAAGTAAAATATTTACAAACACTAATTGATATCACTAACCTCCATTATCAATCCTAAGAAGGCTGAACTATACTTCACGTGAGATATTAATGAATCTAAAATATTAATTCTATCGTGGCTAGAATGATTATACAGTGTTGGAATATGCTCTGCATCAAAATATACTACAGTTATATGCTATTTAAAAAAATAAATATAAAACATTAAATAAAATTAATATTTATATATATAAATTTTACAATATGGACTGTAGTTTTTATTTTTTTAATATTAAGTGCCATAAACAATCGTGCTTTTTCTCCCATTTTTTTTTTTCTAAAAGATATAGTACAGTGTTTTCTAAGCATAAAGCTAGAAGAAAGTTTGTAAAGCATCTTTCTTTCATAAGCAGTAAGGCAAAAATTTGAAAGAATCTGAAATGAATAAGTATAATTAGGGGTGACTATTTAGATTCCGAAATCAATACAGACTTAAAAAGGTTAAAACAACCAGAGGCCATCGGCCAATAATGAAATGACTACATTTCCACAGGGAAAAAAGTTATTGAAGAAAAAGGATATCATCTGAAGTATGTTTACTTGTGATGAAATTAGGTTCTGATATGTAAATTGCTTTAGAAGGTTGAAGTTAGACTTTTTTTTTTTTTTGAATGAATGTAATTAAATGAACACCATTGTAAATGTATTTATATATGTATTCTGTCAATTTATTATTAGTAACTAAATAATTTTTTTTAGAAAAATTCTTACACCATAATACTATGCATACTATGTACATAAAAAAGTGTTTGTTTATAGATCTTTGCATGCTTTTTGAAAAGTGCTGTATGTGGACAATACAGTGAACAATAAGATTTTTTTGATGTAAAAAATAAAGTGTTTAGGAAAATTATAAATGGTATGATATTTAAGTTCATAGGAAGTTTGAGCACTAGTTCCAAATCAAAAGAACTCTAACAACTGTGTCAAACCACACAGGGCCAGAAAAAGAGAAAGTCTAATTGCTTTATTGCTCAGGAATTCATAAGAAGTTTGAGAGCCAGAATTGTTACTGGGGTATCCTAATCCCAAGTCAGGTGCACCAAACTGAAACGAATTTTAAAATGTAAAATCAAATGAATATTAAATATGAATGATTAAAAGTATTAAATCAGTGTCCAGTCTTCTGCATTAACAATGACAATAAATTGGGTGGGGTTTAAACATATGCACTAAATATGTCCTCATCCTGTGATCGGTCTTTTTCCTGCCTTATGATATTTAGCCATAGAGTGTGATTTCAGATATATAAGTTGGTGATTTTGGCAGTTAAGAACAAAATATTGTCTAGAGTTTTTTGGTATCAGAACTGGGATACATTCAATGTTAAGCCTTCTTGGCCATATTGAGCAACAGATTATGAATATATGCAGATCACCACTCTGGTCATGGCCATGATTGTTATTTTTTCCATTAGTCAGCCGACATATTACTTTATCACAAACTTTATGTTGACGCTATCAATGGCTAGAAAGGTGATAACTGACCACAATTCTAGGAACATATTTGGATTTTTAGCTTAACTAAGCATATATGTTATTGGTTATCAACAATCTTTTATCACCAGTTAGCACAGAGATTTGTAAAAATGTTGAGAATCAAGTTGCAAACTAATGCTACCGGTATTAAAATATAAATATTTTTTGCTAATGGCAATATCTTACAGATGCATATAATTATCAGTTTCTTAAATTACTTTAGCATTATTCTGATAAATGCATAGATAAGTGCGTGGACGCACAGACAAAACTTTAAAGACGAGAATAGCAAAATCCTTAAAGATCATTCTTAAAAATTTATTTGCATGATCTTAAATTCTAACTGATGAATGAATATTAAAATATTTCATTTCAATGTATCTACACACATTCTCATACTAATTTATTTTACCCGTAATTGATCTAAACCTTTCTTGCGTTGGCGTAATTTATCATGTTATTTTATTTTCTGACATGCGGAAATATTCAATTGCAAAATGTATACTTTGCCTATGCCAATCTTTAGATATATATATAGTGTTCATAAACAAGTAGTGTAATTAGTTGACTATAAACTAATCGTTAACCTTCTTATAGTATCGTCGATGCCTGGGAGTTCTAACCCCATAATTCTAATCAGGATTAATTTATTTAGACGATTGTGCAAGCAAATCTTAATCCGTTGGGATCATATAAATTAATTTCAAGATTAAATATTTCTGTGCATTCGTTTGTATTGGGGGAGGGGGGGTATCTATTTACTTAAACATATATAATCTTTAAAATTAAAATTTACCTGTGAGGGAAATGAATTTTGTAATGCAACGTAATTAAAATTAT
This sequence comes from Epiperipatus broadwayi, assembly GCA_028023455.1. Classification (NCBI taxonomy): domain Eukaryota; kingdom Metazoa; phylum Onychophora; class Udeonychophora; order Euonychophora; family Peripatidae; genus Epiperipatus; species Epiperipatus broadwayi. The sequence continues at coordinate 4,487,930 of JAQFVV010012450.1, read as the reverse complement.
AAATATATTAAATTTTAAAGTAGTAATAATCATTATTTCTAATTAAAATTCATTTGTTTTTTTTTTTTCATATGTCAAATGCGTTGACCGGGAAGCGAACCTGGATCAGCTGCTTGGAAGGCAGCTATGCTAACCACTAGGCCACCAACGCTTGTTTGTTTAAAGTCACATTTTACTGTCTTTCACTTTTTAACATTGTATAATGGGAATTTGTGGAAATTTATTAAGTATTTCACTTTACTTAAATCATGAAACAGGGGGTTAATTAAATACATAAATTAATTTAATCTGAGAGTGTGATTCTTTTAGTTTACCTTTACATGCGCATTTGAAAGACTAAGTGACTAATACAAATTCGGATATGATTATAAGTTAAAAATTTGAGATTAACGAAAACATTTAAATTTGAAGACTTCTTTAAATTAAACATGATTTTGATATTAATATCTGCAATGTAAATAAATATATTTTTTTTATTTTCTGACAGTTTGTGATTTATCATTTATAATAACCAGTGTACTTGTTTGCTATCATGTTCTTCTAGACTTGATACTGGCATTCAGGTCAGACAGTTTGCTTAGTTCTATATATATATATATTAGTGATGCGCAACCTTTTTACACTTGCGACCTCCATACTCGGGCTAAACTTTTATGCGATCCCTTATATTTCGTTACCATCCTATTATAAGCATATAAGAAAAACATAGAGTTCCCAATCGAACAACTAATATGTTTAAATGCCATAAAACACAGCCAATGGTGAAACTAAGTTCAAATTCTAATATAAATTGGCTGGTCGCTTTTGAGAAGTTTTATCCTCTCATAATCATAGCAAGTGGGTTGTGTGAGCATGATAGAAAATGTATGTGACAAATATTTAAATATATGCAAAGTGGATTGGAAAGTCCACTTTTTGGAGAGAGAGAGAGAGAGAAGAGTGCTTTCTTCCGATTTATAGCTTAGGCGTTATTAGCTACGAGCCATGCTTCTTTAATTTTACGTTTAGAGTCACGACATTCTATGCATGCGATGGAAGCAGAAGGTGGTTCAAATATATGGCCGGTGGGCCTTTGGTGTTCTAAAAACATAGAATTATATTAGGATAATAATAATAAAAGTCATTTAACCACATACAAATATGAACTGAAAATCCTAAGTTCAAATCTCTATTTACTATAGTAAACATTCAATGTAATGAATGATTAGGTTAATTAAATATAAAATCTTTGACAAAATCAGCATATTAACTACAAAAAAAAGTAGAATAATACTTAGTCCTTAGTTGCTCTGTTGAATTGTAGCAGTTGCAACTCTTTTAGCCTGTTTTAGAAAATGTGTGAACATTCAAGAACATAGTATCACGAATCAACGTCAGGAACACAACAAAACTGAGAGTGAACAAGAGCAATGTGCTGTTTATACAAAGCGAATTGGAATATCATCATTCTTTACGCTCTCAGATTCAATGCTCCTTACTGACGAAAACGCAAGCCAGAAACAATCCTGGGGGTGTTGGATGAGTAGGCACTAGATCGGGATTTTATGCACAAACCTTCCTGCATCCATTGATTACTCTGGCTTGCACTGAGTGGTGCTACTGTATGGAGAGTTTTGCCTCTGCGCAGATTGGGATATAAAAGAGGAAGTGTTTAAACACAAAACGAATCAGACGCACAATAATGAGTTGAGCAGTTTTCATATATTTTTAATGGTGTTTAGATTTTGTTTATTCAGTTAAAAATTTATTATCCAGTCAATATAAGTACTCAAAATTTTCGCGATACCCAATAATTTTTACGTGCTGATATATGTAATAACTGGAACTGATTATAAAAAAATAGTAATAACTCCACAGTTTTTATAAGCTTCTATATTTTTTCTCATGTGTCATAGCATCAGCCGGGAAGCGAACCCGGGATAACTGCTTGTAAAGCAGCCGTCGCTGACCTCTCGACCACCATTGCTTGACAAACCAATATTCTGAAACATTTCTGTGCTAAACCATAGCTGTATTGAAAAATGTCAAGCTATATTTACTTTGCCTAAGGTAAATTACTGATCTTTTTAATTTTAACCCTAGTTAGTTATACGCTAGTGTTAGCAATTTTTGGTCAGCGCTTTTCAATTAAGGCTTGTGAACATTTTAAAAGAAATTTTATTTCAAACATATCAATTTCTGCAAATATCCTTTGAAACGATCAAATTTCTGATTTTACATTTAATATAAATTTTCATTTCCTCTCTGCATTTGGACATAGATACGCATTTAACTAAATCGTAAATTATTTAACTTAAACCAAAATTTCGTACAAAAATTTTTCATTTAATCTATAATATTTATTTAAATAACTTTTAATATATGAATTTTTTTCTACAGTACAGGCTTTTTCATGAAGGTCTTGTGAAAATGAGTTCAAACCTCTTATATATTATATATTAGAGTGCAGGTACAAAAAAGTCTGTACAGTAGAAAACAAATTCATATATTGAAATATAGTGCTGTAAGGTCTGCCCATCCCTCGTATATGTATATAAATGGATTGTCCTGTACATAAGGGGTCAGAATGACTTATGGTCAACATGGGTAGGATGAGAAGATTGACACCAATGTGGGCTTTGAGCATTCCTTCATCAGATTTTCTGTGAAAATGGATAGCTGAAGATTTGCGAGGTGGAGTGGATTGAAGCCTGTTCATTAAAGTATGAAGATTGGCTATCTTAATATAAGCTGAGTATTGATTGTATATATGTGTGGAGATGATAATCTGGACCATCTGATGAGTGGTGGTTTAGCACGAAATACATATATTGGTGATTATTTATCTTTTTTGTCATGTGTGTGATAAGTGTGTCAGCAATATGAAATAGTGTGGATAGTTGAGGGTCGTGTGAAAGTCTGAGTTCAAACCCCTACATATTAAACAACTTTTATATTTGATGTTTGAATATGATTTCACATATGCTTAAATATTAGTTGAATTTAACCCTTAGGTTATCTGCTGGTTTTAAGTATATATTAAAATGTCCTTACTAGTATGCCTTATGAATCTCTTTATATTTCATTATTATCTTGTATGCTTCATAAATGGAATGTATTAGTCATTGTATTATGTAGATGTAATAAATATGTGAAGTCCATTATTAATAGTTAACAAATCTATGACCATAATACATTCAATCAACATATCTTCATATAATGCATACTATTAAATATGCTGATTAGAATTATAGATGTTTTAAAATTATTAATATACTTAAACACCCAATTCTCCATAGTAGAGTGCATTATAGCTGGCATGAGTGCAGGGGACCTTGTAAACAGTGTTGGGGTGTATGTTCAGTGGGGAGTTTATCTTTGGAGTTGTTGATCAACTTATTCATAGAGGGTGGGGTGCAGAAATTGACTGTATGATTCCAAGTATATTTTATGTTCCTGGAGACTTTAGGGATATAAGGGAGCAATATTCTATGGTTTGGGATCCAATGAATGGGATTTATTTTTGATCTCATAGAATTTGTTGATAATATTAGTGAGTGATCTATATTCTTTGCTTTTAAGTTACATCAAAGAACTATTGAGTGTGAGCTTCAAACACAGAACTATAATCATAAAAGATTAACTGCTAATCATGTAACAGAAAACAAATCACAAGTAATGATTCCATACATCCCTTAAATAGCTAAATAACTCAACTTTGTGAGAAGAATTTAAGGTTGGTTTTCATACACCCCCAATACAAATAGATAATAATTCCAAAGACAAAATTGATCCTAATCTGATAATTCAAATTGTGTACAAGATCTTGTGCCCACAGGTAGGCTGCAGCGCCACGTATTATGGTGAAATGAAAGCCGCTATTAATAATAGAGTTACTCAGCATATGATGAATACAAGAGCTCAAAATAATAGCGACAGCACTTCAATATTCTTAGAACAAAAAAAAAAAACAGCCAGACTCAAATTTGAACCCTCCAACCCTCACATTGTGTGTACTGAGAGAAACGATTACAAAAAAATAAAAAATAAAGGTGTATTACATCATAAACAATCCACACACCATTAATAGAAAAGACACGTGTTTCTCTATCTCTAAGAAGTAGTTGAGCTGATTGATTTTTTGATAGTAAAATTGTTTTGCATACGAAGTCTAATTTGCATATATTAGCAAACGTCAACAACACTACAACATTTCTTATTCTTCGGCTATGAATATGAGATTAAAAGACCTCGAAAGCACTAAGCCTGATATTTAACTACGATTTTTCTAACTTCACCAACAAGCGTTTGAAGCACAGTATAATTGCTGTTTCATAAGGAATAAATGAAAAAACATGACAATAGTTTTTTTTAACTTTTTTAATAAAATATCTAAGTTCTCAGTGCATGTTTTTTTCCGAAAATGAACTTTTAGTATAGAATCAAAAATGTTTTGTTTTAGGTATCATGCATAAATGCAGTGTGCATATGGAAAAATTAATATTCTTCATTAAAAAAATGATGTAAATATTGTACTCATTGGCCACATACTTTTTACTTCAAGTTGATTGATGTAACTTTGGATAAAAGTTGCTACGATAACTTTTTCTGCTCCCATTTGTTTCGAAAGTGAACTTTCTTGTCGTTGTCTGTTGCAAATTATTATATATTATTAATGTAGCATACAGATAGATTTTTTCTGATACAATACTTTTTAACCATGTATTGTTTTTTTGTTTTTTTTTGTACTGGCGAAAGTAATAACACCTAGATATGAGACGCTATAGTATTGCCATATTTGCTCTGTTTTCAAAATTGGTTTGAAAATAAAATTCTAGCGTATGATTGAAATTGTCTAAAATATTTATATCATGTGCAACTGAGAATTGTTTTGGCCTGTTTTGTTTTCTAAAAGTTCAAATTTCTTTTATTGATGAGCGCATTGTAGAAATTGTTTTCTTTATAGTCATTTTTGCAATGCCATTATGGCAGATATAAAAATACTAGGAAAGTAGCTTTTAAATGAATGGTGTTTGGGTGACCTACATACGCTACTGGCTTTATTACTCAGGATTTCATAATTTAGAGTGCCTGAATTGATCCTGGGACCTCCTGATCTCAAGTCAGATGATGTACCGTTGTGCCAAACCAGCACCTATGTAATGATAAGCAGTAACGGTTCGTTTCCAGGAAAACTTCATCAAAATCCTGTTTTTAGCTATTGGCAATTTTTTGTAGTTGTTGAAAAAATGTTTTATAGAAAGAAAAAAAAAAGCTTTTGATGTTTGCCTGAAGGTTTGTGATGATGGTAAATTAGATGGGGCAATACATTGGACTATTTCTATCATCTATCATCAAATGTTGGATGTCTTAGAAAATTTTAAACTTTTCCAAGAAACAAACAACGGTTAATAATAACATGCAAATTAATAGCTTACATACATCTTTAGATTTTTGAATATCGAATTTTAAGGCAGCACCATTGACAAATATCTCAGTTGGTTAGGCCATTGCCTTGAAATTAAATATTCAATAATCTAAAAGTAAGTTTGATTACTATACGAGCATTGTCACTGGTCAGGCTAACAATATCTGAAGAAGAACGGACAATAATACCTACCACTGGAAATGTTATGTAATCTACTATCCTGTCTTGTGGCTAACAGTTGTTTGTATTCGGAAAAGTTCAAACACAGTTTAAAATTTTATAGACATTCAACATTTAATGATAGGCGATGGAAATAAACATATCACATATAAGGTTCCAAGTTGTTGTTGTTTTTTTTGTGTTTTTTTTTTTTGGCCTTTGATTTACTTCTTGTGAATTTTTATATATATAAAATGTATTGAAATGTATGATTTTTATTTTTGGTATCTCCTTACGCTCTGATTGGTGATAGTAAGACAGCAAAGACTGCAATCCCCCATTATGGAGCATGTCTACTATATCTTCCAAATGATTACCTCACCAAACAGACGCACATTCCTGTACTGGACGAGAATCATTTTAAAATGATATGCTATAGATACACATCCCTGTCAGCATGGTTTTTTATGCTAACATCCTCATTTTGTATTGATCATATCGGTATATCAATAAGCTGGCGTTGGTTTGGACGCGAACTTGTAGTCTGAAGTTAAAAGAATCGAGTATATAAATGCGTAATTTATGTAGTGTATTTACGTTTAACAAAATATTAAAATTATTATGTCAAGCGTTGTTAGCCGAGAGGTCATCGCAGCGGCCTTTCAAGCAAGTAGTTGGTTGCAGACGGCTGTGGGTTCGCGTCCCGGCCGATGCTATGACATACGAAATATATATATTAAAAATTATATTAAACCGTTAATTCATCCATCTAGGCGAATGCCGTAAATTAAATTCATTCAGTAATTAATTTAATTTCCAGAATTTTTCTTTTAATGTGCGTGCGTAATAATAAAAATGTTTTTGATTAATTTTGGCAGTAACTTATTTTTGTATTTTTTTTTTTTTAAAGAGAATTTTTAAATAGACAGAGTGATATTTTAAGCTCAGCTTACTCCTTGAGCTAGTGGCTAAGGTTATCGGTCAATAAAAGTTGAATCTTATCCATGCGTACCTGCCTACTGTATAAATAATCTAGCCTTATGGCGCCCTGGTATGGCAGATAGGGTAAGTGTCTCATCCCGATGTTTTAATAAAATCAGTACAAGTATTCTTAATATGTTAAGCGTCGGTGGTCGAGAGAGCAGAATAGCTGCCTTACAAGCAGTTGTCCCGGGTTAGCGGGTTCGCTTCTCGGCCGATGCTATGACACATGAAAAAAAGTATTCTTAATATAAGTATCTATCTTTAGTCTAAGGGATTATTGTAGCTAAACTGGATTCTTTACATATCTTGATTCGTGATTTGACTGAAGAATTTGATAATTAGTTCAAGGTTATCAATTTTTAAACTCTAATTGATCTGTCGTTTTTCCTTACAATAAAAAAAAAGGGTTTGTTTTGCACATCTTGGCATTAAAAGAACAATTTTTGAAAAGTAATATATTATTCGCAATATATTTATATATATTTTAAATATTTTCTTTAGAATTAGTTAATGACGAGAAAGTAAATGACTGTTAGCTCCATACTTCACAGTAAAAGGAGGCGTGGTGAGACAAACTTGCCTTCAAATAAAATATTATATAATTACATATTAATTACAGTATATAAAATTTAAACAACAGCCAATCAAATTGCACAAAACTTCATCATAAATTAACTTAATTTCTAAACATCACGTGATCACAATCTCTTATACTAGCACATAATTGTTATTAAACAAGGCAAAACTCTCCATACAGTAGAGCCACCCTGTGCCAACCAGAGTAATAAATGGATGCCAGAAGGCATCCATTGAAAATATTATTGTGTTTTCAATTTTATTCTCATAGTTTTGTAGTTAAGTAGAGATAAAAGGTGGCTGCTGGAGGGTTGCATTAGATCCTAAGATCTAGGTGCAGTGCTCTCAGATCCAAGACTCCTCACTGATGAAGGTCACAAGCCAGAAACTAGTCTGGGGATATTGGATGAGTAGTCACTAGATAGGGATTTTATGCATATGCCTTCTGGCATCCATTGATTACTCTGGTTGGTCACAGGGAATTTTATGAAAATCTAATGAAAAATATTTTTAAATAATGCTATGAAATTTTTTTAAAAAGTCAATTAAATTAAAAAAAATAAAAAAGTGCTTCAGTATCGGGCAAAACCCCTACCACCCACCATAAAGGCTGGAATGCCCACTAGTGGGCGGTAGGGACCAGGTTGACAATGACTGATCTAAACATTAGTTATTGTATAAATGTAATTTGATTCTATATAAAAATAAATATATTTTTTGCATGAGTGATGAAGAATATAATATATTTCATTAAGTGTACTGTGCATAATTTATAATAATTTTACGACAGAAATTGTCATAGGTACCAAAGTGCATGAATGCTGTAATAGGTAAACAGAGAAGTAACACCCTGCATGGTTTGGTCAGTTGGTAGAGGTTCCAGGATCGATTCTGGTCCTCAAACTTTTTATGAATGAAGCCATTAGCATTATTTTTTAAAAGAGTAACACTTCAAAAAGAAAAAAGAAAAAGAAATGGGTCTCACATATAACTCAGATTGTGTTTTTCTAAAAAATCAAACCACAAGGGATCATTCAAAGTAGTACTGGTATAGCAAATCGTCACTAAGTGGGTAGCTATGAGAGATGCTACTGTTTATATTAAATTGTCCATTGCAATATTTTTGTCTTTATAAAACTATGGTTTTAATCTCACACAACTTTATTTAATTCAATTGAATGACTAAAAAGAATAAGTGTTAAAAGAAATATTTTGTCAGCACTGAAAGCATAGGTGGCCCGACCCCTAGGATATATATGTTGGTGTAAATGCTTTTTTTTTAAAAATTTTACATTAGCATATGATGTATTAATTAACACAGGCACATTACCGCTTTGTCGAAGACATATCTTGACCATGCTATGGCACTATCAAGCTATATCATAGCTGAAATATGGGTATTGTCACAGGGTTGATCCAAAAAGGAATTATACTTCAAAAAATGCTTTTCATAATGTATTTGTACACATACATACATATATTATTTTACTTAACTCATTCAATTTTTAAAAATTAAAACCTTTCATTTTTTATAGGTATTATTATCATAAGCCTTTTTTTTTTTACTGCAAATGATTGCTTGTTTCTGCTAAAATATCTTCCATGAATTAATATAAAACATGTTCTAAAGTGCTTTCATAGTTTTGTAGTTAGCATTCTTGCACTGCCTACAATTTAGGTTTTGAGTCCGGAAAGATTTTTAAATGAGAAATTTTTTATGATAGTTGTCCTTCTAGCCAATCTATCTAGCCTATTGAATATATGCCTGATTTTAGCTAGCCATAATGATATTTAGCATTGGTGCATGTAACATAAATATAAATTGTTATAGAGCCAATCTTCAATGCAGGTATCATACTTCTATGGATTCTGAATCCATTGTTCACTTATTTTACAATAATGTGCCTCTGGATGACTTATGGAGGGATGGTAATAGATGGACAATTGAAATTTTAAACTGGATTCCAAGAGATTGTAAAAGACCCAGAAAGAGACCACATGTGGGATGGATGGATGAAATAAGAAAATGTGCAGGGGTGTTGTGGAGAAGAGAAGCCAAAGATCGGAGAAGATGGATTAAACTTGGAGAGACCTTCATCCTGCAGTGGATTGATAATGGTTGTTGATGATGATGACATTTGTAGAGATAACTGGGAAATATTTAAAGAATTTCTATACTCATCATGTTGCTTTAGCTGTTCGTTTAGGTGAATATTGATGACTGAAACATGGATTATTTGGTGCAAATCCTCATTACTAGACCTGTGAGGGGGATATGTCTATGGGGTACCAAATATGATTTATCTTTAGTGTCAGTGTTATGAAACCTCACAAACCATGTGTTTCAGGAGTTTACACATATGTATTTTGTAATAGGTAGAAGTTAATGGCAGATCTGTTTGCTACCACGATGCTAAACTTTATATTTTTGTAAACTAAAATTCAATAACTGGCTGTAAAAACTAAAGATTTCTAAATTGATTTTGGTTGAGAAAAATGGGGAGAAGAATGTGTTTGATAAATTGACTAGAACTTTGAGCTCTGCATGTTTTTTTGTTGTCATTTGATTCTATGAACTTAATTGACCACAGACAGAAAGCGAGGTTTGTATGTACTGAACTTTAGATGTAATTAGAGGGGATTTGAACTCAGGCTTTCAAGCTTTCTTTAGCTATCCACTCTATCTTAAATAACCCATACACATGAACACATACATATAAAAAAGATAAAGGATCTTCAATATATGAACTTCAAGTCGAAACACATATATATAATTCCACACACATATATAATCAGTGCTCTGTCTACATTAAAATAGAAAATCTTCAAACTTTAACGGACAAGCTTCTATCTTCTCCACCCATCTACTGTTCAAGCAACCATATTATTGAAAATCTGATGGTGGAATGCTCGTACGACAACAATATTGGCATCAACAAGAACTTTGATCATTCCATCATCGGATTTTCAATAATATGGATGGCTGAAGAGTTAATTGGAGGGTGGAAAAGATTAAAACCTGCCCTTTAAAGTTTAAAGATTTTCTAGCTTGATATAAATTGAGCATTATTTATATATGTGTGGGGGAGATAAAGACCTGGACCAACTGACGAGGGCTGGTTCAGGAGGCAATACATATATTGGAGATCATTTATATTTTCACGTATATTGTCATATGTATCGGTTATAAAAGATAGAGCGGATAACTGAAAGGAACTTGAAAGTCCGTGTTCAAATCCCCTCTAATTAAATTTTATACATTATTAGGATTTGCCTGCTGGATTTTGTGGAACTATTTATTGAGATGTAGAGAGACTTACTGATAAATTTTAAAACGTTTTAATAATTCTAACATATAAAATCGGAGTGATTTATTATGTAATATATATATAGTGTGTGTGTGTGTGTGCGCGCGATGAATAGCATTTAAAGATAAAAACATTTCTGTATTTTATTTTAAATGTAAAGATCATCTGAAATAAGTTTGAGAAAATTTTCTTATGAATCAAATATCCAGCTTCTTTACTTGAGTTGCTAAAGGTTGTCATGACATTTAGTGCGTGACACAATGTAAAACGTCAATAAGTCAGCTAAATCTAATAGATTCCGACTCGTTCAGATTCATCCGTCGATTTTTTTCTCTTTATCATCTTGTCTTTATAAAAATACTGTATTATTGCTTGCTTTCAACTCTAAATTAAATTAGTATTGATTACAATTTAGAAATTTTAGTAAATATTTGCAGAAGAAAATATTGAACTTGTAATAATTTCCTATTATTATCTAGTGATTTGGCTGACAAAAGATAATATCCCGATTATTTTATAATTCGTTTGATTATTATTTCAGTTCATTTAGCTCTAATTTTATTGAATATAATTATTAACGTACGTAAATGTAAATAGTGAACTGCTGGAAAGCAAGTTTATTGATCGTGAAGTGTCTCTTGTTTGTGGGCAATAAGATCATTTAGTAAGAAAACATTAATCATCATCATCTTTGATTTCAAAATTTATAAAATCATCTAGTGACGACGTTTAATAGTAAGTTTGTATCATTTAACATTTATAGATCCCTGTAGGGTCGTTCAATATTTTCCACAAACGTCTATCACGTAATGAGCAAATAAATTTTTTGATTAAATTACCTCATTTTAAAATAGTTCTTCTTTCTATGGTTTTATTTATATATGGTAATTAAGAATTGGCTGTCTGTTGATTATTTTGAAGGGAAAGGAGATAAATGTTCAGTACATGTAAAATATATTTCTGTTCTTTTATTTTATACTTTTTCACATTTTCATTGTTTATGCAATCGTTGTTTCATTCTTGAATCAACTCCATGTTTCACAACCATAAATGGAAACATTTAAATAAATTGATTACAAGACGTTAAGAGTTATAAAATACCTAAACGCTAAGATTGTTGTTATTACTATTGAGCCCTATGACTTTTCTACTTTTTTTTGGAAAAGTGCCATATAGGAAATTTTTTAATGAATTTTTGCTGAAGAAAATGAATTTTTAAGTGTAATTTTCCTACTGCAGGAGTTAAAAAGTGTGAAGAATTATTTAATAATTCTACATTTTTATAAAATGAATTTAGAAAAGCTCATAATATATTAGAAGAATAAAAAGAATCAGTACGAGGCATGTCATGGTTTGAATTCATTGATTTTTATAACATTAGGCTTAACATGGAATGTACATGCATGTAAGAAGTCATGAAGTTAATCAGATTTTTGATTTTACAGATTTAATTTTTGAATAAGTTTGTTCATAAATATAAGTATTTCAGAGATAAATATTATTCTTTTTTTTTTTATTTTTTTTTTTTGGAAGTGTCATAGCATCGGCCGGGACGCGAACCCGCAACCTCAGTCAGCAGTTCATAAATATACCACCAATGCAAGACTAAATATTATTCTTTTGGCAAAATTTTTAATTTTTGGAAATTCATATTTTTATTAGGCTTCATAAACTGGATCTGGAGATAAAAAATGATCCCATTATTAAACAGGCAAAACTCTCCATATGTTTAGTGGTTTATCCCATTGTTCTGGGGTAAATCAAATCCTGCGAATTGCTCTATTTCTTATTAAAAAAATTTCTTTTTACTTTCTTTAAAGATATCAAAAATGTTTGCACTTGAAATTTTAATATATATATTTGCTCTATTTTTTCAGTCGCAATAATGAATTTGGGTCAAAATTAGAAAACTGCAATCCGCAGGTAAAGAATTTACTATACAAATTCAAATATATTGAATTGTCGTCGTCTGTTATCTATAATTATAATTTACAAACTTGTCAGTTATAAACCTATTGTTATAAAACTCATTTTCCACTCTGAAATTCTTTTTAATATGAATTTGTAGGCAAAAATGTTGCACAATGTTATGAAATTTGACTTTATCAAACTTGGGAATCTCCTTATTTGTAGTTATTTTTGGTGAATACATGTACTTTATTTTATTATTATGATTATTACTGTGGCTAATTTAGTATAAACAAAAACATAAGTAAATAAAGAAGTGATTAAGTAAGATTTGAAAATTTTATTCTTAATTCTTAAAGATAAATCTTTACGGTTAGAAAATTTTTTTATAGAATAAAAAATATTAGTAAGACTAGAGCTGAGAATCCAGAAGATATATCATGTGACATCAATAATATCTCTAAGGAAATGAGTATTTTTGTAGCAACACAGAAGTGCACGAATAATTTAGAAAAATTATATAATGCACTAATGAACATCCCACCAACATCAATTGAATCGGGAAAAACTTTTTCCGAAGCTGGTCTTTTCATTGTGAAAATTCCTTCATCCTTAAGTGATAGCACCATTGACAACTTACGTTTTTTAAAAAATTATTATAAAAGTTTGTTTTCATTTCTCATATTTTATTCAAGTTAATATGAATTTATTTTTGTTTTTTCACATTAAAAAAATTTTTTTTTAAACTCGTAAGTGGATTAATTCATGCTCCCTGAAATAGAATCATTTTTATCCCAGAATCTTGGGATTTGAATTTTACAGGAAATGAAACACCCTAATTTTTATAACAAGAAATAAAACTGAATTATTTTTGCCTTTTGGTATAATATTTTTCAATGTACAAAATTCTTGATGATTTGATTACTTTTAATTATAAGCCTTCATCAACTTCTGCAATAACTACAATGAAAATATCCTGCAATGATTTAGATATTTTTTAACATTTTGTATAAAATATTTTATAACATGGAAAAGATGAAAAATATTTTTTTCTGTCCGATGAGTTTTGAATAATCTAATTTGTACAAAAAGTTTTAATGCTGTAATACATTAATGTGTTTGACAACCTTGAAGTCTTTTTTTCCAATTTATTTTACGATTTAGGATCTGAAAGTTGTGATATGTATTGATTTTTTATTCATAAAAATATCAATTTCACTTTTGAGATCAATAAAAAAATTTAAAGCCTTTCTTTGATTTAACGATCAAACTTTTGTACAACAAATCACTTTATTTATTATTAATTTTGGTCAAAAAAAGATTTGTAGTGTAATGGTTTAGACCAGTTTTTTTCCCCATATGTCATAGCATCGGCCAGGAGGCAAATCCACAACAACCATCTTCAACCAACTGCTTGCTTGCAAGGCAGCTGCGTTGAATTCTCGGCTAACAATGCTTGACCAGTTTTGAATGCAGAATGAACTGTTGAAATTACAGTTGATATAATTAAATTAACAGAAAAAAAAATTCCACATAGTGATTGCTGGTGTATTACACCATGAAACTGCATAAGTTTTATGACATTTTACTATAAAATATTTATTAAACCCATGAAAGAACCCGACATTCTTATTATCTGTTATAACAACTAATGATAACTTAAACTTTAAGTTATCCCTTGTACTTGGTATATTTTTAAAAAAATTTCCCTTGTAATTTGAATTTTTAGATGTTTTTAAAGCAGTTATTCTTGCTACCTAAAATTTTTCATTTACACCTTGAATAAAAATCAATAATTGAGCTGTTTAGTACATTTTTGTTTCCATCGATTGAAAAATTTATGAAGTTTTACGTCAAGTCATATTTAATATCCACTACCAATTTTTCAATTCTTGTAATCATTGATGGATCTAAACTTATATCAACAAATTTGTCATGAGATATCTCTTCTACAATTACAATAAAGACTTATTTTGCAAATTAATCATCAATTAAAACGGTTTCTTTTCCAGAAATTGTTTGGGGAGATTATGAACCGACAAAAATTTAAATTTTTATTGGTATCTCTTCTCCAAATATAATACAGATTTATTTTATAAATTTATTATCATTAAAATGCATTTATTGTTGCTTGTCTGTGACTCGTATCATGTCAGATTGTATTCTTAAAATACTACTGTGATTTTATTACATAGGAGATGTATATTTATTATTGTTATAAAAAAAGTTTAGTGACGAGAGTTCATTAAATACGCAATACCCAGCATCCACTTTTTTTTTTTTTGATATTATGTAGAATTTCCGAAATTTAATTATTTTAGTAATAAATACCTATGCAGGAAAATGTTTTATTTAAATATTTTATCTGATTTATAGAAAATGAAAAAAAAACACAAATAGAGAACGGAATGACAAAAAAAAAAAAAACCGTATTTTGTTTGTTATTGCCTTTGAACTTGATGTCTGAAATGTATAGAACTAAAGTAAAACTTCATATTTATTGAATAAATCGATTGAATTTTTTTGCAACTAGCAGAGATTTCATTTTTAAAAGGTTATTATTGAACTATAAATATATGTTCCTTGAATGTATTTGGTTTGTTAAAGGGAAAAAAATGCAAATATGTATCTTAAAAATAGAAGTGATAAATTTATTAAAGGTAACTTTTTATGTTATTAAAAATTTGAAATATATTATCAGATTTAAAAAGAAATATTAAGAGTATGTATAATTTTTTTTATATTTTTCAATGATTTAATTTCTTTCTGTGATTCCATATATAAAGTTTCGTTCATAAAGAACAAAAGTACTGGCAGACTAGAAAGAAATATTTTTGCAGGGCAGATATGTACTATGGGGCTATAATTTAGAAATTCCTGATCCAGACTTATAAAAACTTTTTCTAAAGTCACTAAATAATTTGGGATAAATTAGATCATCTTGACGGATACTTATTTTCATTTGATTTTTCTTCTTCGGATTTTTCATTTATATAAAGGGAATTTAAATATCGTCCAGGAATATACAGAATCAGAAGATTTTTCACACTCACTAAAGAACTAAACATTGAGAATTAATGACTACTATTTCTTTGTATTATTTTATTTACTACTCACTGATCCATGGGTAAAAATTCACTTTTGAATTCTGATAGCTATAATGTAACTTTATAATGTACACTAAGTTTGTTGAAATACAGACTTGATAATAAGGTAATAGATTTGCAATTTCTTAGAAGTTTTTAATTAGATACGTTATTTCAGTTGTTACAAATGTTAGTTACTTTTACGCTTCTTGTAATATAGGGAGCGTACCAATAGCTCTAACAAGCCTTTATTGATGGATGTTGAGGAGAAAGCCTATAAAATCTCTATCTAGAATTATTCCAATCAGACCGATTTACTGTATTATATTATATTATGCTTCCCATATTATATTTCTATAATACAAGCTTAAAAAGCAAAGTTGTGTAATGTATGACTTGATTATGAAGCATCTTGTATACAAAACACGTTTATCAGTTCTTTATTAGCTTTTGCCTTTTTGTATTTAGATTTTGTTTATTTATTTGTACTTGATTGTTACATAGCACATATTTATGAATCCTTTAATTCAATGCAGTATATTTCATTTTTGAAATAAAACTTTCTTACAATTCAACTTTTTACATTTTTCTATTGTAAGTAAAAGTTATGTTATAATAGACCATAACTTAAATGTTTCATAACTAGTAATAATTTAAATCTCCAGAATTAGTTATATGTTATGATTCTATAAACAATAAAAAGTATTCTGTACTGTGGGAATTTCAAGATGATTACACCCTTCTAGAGTCCCTACCTTGCATGAGAGTGTCGTAGTGAAAATTACACTACAGAAATATCCATTAACTGGATAATCTCTAGTTTGAGTGACTAATAAAAAATATTAATATACTTCCATCAAATGGTTTACGTCAAAGTTATGAGGATGATAAGTTTGACACCTAATAATTAAACTGTAGTAATAGTTATCCGTATATATTGAACAATGATAAAGGTATATGTCAAAGATTGTGATCTGAGCCCAATTATGAATGTTGGTTCAGCATTAAATGTACGCCTTGGTCATATGTTTATTTTTTTTTAAGTGTCATAGCATCGGCCGGGACGCGAACCCGCAACCCGGGCAATTGCCTGCAAGTGCAAGGCAGTCATGCTGACCTCTCAACCACCAATGCAAGACTGGTCATATGTTTATGATTACACTCCTTCACAAAGTGTTAAAAATGGATAGAAACCAGTCTTCCTTATGTGAAAATTACACTAGAGAAATATTCCTTAACTGGACAATTAGCGTAATGAATGACTAATAAAAATTATTAATATACTTTCATTAAGTGAGTTGTGTTAAAGTTGTGAGGGTAGTAATTTTGACACTTACTAATTAAACTGTAGTAATTGGCTATCTGTACATATTGAACAATAATAAAGGTATATGTAAGATATTGTGATCTGAGCCAACTTATGAATGCTAATTCAGCATGAAATTTGCATGAAATTTACATCTTGGGAATCATATATCTTTGGTATATATTTATGACTACACCCATCCACAAAGTATTAAAAGCGGATAGAAACTAGTCTACCATATGTGAAAATGGTATAGTGAAAATTACACTACAGAAATATTATTCATTAAGTGGATAATCTTTAGTCTAATGGACGACTAAAAAAATTAGTAGTGTACCGCCATTAAGTAGTTTGTTCAAAATTGTGAGGGTAGTAAGTTTGGCACGTTAATTAAACTGTAATAATTAGTTATCTATATATAAAGATATGCGCATGTAAGAGATGGTGATCTGGGTCAGCTGATGAGTGCTGGTTTAGCATGAAATGTTTATCTTGGGGATTAAAATCTTTTTCACATCTTTGGTATGTTTATGACCACACCTTTTCACAAGGTGTTAAAACTGATAGAAACCAGGCCCTACCTTATGTAAGATTGGTATAGTGAAAATTATACTACAGACATATTCATCAAGCATCACAACATACAAAAAGTAAATGTACACCAAACATGTACAATGAGAAATAAACAAACTGATGGTTATTATTTTCATCATGCCGGAATTTTCCCAAATTTTATCAAGCTTTTTTATTTTTTTTTTTAATCTTTAATAGGATTGATTCTTGTAAATGTGTCATTATTTTTAATTTATATGATGGTACGCTTATATACTATTCAAACTAAAGTACAGTTGTTTTTTTACTGTTATTTTACATATATCTCACTAGGGGTTTTCAATACTTCTGCATTAATTAAAAGCAAATTCCTATAAAATGTTTTCAGTCATAGCTTAAATTTTTTTCAAATTTTTTATTTGATTTGTTTTTAAAGATTAGTTGTTTAGTGGTATCTTAAGCATCCATGTAGCATTAATGATAATGAGAAATTGTTGAATATTGAAATGATAGTAATGAAGGAAAAGCAAAATTAATATACACAGAGTCAAAACACCCCATCACTAGCGCCACTCATTGCAAGCCAGAGTAGCCTATGGTTGTAGGACAGTTTTTGCACATAAAATCCCTATCTTGGGCCTACTCATCTAATGTTGCCAGATTAGTTTCTAGCTTGTGGCTTTCATCATTGAGGAGCCCTGGATCTGAGAGCACTGCACCTAGATCTTACGATCTAATGCAATCCTCCAGCAGTAAATTTTTACTTTTTTAGCTATAAAGCTATAAAACAGCAAAACTCTCCATACAGTGGTGCCATCCTGTGTCAACCAGAGTAATCAATGGATGCCAGAAGACTTTTGCATAAAATCCCCATCTAGTGCCTACTCATCCAAAATCTCCAGAATAGTTTCTGGCTTGCGGCCTTCATCAGTGAGGAGTCTTGGATCTGAGAGCACTGCATCTAGATTTTAGGATCTAATGCAACCCTCCACCAACCACCTTTTATCTCTACTTAACTACAAAACTATGAGAATGAAATTGAAAACATAATAATATTTTTAATCTAAGCTCAATAGTTTATACATTTAAGTGTGGTTCTGAACTGAGTTCAGAGCCATATGACTATGTAAGCTATTGAGCTTAGATTACAAATATTTTTGTGTTTTCAATTTCATTCTCATAGTTTTGTAGTTAAGTAGAGAAAAAAGGCAGCTGCTGGAGGATTGCATTAGATCCTAATATCTATGTGCAGTGCTCTCAGATCCAAGTTGGGGATATTGGATGAGTAGGCAGTAGATGGGGATTTTATGCACAAGCCTTCTGGCATCATTGATTATTCTGGTTGGCACAAGGTGGCACTACTGTGTGGAGAGTTTTGCTGTTTAATAACAGTTATGTGTAGCATAAGAAATGGTGATCATGTGATGTTTAGTGGTTTAACTATAAAGCTTTGAGTCCAAAATGAAAACCCAATAATGTTTTCAAGTTAAGCTTATTAGCTTGTATAGTTATATAGATCTGAATCCAGTTCAGCATCCATACTTTTTGGTGTCTTTTGTTCTTCAATAACCATAGCCACCATAATCCTATTGGGAATGATTGGTATTAAACCATCAAACATCACATGCTCACAAAGCTGTTTTTACAGAGGCAAAACTCTCCATACAGTAGCGCCACTCAGTGCAAGTCAGATCTATACAAGATAATGAGCTTAGTTTTGGACTCAAAGCTTTATAGTGAGCTAAAAAAGTAAAAGGTGGCTGCTAGAGAGTTGTATTAGATCTTAAGTTCTAGGTATGTTGCTCTCATATTTATGGCTCCTCAATGATGAAAGCCATAAGCTAGAAATTAGTCTGGCAGTATTAGATGAGGAGGCACTAGATAGGGATTTTATGCACAAACCTTCCTGCATCCAGTGAATACTCTGGCTTGAACTAATTTTGCCTCTGTGAAAAACAGTTTGTGTAAGCATAAAAATGGTGATCATGGTTTAATACAAAATTAATATACTTTATTTTTAAGTTGAAATCTTTATTAACTCTTAAAGCTCGTGAGTAAAAAAATTGCACTGAAGGTTGCATATATCCGAGAAATACATTCATTAATAATATGAACTGAAGTGTAAAAAAAAAAAAAAAAAACTTAAATGCTGAAAATTTGCATTTATTCTATTTACATAATAAAGTACTTGATTTTTTTATTTATTTTCAATTGGTTTAAAAATTGTTAAATATAAAAAATATAAAGGTCGCAGTCAAAAAATTGCAGCAAAAGTCCTGTGTATCCAGAGATAAGTTCATTTTTAATATGTGTTTAAATGTGACAAAAATTTAAAAAACTTTGCAAATTTTCATTTATTGTATTTATGCAATAAAATATTTTTTTTTTTTAAGTTGTAATCTAGAAATGATTTTTACAAATACACCAATGTTGATTTTGGAGTTTTGGTTTCTTTCATATACAAATTTACTAGCAAATATTACACATCCTTAATGAAATGTGTTATAACCAAACTGACAATTTGATTGTTATAGTTTAATATTATTCCCATATACAATGCAAAGCTAATCATGATTTTGAATTGTATGCACATGATATATGGAACAATATTTAAGAAAATAATTTGCTGTATTTCTCAGGTTAATCGCAACTTTTGGCAGTTTACTAATATCCAGCTATTGTAAAATTACAGTATTAGCATTCAGGTATATTTTAAGAAAATATTCAATTAATCTACACTTATTTAAATACAGTACTACATTTTATTAAATTATATTCATGGACATCTTTATCTCAGACAGCAAGCTCAAATAGTTTCTCGTTGTGCCTTGTAAATTAAGAATCTCATATAAAAAAATAATTATCCTTTCCTATGGAAAAATATTTAATTCGTTACTTCATATTCAAAATATGTAATAAATGTAAAAATTCTATTTAAAAATTTGAAAAAAGTGATAATTAATGAATAAAAATGATTAATTACAGATATTATTAATAAAAAATATATCCTGGGGTCAGTATAATATGGGACATATTTCATTTGCTGTAAAAAAAAAATTTATTGATAATTTTAAAGTTTATAGCCACCATTTTGAATTTACTACATGGAATGATGTTGATAATCTGATGAATCTTAAAATGAAGGATGCATTTTAAAAAATATCAATTATTTTTTTACAGCCATGCTAAATATCTTAATAAAAATCAATGATTTGATTTTTATTTTTTTTACAAAAATCCAGTCTTAATTAAATTAAAATTTGATCCAGAAATTTATTGTAAAAGTCGCTGCTGTAGTTTTAGTAATGTAACTAATTAATTTTTTTTTTAGGTTGTTAACATTTTTTGTAGATTTCTGATGTCTTTCATTATTTTGGATATACTAGAAATTCTGCTACAGACAAATTAGGAGGATAACAATTAAAAACTTAATCAGTAAATATTTTAAACTTTTTTTATATGTCAAAGCATTGATCGGGAAGCAAACCGGAAGGCAGCTATGCTAGCCGCTAGGCCACCAACGCTGACGTATCTTAAAAACTTTTTTTAGTACTCTTTAATCATAAAAGTTGATTATTAATTGTATATTGCATGAAATAATCCCCCTAGCCAAAATTTTTTAGATTTATAATATGGCATTTTTGCTTTGAATGGAATGAAAAATTTACAAGAATATTAAACAAAAATTGAGAAAACATTTTAATTAATACTGTTCTGTGTACACATTTTTAAATTTTATTTTATTTTTTATAAAATATAGAATTTTATTCAGAAATTTAGTTACAATATATGATAATAGCTAAACATAGGATATATTACATGATAATTAGTGGGATGAAAGCTCACTATTGATATCTTGTTTGACATCAGCTAAAAGGACTAATATTAAGCATATCAGCAAGGAACGAGTCTGGAATAGTATCCTGTTGATATAGATGACCAAGCGTGCATGTCTCATATAGTTCAGCGATAGGTCTAAACCTTTGTCCATGCTCTACATGACCAAATTGACCCTTCAAACCGGAGGTTACTTCCATAACAACTCAGGATCTGGGCAATAATCATGCAGAGCAGGGTAATTTATCACAAAGGTATGCAGGCCATTCAGCCTCAAATTACTCTCCAGGGAAGATTTCTATTTAGGAGTGAAAGGGATCAGCTTTGGGGGCCAGATCAATAACCTCCATGTGCAGTCATAGATGTAAGAGGGGGCCAAATTCTGGTCCCTTTTCTGAATTTTTTCCATTTTGTTAATATAGAGTTCAAGTGGACGCTCTAGTGCATGATTAAAGGTGAGCCAGCACCGTGTGTACCATAGCGAAAACAGTACAAATGTCGTATCTCTGGGATGGATCCACATAGTATATTATCAATGAGAGTCGACAGGGCAGGCGTATTGTTATTTAACATGGAGACTATAAGGACTCTGTAGGGGTGAAGGGAAACACAGTGGCAGAGGAGGTGAAGACAAGTTTCATCCTCTCTGAGGCATAGTGAGCAAGTGGACTCTATGTTTGAGAATCCTCGGTGATGCACCAGAAAGTGTTTAGTAGGCAAGGCGTTACTATTTATCTTCAGGAAATCAAAATATTTGGGTTCAAGAAACCATCGCTTAAATTTCTTGATTAGCAGATGGTTGTTAAGCCTAAGGATAGTTGATCCTGCAGAAACATCAGGATTAAGGATGTAGTATGCATCCCAGAACTTGATTTTCATTGAGGACGATTTTATAGGAAGCATAGTATGTTTGGAGATGACATGCGAGGGCTGCCAGCCGGTCAGTACCAATAGGGGGCGGCTTATCTGTGGGAGTGACCTCTCTGGAATGTGAGTAGTTAGGATATTGCAGACACATTCTGTAGAAAGAATTGTAGGAACGTTGGAATATGAAAGTATCTATGGAATGTAGGGGTAATCCATTGAGTTTTGTGTGTTTCTGTAGATTTCTCAAGCTTATGGTTGCACTTTTCCCCCCTCTAATCAGATCAGTGCACATCTTGTGTATTTTCCTGATGAAGACTTTGGTAAAATTGACTACTGGGGTGAAATAGGATATTCTAGGGAATATTGGTATGTTGATGAGGGAGGACTTGGCGAACATGGACATGTAAACTTTGGATAGAGAGGATGTGATTCTCTGTGTGGATTGAATCCTTGGATAGATCTCCTCATGGCAGACATGGATTCAAATATAGGGAAGCCCAAGAAGTTCTGAGGCTTTGCTACAAATGGTCCTGGAATGGTCTTACCTGAAGATATATACCAGGCAGATGACTTGGCCATATTAAATTTGAGGCCGGATTGATCGGAGAATTCTTTAAGTATTGATAAAGAGTCTTGGAATTAATTTTTTTTGATGGAAGGAAAATGGCCAAGTCATCCATATCTTTTAGATAAATGCTTAGCTTGAGTTGGTTTTTTGAATCTAATGTCCCAACTCCTCACTGAAGAGACCCATAGGTCGAAACCGGTCTGGGGATGGGGACAATCTAAGATAAAGATGATTTGAATGCCTTCTCTTGTAATAGCATTTATCGTAATATAAAAAAAGCTTGTTTAGAGCGTTAGCATGCTCTTAAGTTTACATATAGGTGATGTGATGAATTCATGTATTTAAAATTGGGATATAAATGCCAGGAAGAGATCTCTCAATTTGAAGAAGCAGAGGGTTGAGGTAAGTAATGAAAAACAGGGCACTCAGAGGAGAGCCTTGTGGAATGGTTGGATGTGGTGTAGAATGGGGGAGAAAGCTTCCCATTAAGTGAGATGCTCAATTCACGATTGTAAAGGAGGTTTCTAATAATATTTATGGTTCCAGTAGAAATGTCATGCTCACCAAGTAAGTTTAAAAGGGTAGTGAGTTGAATAGAATCAAAGGCAGCTGCAATGTTGAGCTGCACAACCACTGGTCTAGATTGCCTGGGGGATCTGATGTGGTCAGTAATGATTTTAAAAAGATTGATAGCATTTTTGGTTGAGCTGCCCTTTTTTGCAAATTGATATTGCGAAATAAGGGGAAGAATATTGTTTTGAATTTTGTCCTTGATGATAGGTTCGATGACCTTGACCATCAGTGGAGTCATAGAGATGGGCCGCAGGTTCAATTTTATTTTTAATGTATTTTGTTATATATAATTAAAGCTTATTTTTAGTTATGTACTGAATGAAATTTGTAGTAACATTTTTTTGTTTGGTATAAAACCTTCCATTATCTTAAGTGTATCAAAATCCCATTACAGATGGCTTGCAAGTACCAAATAAAAATTAACTATGCAAATCATATTTTGTTTACTGCAAATGATCAAAGTCTGTTTTTGATTATATATTGCACTACATGAAACTTGTGCCTGTTTGCAGTCTACAATAAGTCTAATTTACTTAGGTGCGCTACAAATTACAGTACAGATTGTTTTACAATGACATTGGGATATTTTGGTATTGTTCTATTAGCTAGGATCAGCCATTTGCTGGCCTTGTTGCTATGAAAAATCACAGAAATGTAATGCATAAAATATTATACAACACTGTACCATACCCCCACCTTTAATGGGAATATCACCATTTTATGTGATGTTGCTTTTATGATGTTGTTATTCTATTTTATTAATATCCATTAAACAAGTTTCAATTTTTTTTCAATGATCTTTACAGCGGATAATTGAACCTTAATTGAAATAAGTATAAACTGATGATGATTACTATGGCAAATTAATCTTAATGTAAAGATTTATGTGCAAAAGGAGGCTGTAATTATAAGGGGGGGGGGCGTATGTTACTTGCACGAGATTAAAAATGGGATTTTTTTTCTCCAAAATATTTAAATTACGTTTGTACAAATTGAACATCATTTTAAAAAATCAGGCATATATTAGACTCAAGCCCTGATTAGTGCATAGTAAGCAAAAGTTGGTCTATATATAGATAAGTTTGAAGGACAATATTCATTTGTTCTTTGAAATTTTTGCAAATAATGCTTTAGAGCTGCAGGAAATGTTGCAGGAGTTATTAAATGAAAGTAGGACTGAAGATAAATGTTAAAAAGACTAAAGTAATATTTAATGGATTTTCTCAAAATATGAAAATAAAGATTATGATGAGTTAGAAGTTAACAGTTACAAATACCATGGTCAGGTTATTAATAGAGATGGAAGCATGATGTATGAAATTAATCATAGAATTAAACTTGGTTGGAGTGTTTTTGGTAGAAAAAACTTGATACTAAAAGGAAATATGCCTATGTGTTTGAAAAGGAAGGTTTTTAATAAATGTATTTTACCAGTTCTTACTTATGGATCTGAGACTTGGACTCTTAACAGAAAAGCAGTACAGAGACTTGAGACCACTCAAAGAAGTATGGAGATATGCATGTTGGGAGTAACAAGAAGAGATCGAAAACACAATATATGGGTAAGAGAACAAACAGGTGTTACTAACCTCATTAAAAAAATTTAGGACAAGTGGAATTGGGCTGGACATATTGCTAGAAGAGATGATAATAGATGAACAATTGAAATCTTAAACTGAATTCCAAGAGATTGTAAAAGACCCAAAAAGATATCACATGTGAGATGGATGGATGAAATTAGAAAGTGTGCAGGAGTGATATGGAGAAGAGAAGCTAAAAATCAGAGATGGATTGAACTTGGAGAGACCTTCATGCTACAGTGGATTGATAATGGTTGTTGATGATGATGATATAACAATAAATACTGTTACATAAAAATAAAATATTTATCAATAATTAAAATACAGTAAATATACATGTATATTAAATCCACTACTCAGTGCAGTTTTGAATAATTATGCAAGTGGGTACTATAATCGCGAGAGAAGATTTAATCATCATAGATTTTACTTCCCCCATTATCTATATATTCTGACGTCTTATATATGCAATTAGTCCATAAAACAATAAAGCCTCTTACAGTTACAAATAATAAATTAATTAAAATCATTTATAGTAAAATACTACAATTTTGAATTTGAGTTTCTACTTAAATATATGTATGAAATAGGTGCTGAGTTTTGAGTTGATATTTTGGATCTAGTATCCGAATATTCTAGCTCTTCACCAACGTGAGTCATAAGCTTGAAACCAGTTGGTCAGGAGATGAGAGTGTTCTGCATAGAGATTTTAAATATTTTCTCATTCACCTGTTTGAGCTATTGGTATGCTCTCTGTATTGCATTTTTGTACATACAAGCTTATAAAAGTAATGTCACGTTATATATGACTTGCTTTTTAAATTATTATAATTTTACCTTTAAGGCTTTGGCTATTCTGAGGCTATTAAAATATGGTAGATCTGAATTTAGTTCAGTCTCATATAGCTATTTAAGTTAGATAGCTGGATTTAAAGACATTTTCATGTCCGAAAATTTCAGAGTTTCTATTTAAATATACGTATGAAATAAGTGCTGACTTTTGAGTTGATATTTTAGATCTAGTGTTCGAATATTCTAGCTCTCCATTGACATGAGTCATAAGCTCGAAACCAGTTGGTCTGGAGATGGGAGTGTTCTGGATAGAGATTTTAAATATTTTTTCATACCGCACTTATTAATTAAGAGCTTGTTTGAGCTATTGGTATACTCTCTGTATTGAATTTTGATCTTTATAAATCATAATCTTTCAATGCGTTATATGTTATATTTTATAAATATAAATATGTATAATTAACAACACTCATCGATGTTATTGGAAACTAGAGTATGAAATGTATGTATTATCCTGATTTAAGAATGGCATAAATTATTCTGAAATTTACGATTAAATAGTTAATGTAGGGGATTTAAATAGTTAAAAGATAATGTGGTGTATTTTTAATGACTGCGATCTTAAATAAAAAATGTTTTGTAAATGTAAATATTAAATCTTATAGCTTAATAATGTATATGACATTTAAAAGAAAGTAATAAAACCTCCTAAAGCTATATGTAAACACTATCCATACATCAATAAATGCAAAGAAAAAAGTAATATTCTGCATTATTGATGTATGAGTGTTGTTTGTACATAGCTTTAGGAGGTTTTAGTTATTTATATTTTAAATACTGATTTTTAATTTAAATATGTTGCATTTAAATTTACAATAAATATATATTAATACTAAAAATTAATTTGTATAATCCATAAAATATTTTCATAAACAAAATTAAAAAAATAAATTTAATTTTTATCCCAATTTTTTTCCATGATATTTTTTAACATTAACAGTATGATCTATAAAAAATTGTTTATCGTTGATCATATTATATAACTAACATGAATTATGGCAAATGTCTTTAGTGTAATATATAATTACATTGATAGTAGTTAATCCCTCTAACACAATGCCATTCTAAATCACCACATGGAAATATCAACCAAATTGCCAGCCTAGCTTCTGGCTATTGTTTCTTTTCGCTGGTCATTATAGAGATACGTAAAAAATATAAGGGATTTGAACGAAGACTTGCATCAGCCTGGGATTTGGGCATTCCATTATCAGATTTTCAATGGTATGGATGGCTGAAGAGTTAGAGGTTGGAGTAGATTGAAGCCTGTTCACTAAAGTATGAGGGTTTGCTATCTTAATATAAACTGAGCACTGATTGTATGTGTGTGGGTCCAACTGATGAGTGCTGGCTGGACATTCTACTGATTGCACTAAATCACACAGAATGTAAAAAAAGGCTTGTGGCTTTATTGCTCTGGAGGTCATAAGAACATTGGCACCAGAATTAATCCTGGGGCTTCGTGATCGCAGATCAGATACTATACCAACTGCACCAAACCAACGATCCCTTTTAAGCTTTGTATAACCAGAATTAACTAAATTATTTCTTTTACTATTTTAGTGTATGGGTGAAAAGCTTTGTAAATTCTGATTAGGTTTTATTTTAAGCGGAATGGGATCTAAACTATTACAATATATATGTATATTGAATTCATGGCATTCTTTCCAGGAGCTTAACATGTAATAAAAATATTATAGCTGATGTTTCAGTATAATAACAAATACATATTCTGGCGTAGAGATTTTTAAAAGGCCCAAGAGCATAAATACTTAGAAAGAAAATTAACAATATTTGGAAAAAAGCTATTGGGGGATCCAATATTTTTAAAAAGTTTTCAACCAATAGAATTTGAGAATGAGGAGAAAATAACAAAAGAAAAAATAATTTTCGATCTCACCAGACATATCTTATGATTTGAGAAAAAAAGCTCTGTGGAACGCACTTGTTATTGTACTAAAACATCAGCTATTATATTTTTATTACACAGAAGTTCCTGGAAATAATACTATGAATTCATTAAACATACAAGAAACTCAATTTTACCCCTAATTGCCTAAATTTGTTAACACTGTTTGTAGTGAATTACTTTAAAGTAAAATATTATAATACCTGTATATTATGAGACCCACAGAATTTATTGGCAATGAATACTGCTAATCAAGTAAGAAGAAAATTCTACAGTATCATAAGTGTTTTTTAATATTGAATTTCAAAATCTCACACACTTCACTTTTCAGCAAAAAAAAAAAAACTTTTATTATTGATTACAGTTTCAACTGTACCGTGCAGTCTTCATCAGATCTACAAAATTTGAACATATATAAACATACAACCATTAAAATATATTTTATATAAAATTATTAAATTCCTATCAAACTTAAATTTTTTTAAAAAATATTTCCTAACCTTTTCAAATCATACAATATCATTAACATATTTACCATCTTATTTTATATTCTTTAAAAATCTTTTTTACCCTCTTTCTTTATAACACATACCTATATATATAACTTTAATACATATAATATTACAGTATAAAATAATTTTAATTACAATACTCCCAAAAATTTTTTTTATTTATTTAATCACTATCAATATATTCTTTCTTTATCTTTTATTCTAACTAAATATTTATTTCCATTCATTTTTCCTTCTTAATTATTCCATATAAATTTTTTTTACCTTAATCTATTTTTTCAAATGTCCTCCATTTTACTCTAATAATTTAACTTCCTTTTTAACCTCTCTTTCATATTCTATCCTACAGCTCCAACCCTTAGAAAAAGCTATGATCCCAGACTATAGACTGATTATTCAAACAGCGATTTAATAAAATATAAAATTCATACTAAGCTTAACTTCAAAATGATAATCACTAAAATTATACTTAGAAATGCAATTATACTAATTCTGTTATATTCAAAACACCCTCCCAAATATATTTCAGCACTGCCCTCTGTGAATAAAGTCTGAACTTCAAACAGTTAATTCAAATGGATCTTCTTTTGAATTGAATACTGTAAATGATATTATATGTTGAAATTCAGATAACTGAAGAAGTGGGCAGAACTTCATATATGGAATCAGTTTTTATTTCAATATTATTCTGCTTGCCAATGTATATTTTTTAAGTGCTTCACAGCTTTATAAGATACGATGTGTTATTTTGATATTTAAAAAAATACTAAAAACTATTAAAATTAAATTCAGCTTATTAAAATATGTAGAAGCTGAATTCACTTTACTTATTTATTGCTAATTATATCTATAGCTTAGTAAAAAGATGGACAGTCAAAATCTTAAAACCGAATTCCAAGAGTTTGAAAGACCTAGAAAGAGACCACATGTGAGATGGGTGGATGAAAATAAGGAAGTGAGCTGGAGTGGTGTGGAGAAAAGAGGTTAGATATTGAAGAAGATAGACTGAATTTGGAGAGATCATCCTACATAATGGTTGAAATTGATGATCCAGAGCTTAATTCAAATTTTGGAATGTTGAAACCCTTATGTTGAATACAACTATATTGCTTGTATTTGCTAACTGCAATTTTCATTATATCCAAATTTGACTTATGGAATCCAATTCATTTTCTTCAATTCTGCCTCTGAATTACTTAATCTATGGATTATTTGTTTACAACAGGGATGGGCAATTGTTTTGGCTCAGGGGCCACAGAAGTTGGTAGAGGGCCACTTTGTGGAAGCAAAGGTTAGTAGAGGACCACATCTTTTTTTCATGACACAATGAACACACTGCTTTATTTTCTGTATTATGAAAGATATATTTGTTTGTCCATTCTTCGTTAAACACGTGACATTCACCACCGATTTTACATTTTTTGGAGGGTTCATGGTTTTACTAAAGTTGTAAATGTATATGTTTGCTAATGCAAAGACAGAATTGAAATTAACCAGATCAACTGGAAAAGCACTGTGCATGGATATGGGCGTGGCCACCCTAATGGAAAATGTGAGACGAATCTTCAGTCATACATGGGAAGGAAATCTCAGTTCAAGGCGGATTTTTCTGATTGTCTTGGCGGGCCGCATAAAAACTTTTAGTGGGCCACATGTGGCTCTCAGGCCGCTATTTGCCCACTGCTAGTTTGCAAGATTTCTTATAATGGATTTGGCTTAAATGTGATTTTTTACAATCAAAGTTTACAACTTTAAAATGTATAGTGTTTTAAATATAAATGAAACACACACAAATAACATGCAGTCACTTTAACTATATTGCGAGAAGTAAAAAAAATACTTGATTACATTTTCAAAAGTGCTTTCAGATTAAAAAATGTTTAAAAACAAATTCCTATTTCTAATGCAATTTTTTTTTTTTTAGTTTTTATCTTACTTTTGAATGAAAATGTAAAAGAGATAAATTATCAAGGACATCAAAAAATATTAAAGGAAAATTCAAGCTCTAATAGTTTAAGAAAAAAAGATACTATAATTATTCGATTCAATACAATAGATCTCTGCTACATTTCAATATTTCTTAGTGAAAGAGAAATTTTCATTCGGTTCAGTCATTCATTATAGTAACTTTTTTTTCTTTTCCTTAAAATTTTAAAGAAAAGACACGCTGAACGAAATTATTATATTTACCTAAGTAGTATACCCCCCCCCCCCTTATCATAATCAAGGTAATAATTTTAAAAAATGAATTTAAAAAAATATTTATGGAGGGCGGGGTATTCAAGTTAAAAGGCAAAAATACGTATATTGGAAATCATTTATTTTTTTTACATGTTTGTGCTGATATATATCGGTTGTATAAGATAAGCGTGGATAGCTAAAAAGAGCTTGGAAGGCTGGTTTCAAACCCTTTCTAATTACATCTAAAGTTCAGTATGTACATTATATTTCCATTTAAATATTACAGATTCAGCCTGTGTTCTGCTAATTCCTTTTCTGTGCATTAAATGGACATATTAAGGCCCTATATTTGAGAGATCAGAGTGCCTTAAAGTCAACATGGGTATGACGACAATTAAAACAGGCAAAACTCTTCATACAGTATTGCCACTCAATGCAAGCCAGAATAATCAATGGATGTCAGAAAGCTTGTGCATAAAATCCCCATCTAGTGCCTACTCATCTAATATCCCCAGACTAGTTTCTGGCTTGTGGCCTTCATCAGTGAGGAGCCTTGGATCTGAGAGCACTGACCTAGATCTTCTGGCATCCATTGATTACTCTGGCTTGCACTGCGTGGCAGTACTATATGGAGAGTTGTGCCTGTTTTAACAACAGTTATAAGTAAGCATAAGAAATGGTAATCATGTGATGTTTAATATTGGCATCAACAAGGGCTTTGAGCATTTCATTATCAGATTTTCAATAATATGAATGGCAGAAGAGTTGGAGAGTGAAAAACATTGAAACCTGTTCATTAAAGTTAGAACACTTGCTGCTTAGTATTAACAGAGCACTGATTATATATATATGTGGAAGATGGTGAATTGGACCAGCTGATGAGTGCTGATTTTAGTCATGGGTATCGGTTATATAAGATGGAGTAAATAGCTGAAGGGAGTTTGAAAGTCTGTGTTCAAATCCCTTCTAATTGCATCTAAGTTCAGTATACACATTATACTTGTTTTCAAATATCGTGTGTAAAAATATTATATACATAAACAGTTCGCTATATATATATGTCTGTGTATAAAGTTATGTGCGGTTATAATTCATAATACGTATAATGTGTAAAAACATGACAAATTAAAGAAATAAGTATCTAGAATCTAGACATTGTAACTAGCATTACAACTTTGAATGTACTGTGCTATAAAGAACATTGCAAGTGATTTACAGTTTTACAACAAATAGCTATTAAATTTATAAACATGTGATGGGGAGTTCAGGGTAGTCCTATAGTTAGCTAAATGTAAAATTAAGATTCAACAGATGTTGTGTGTGTGATAATCTCATCGGTTATTTTTCAAAAACTAACATTTGAATTAAACCACTAAACATCACATGATTACCATTACTTAAGCTAACTCAAGCTGTCATAACAGACATTGTGATGTGCAATACCTTTTCCTTTGCCGAAGTTAGGAATCTCTGACACTATGCTCAGAAAAACCTGTTAGCGACCTTCCCTTTCCATTCCCCATCGCAAGCTTTCTCCATATTCTTCTCTACCCTGCTCCATCCCATTTCCACAACAGCATTTTTGTCCAAGCTACGACTTTTACATCTAGATCCACCTTATATTTTTCCAAACCCATCATAAAAACCAAGAACTCACTTCATCATTTCTACCCTTTCTGCTTGTAAGCATTTACATTCAATTAACAGATGCCTAATATTTTTTAATTCTTGAAAACCATACTAGGTTTCTCAAAACCTCTTATCTATGACTGGAAACAATCTATTCTGGACATAAGAACAATATCAGATCTCCTGCATGCTGAATGCGAAAATGGAGGAAAAACCATCATTTGCTAATCTAACTTGGACATCTGAAAAACTGAATGTACTTCTTTAAATAAATCTGATTATAAAATACTATTACCTTCTGATCATGGTATTTTTAGATCTTTTTTAGATCTACTGAAAATAAAATAGGAAGCAAAAAAATATTATAATCGTATTAAACTGGAGAATGGTAAGGATGACAATTTGAAAAGATGGAGATTTTTTTGATCATTTTTACAATAATAATACAAGTATCTGAGTGATATTTTCATCTGATCAATATTCAGTTTGATGAAATTAAAACTGACCGATTTTCCTATCATTAGTTATTGTTTTTTTTTCATGAGGATTACTCTATATTTTGGGAGCCTTTTTCTAATGATATGATAATATATGATAGGAAATATCAACCATATAAGTGATTTAGTCATCTATCCCGAATAAATGACAATCTAATAGATTAGTTAGCCGTGACAAACATGAAACATTTCATATTTAACACTATAATAGTCATAGTATAGATATTTAATATTACACGAAGAATAAAGTGTTACCTTTTTGTCTATAAATAGTCAAACTAATTATCAAACAAGCTTGGGATATCTATGCCTATATATATATATATATATTACTAAATTGAACACAATAATATTTACGATCTACCTTTTTATAAGAATTTGAATTACAGTTGGATGACTATGCTAATCAAAGACGAAAGAAAAAAAATTTCTCTAAATCGGTAACTTAAGAATTGATTGCTTATCTAGTATTAATTTAAAATTTACATTTCATAAAGTAGTTCTGTATATGAAGGCAAAAGAGAAAGTTAAATTTGGGAAAATTATTAATAAAATGACATGGTAATTAGCAAAGAGTAAAACAAAAAAAAATATTGCTGGTTCAGCACAAAATACATCTTGGGGGGTCATTTGTCTTTTATTATATCTTTATTTATATAAATAAATAAGTATGGAGGTGTTTATTATATCTATAAAAATATTGTATTTTATTTAATGAAATGTTATTTTGGATATTGAAAAGATAATGTAATTAGTCAAAACTAATTTCTAATAATAAGTAATGGTACTCAGATATGTTGCATGTAATCTAAGTGTTGGTGTAAAGTTAAGCTGATTATAATGGCATTTCCAGTTACTTAGGAAGCGGCTAACTTAAGCAGTGCTAACGTGGAAAATGGAAATAGTTGAAAATCTTACTATGCTAAGAAAAACTTTTATTAGTGCACAGGTCAATTAAATCTACAATTATGTAGCCCCCCTATTGTGTCATTTCTCCCTGCACCAATTGCTGATGAACTAGAACAAACAATGATTCTGTCAATAATGAAGCATCCAGCCATATCATTATTCTACCTAGAGAAGAACTCGAGAAATAGTCCAAATGAAGCCTTGAATTTTCTTGATACTGTCTTAAAGATAATTTTTTCAAAAGTGTTCAAACCTATTTTACTTGAGTAAAAAACAAAATTAGAATTCTGATATAAGATCGATATTAATTTAGATTGAAAAATCTTTACCAAAATAATAATAGTGATAGAAAAATTAATATTCTCTGTACAATTTTTAATATATATTTTTTAAAATATGCATTTAAATTTTTCTTAACATAATTTTTTGAAAAGTAAAGCAAATAGAATTTATATATAATTTCTAATTCCATGATTAACATTTATTATAACTTACATATTTCTATTTGTTGATTGTATTATTAAGATTATAGGTGGTTATTCGTTGATATATTGATAAAACCATCAAATCATTATATGATCACCATTTCATATGCTTACACATGGTGTTAAGTGCAAATCTTTGTAATCAATGGATGCAGGAAGGTTTGTGCATAAAATCCCCATCTAGTGCCTACTCATCCAAATCCCCAGACTAGTTTTTAGTTTATTTTGAATAATATTTATTTTATAAAGCGCAAACAGTATTGAAATTAAATTGAGAGACTGCAAACCTCTCGCGCTCATTACTATCTAACAGCCAATCAGATCGCAAATACAAGACAGAGAATTTAACAAGAAAAGGGCAATCCACCCTCTTCTTTACTTGTCTTTCTATATATATCCAAGCCAGTCTAAAGTATTTAGATCTGAAAGCGTGAATCTTAAATATCTTCACACTGTACGTTTGTAATTTAAACTCAGTGAGTTAAGTGTGAAGATATTTAAGATTCACGCTTTCAGATCTAAATACTTTAGACTGGCTTGTATATATAGAAAGTCAAGTAAAGAAGAGGGTGGACCACCCTGTTCTTGTTAAATTCTCTGTCTTGTATTTGCGATCTGATTGGCTGTTAGATAGTAATGAGCACGAGAGGTTTGCAGTCTCTCAATTTAATTTATTTTGAATAATAATTGTAATAATAATAATTATATTGTACCAGATCCATCCGCAGATGAACTCACTTACACATATATATGTTTTGGCTGGTTTCAAACTTTTTCATAATACATTTATAATCTTATTTAATTATAAATGTTAAGTGAACGAACTGGCATGTTGGAGGGAAATATTATTGATAGCTTTAACTATCAACAATACCCACAATCAGATCGTAGCCCACCTCGGCTGCTAGATTCAAACCCCTACTATCCCAAACATTTTATTTGTTTCGGAGTAAATCCCGGGCACCAGCTAGTCAAAGACTAACGTATTCGGACAGTAGGCTCATAATCCAGTGCTCGAAACAATCCCAAAACTAGCCCAGTCTAATTTTAATCAATAATAAAATATGGATAAAAGATTGATAAAAAGAATTGACTGACAAATAAAGTTTTAGTTTAAAGACAATTTATTTTAACTAACAATAATTATACTAAATTTAAATATCTTTATAATTTTTAACTAACATAATATTGGTATTTTTGTCACGCACATTTTAAATTAACACAATATATCTTATGAGAAAGCATAAATAATATTTGACATTTATAAAATCATAAAGCATTCACAAACATGCACATCAATAGTTCATTTTATGCATGCTTATAGAGTTCAAATTACTTGTCTCTGGAGGCTTTGCAAATAATGTGGTGCCTACTATATATAAATGAGAATAAGAAAATGTTTTACCTAGGATTTTTGGAACGTGGATATTGCTTGTTGTTTGTTAGCTGCTTCTAATGAAGTATATCTAACCGGTTAGATTTGACGTTTCTTGAGGAGATTTGATGCTAATCCGCTGGTATTATTCTTGGAGACAGTTGAACATTGACGGAGGATTTCTGAGCTGTTAAGTAGACATTATTTCATGGGCAGATTTTGCTGTATCACTGGACTAGGGCTAAAGTAAGAGTGTATGTTCCCAAAAGCTGCTCAGCACTGCATTTCTGTTTCTGGATACATAATATAACTGCACTGTTATCTCTTGACTAGACTAGATTAAAAACTAGACTGAAACTGAATGTCCGATAAAATCTGGCTATTTATATATACGAAGTGTTTTCATTTTAATGTCCGCCGGCCATATGTGTTGTCAAAATTCCTTTAGTAGCTAATCCTTTTTAATCTTGTTGTTGGGTATTTCAATTAGCAGCTATCACAAATGTATTGTTTTATAATTTTGATTAGTAGCCACCCCTGTGTTTTTAAATATATTTCATTTTAATATTTATTTTCATGTTTTTCAATATGATTTTCATTTAGTTCATTTCAACATTTATTTTTAACATTTAATACGCATATACTTATTACATTCGCACGCACACATATAATTTATTATAATAAGCTCGAATGAAAAGTGATTTATATTTTAACTTTTAATTTATAATAATAACAACTCTTTAACTTTTATGAACTCTTAGTTTTTTCTATAGGAAAACTCCCCCTCCCCTCTTTTAATTAATCAATTGTAAGTTTTATTTCAAGAACTCTTCGATTTTTAAATCTTATTTTCACGAAAACAAACTGCATTTACATTTAATAAAGAAACTTTTAAACTTTTACCTATTATTTCTCTTTTAACAAAGGATTTTTATTTCTAATAATTTTTTTAAACAAATTGTTATGTGCCAATTTCAATATTGGTACAATATATGATTGCTCTATATTCTATATATATTATATGATTATTCTTTATTGGATGTGAGCATATCTTGAGAAGATTTTGAGATTGTTACTAAGAGAATGCAGGGAACTGAATATTTTTTTCTGATATCAGAAATTATTAAAAACCACACTGGAGTTACGATTGTCTTTGTCTTTTTGAAATTATGCCCAATGTCAATCATTTATTATACATTTTATAACTTGATACTGATTGTCATATATTAATCTAGTAATGGGGCAGTTATATACAGAGATATTAGAAAAATTGGTCTTTGAAGAAAAACAACTTTGTAATAAATGTGAGCAACATCATCATTGTCAACCATTACCAATCCATTGCAGGATGAAAGTCTCTCCATGTTCAATCCATCTTCTTTGATCTCTAGCCTCTTTTCTCCACATCATCCCCACACACTTTATTTTATTCATCCACCTCACATGTGGTCTCTTTCTGTGTCTTTTACAATCTCTTGGAATCTAGTTTAAGATTCCAATTGTCCATCTATTATCTCTTCTAGCAATATGTCCAACCCAACTCCACTTCAGTCTTTTAATTCTTTCAATGATGTCAGTAACACCTGTTTGTTCTCTTACCCATATATTGTGTTTTTAATCTCTTCTTGTTACTCCTAACATGCATCTCTCCACATTTCTTTGAGCTGTCTGTAGTCTCTGTTTTGCTTTTCTATTAAGTATCCAAATCTCAGATCTATAAGCTGGTAAAACACATTTATTAAAAACCTTCCTTATCAAACCCATAGGTATATTTTCTTTTTAGTATTAAGTTATTTCTACCAAAATCACTCTAACCAAATTTAATTCTATGATTAATTACATCCACTATGTTTCCATATGTAGTAATAATCTGATCAAGGTATTTGTAGTTGTTAACTTCTTCTAACTCATCATAATCAGTCTTTATTTTCATATTTTGAGCAAATCGATTAAACATTACTTTAGTCTTTTTAACATTTATCTTTAGTCCTGCTTTCCTACTTTCATCTGATAACTCCTGCAGCTCTGAAGCATTATTTGCAAAAACAAGTACATCATCTGCAAAATCTAAATGACTTAAATAATCTCCATTTACTTTTACTTCTTTAGTTTCCCATCTTAATCCACAAACATATTGTTTTCTAAATTATTTTTTTTCCTTTTGCATTAAAGACTAATTGCTTATTTCTAAAAACACTAAACTTAATGTCCTAAATAATTTACCAAAGAAAAGAAATTTTAAGAAGAGCTGCTGATTTAGAAAAGAAGAATACATTTTAATGTCTTTTCTTGTGGGTTTTTGGAGGTCAAATGCTGAGAAATTGTCTTCTTACATCTGCCATGTCTCAAACAAGGATTTGAGGAAAAGTAAAACGATTTGCTTAAATTTTTAAGGCCCCTTTGTCTATCGTATTTACCCTATTAGGAATAGATAATCAGATATTTTTGTTTATGACCAGATTATGTTCATAATAGCTGGGATATATGCAAATATGTACACATATCTAAATCAGCCCAAATCTTAGCCCGTATTATATGTTTTATGAATGAGACATAAGCGAACTAATTGGATACTTTTATTCTAAAAATTTTGATTCATAATTAGCCACAAAGTATAAACTATTTGCTTATCCCAATAATTATAAATGTTATTTAATGAGTAATTAGCAGGAAAAAACATTTTGTCTAATAACTTTCTCTTCATCGGATTTACTATCTAATATTTATTTACAAAATTATTTCCTTTTTAGAAGATTAATACATTGTACCGGCTTAAACCTGCATTTATATATGTAATATATGTGGGATTCGAACTCAGACACACGACCCACTACTCTGTGCTATCTCATATTGCTGACCCAATTGATCACACATGTTGAAAAGATAATCACCAATATCCGTATTTCATGCTAAACCAGCAATCATCAGTTGGTCTAGATTACTATCCTCATACATATATACAATCAGTGCTCAGCTTTATATTAAGATAGCCAATATTTATACTTTAATGGACAGGCTTCAAACTATTCCAACTCACAACTCTTCAGCCTTCCATCTCATTGAAAATCTGATGATGGAAGGTTCAAAGCCCTTGTTAGTGCCAAGGTTCAGTCTTCATATATAAATTTGTTGGTGCGGGCAGCTTTTGTTTCCGCCGGACTAATACGTAAGTACCCTATTGGTTTATTGATTTATTTTTACAGAACTTAATTTTCCATCAATATGTTTCTGTTAGAAATATTTTTTGAAGTCATTATAATTTATTTGAATCACAATTAAAAAGTAATGATCAAAATGTTAGTGTTTTATAGTTGAAAGTTCATGCACGGTTAGTTATTTTTAAACATTTTTATTTCTAAAGAATTTCTTTTTTCTTTCAAAAAAAAAAAAACTCAATTTCCTTCTAATTAAGTTAATTTCTCGTCCTTGCTTACTGAGGATTGTTGAATAATTATTGATTCGTAGTTCGATTCTACTAGAAGGGCAATTAGCAAGAGTAATTTACACTCCATTCCATTCGACATTTCAATAAAAAATGTTTTATAAATATAAAAGTTTAAGAATTATTCTTTTTAATTAAATTATAAAATATCATATATATATATTTGAAAAATGGTGACGGAGAAAGTTCTCGGACTTTTTCTTCAGATTATTAACACATTTTCTAAGTTATTTTAGAAAAGTCTTTCCTATTATATTTTATTATATATGTTTTGCAACTATTATTCATTTTCAGTTAAAAATTCTTTAAGATTGAATAAAATCTGTGATCCCAAGTTGACTTTGAATCTATTACTTGTAAAATAAACTTATCAAAAAAGATCTGTTGACATCAGAAAAGAAATGATGAATTATTATCGCATACATACGCGTCTTTGTTATGTTTATATATGTAGTAGCGGTTCTAATCATACCATTGGTCAGTGTACGATTTACTTAATTAGAAATTATATACTTTAGTGGGAAAGCACACCGCTCGCTCTCGAATTTTGTGGAACCCCATGGCTGGACCACATCTAATCTATAGATTATATTGTCTTTTTGTTTCAGATCTGGGTTTATTTTACGTTGGGCCATGATGAGCGATGTTAAACAGAAATCTGCACCAGAAGACATGAACAAGTTTACTTTGTTTATTATCTAAGATTATATATATATGATGACTTTTATTCCGGACATCTCTATATACATATGTAAATTGAAAGTAACATAAATATTCTCTTTCTTTAATGAGATTTTTATTTACTAAAAGCATTTTTTAAGAATGAAAATACTCTATAAATGATTTCTTAACAGTCATTCCGATTTATTCAACAGTAATAGAAGTTGCTATTTTTATTTCCACGCTATTTTTAAACCTGTATGGTTTAAACAATCAATAATGAATTTATTTGAATGAAACAGCAAATCTTTGCTTAGACTTGCCCTTTCCGTGATGCAGGGTGCCACCATTTGATGAATGATTTTAGTCATAACTTTGAGAAATCTGTTGCCGATCTCAGGGAGAATTCTGCAATCATTTATGTTTGTTGTTAAAACAGTGATTAAGTTTATTAACTGGAATTAAAATAAAAAAAACTCTTGCGAACTTTATGATCGGCTTTATAAACATTCGAGCAAAATCGTAGGTTGAAAGTGATTTATTAAAATCACTTCATTGTTTAATAGTTCTTGCAGACAGTTAAAGAGAAATGACCTGCTTTATACATATATACGTACGTATATAGTAGAAAATACAAATATGGATGTGTTAAAGCATCCCTTGAAAGTTTTTTTTTCATATAGAAATATTAAATTTTCTAAATAAAAAAAAGCTGAAGGAAAAATTAATACATCACATGATCACTATCTTCCATGCTTGCTCATAACTGTTGTTAAAATAGGCAAAACTCTCTCCATACAGTAGTGCCACTCTAAGCAAGCCAGAGTAATCAATGGATGCCAGAAGGCTTGTGCATAAAATCCCTATCTAGTGCCTACTTATCCAATATCCCCAAACTAGTTTCTGGCTTATGGCCTTCGTCATTGAGGAGCCTTGGATCTGAGAGCACTGCACCTAGATCCAATATCCTAAGATCTAGGTGCACAAGCCTTCTGGCATCCATTGATTCCTCTGTCTTGCTTAGAGTGGCACTACTGTATAAAGAGAGTTTTGCCTAAGAAAAATTAATACGTTGTTAATTGTTGAAATTTTTCACCCAAATACTGCAATAATCGACCACAAACTGTTTCTAACAAGGAAGTATTTTCACTTTTTGATCTCTTTATTTTATTTATTTGGTATATGAATGTAGGCAGCTTAACTATCGTCAAGTTATTATTATAAAGAAACCTGTAGATATTCCAACTCGAAGAAATATTCACTAATGGCTTTAATCCTACTAGCTATAAATCCAACAGTTATTAATGATATGGTTCATACTTTGTATTTGCCCATGTTTATATAAATCAGTGACTAATAAATTCCACTTGTGAAGCAGATGACTTCAGTGAGCATGGGTTGTCCTGAATCTTTTGATGAGACTCCAGATAGGTCTAATATCAGATCAAATCCAGCCTACTTTATTACTGGATTTGGAAAAAGAAATTTATTTGGAATTTCATAAAAAATGCAACAGCAACAATTGTGGAATCTTGGTCGAACATCCAAAATAATGATCTTGAATTACTGATGTCCCATCTGTTTAAGAGTTTTTTGCACATGCGAAGCAAATTCTTCTGATATCAGATGAAAGAAGAATTGAAAAAACAGGAAGTCATTTCAAAGGAGTTAACTAATCTTTCTCATGTTAAAATTTAATTGAGCCTTCAGAAGTTTAATGTGAGAATGTTTTTGTCAAATAGGGACACAATATTCACCAATGTAAAATACTAATATCAAGGAAGTTATCTGTCAGTACATCATCACAATCCTAAATA
This sequence comes from Epiperipatus broadwayi, assembly GCA_028023455.1. Taxonomy (NCBI): domain Eukaryota; kingdom Metazoa; phylum Onychophora; class Udeonychophora; order Euonychophora; family Peripatidae; genus Epiperipatus; species Epiperipatus broadwayi. The sequence continues at coordinate 4,446,951 of JAQFVV010012450.1, read as the reverse complement.
GTGTCAATCAATTTTTTTAAGAGGTTTATTCCTAGAAATTAATTTTGATCTAATCTTACATAAATGAGGAAAGTAAGTTAAGCTTTATCCAAAGTCACTCCTAGATAGTGTGGGGTATGGTAATATTTCAGACTACTATTGCAAACGGTTGTATTCAAAGTAAAAGATGATTTCCTGTTATTTAGATAAAAAATTGAATATATTGTATCCCAGTTATTGAAAAATGTTATCGTTATTGAGAGACTTCTCTATTTCAGGAAAGGATCTTTTTTGGGGAGTCAAGGCAATGTCAACAGCATAGATGAATTTCCTGCCTTCTATACCTAGATCATTTAATGAATATATTAAACAAATTGGGTGAGAGAACTGAAACTTGCAGCAGTTCATCCAATATCAACTAGAAATTGGTCAATTGAATTTTATTGGAGAACATTTTGTCAAATTAATTAAATGAATGATTTTCTTACAATCACAAATTTTTGACACTTTTAGAAGACCATTTTTCCAAACAGAATTATGAACTGAGATTAGATCAACAAGGTAGTATCATTTGTTAATTTATTTTTTCTTCCTTGTCTAAAAGCAGCCTGCTTGACAGGAAGCAGACTCTTAACTATTGTTAATATGATTCTTTCCAAAAGCTTATAGGATCCAGTTTATAATGATATTGGATCTCTGCTGGTTTTGTTTTAAGACTGTCGTAGATTTACTTGTATGCCAAATTTTTGGGAATTCTTTCTATAAGAATAAAGTTACAGAATAATTCTGCCAACCATGCTTTGACTTTAGGTCCTACATTTATTAGAAATTTCTGAAGTATATTATCTACTCTTATGGTTTTTCCTGATTTAATGCAATCAAGGGTGAGTTTGATCTCACCAACGTTAACCGTTGTGAAAGTCATGGTTGAAATTCTGTTCTAATGACATTTTCCCCTCATTCTATCAATCTTGAGTTTAGAAGATGGTATATATAATTGCAATCTGATTATTTTTAGGTCTTTTTATGTTCATCAACCCTTCACAAAAATGTCCTTATCTTATGACTAGCTCTTGTAAAGTTTTGTTTCTTCATGGTCTCTCTTTTTTTTTTTAACATCATCTAGTGATGTTATAAATTTGTCAGCAATTTCTGAATCTTTGGTTGACAAAATTGGGCTGTAAAGAACATTACTAGTTTATTCCAAACTGGAATGACTTTTTAGCAGATTCACGAAGGAATGATTCTCTAGTAGATATTAAGAGTTTGTTAAATCTATCATTTAGGAAGTAGAATTTATGTTTTGTCATCATGATTTTTAATGGGAACCCTCATGTATATTATAGAATAATGAGGATAAGATGGTACATTCAAAAATATTCCAATTAAGAAACAAAGAAATGCATCCTTAAAAAAGTGGATATGTTCAAATCTTCGTTTCTCTCAAAAATATACAGTGGAACTGTTGTATCTGCTCTATTTTGTTTAAACCCATTTGCATATATTGTACACTGCATATAATAGCTTATGTTTTATTGATGCACTTTGATTTAGTTGAATGGGTATTGTTTACCAAGCTATGAGCATACAGTACTTGTCAACATGCACAAATGCCTTTTTTATATGTATATAATATGCATATATAAATTAAGATTATGGTATGAAGAAAATTTTTAAAAACTTCATTGAGAGAACATACTTTTTTATGTATATTTACTTGATGCATTTTTTTATATATTCACATTCACTAAAAAAAATAAAATCTTAATTGTACTCTATTTTCATTTTTTTTTTTTAAATCTCTGATGTTTATCACAATTAAGCAAACTCTGGATATTTTTTCTTCAGTAAGAAGTGGAGTTGGGCTGGACATATTGCTAGAAGAGATGATAATAGATGGACAACTGAAATCTTAAACTGGATTCCAAGAGATTATAAAATACCCAGAAAGAGACCACATGTGAGATGGATAGATGAAATAAGAAAGTGTGCAGGAATGATGTGGAGAAGAGAAGCTAAAGATTGGAGGAGATGGATTGAACTTGGAGAGACCTTCATCCTGCAGTGGATTGATGATGTTGATGATGATGAATTGAATTGCCTCCCTCTCCCCCCATTACAACTTAATATTATCCGTGGACTATTGCCTTTCTAATTGTTTTAATGTTTTTTAAGTCCACATTGCATTTGAAATCTTTACATTATTCATTTCAGATTCCTGGTTAAACATTAAGCTTTCTGATGCAATACAAAAATGCACTTTTTTCCACCCATATCTCTTAAGAAAGATATTTTTTTTATTTTTTTTGTAAAACTTTTAGCTATAAACTTAGAAAACATTTTATTACACAAAATATTGTACCTCATCAATAAAAAATAAAATGCATGCATTTTTAACATGACCCCAAAAACCTTATTAATAAACATGATCGCATGTTCATGCTACAAGTTGGGAAAATGGCCGCTGTCAAATAAAATTTGTTATATTTATGACTTTTAATGTTATTATTTTTTTCTTTGTTCACGTTTTGTTTTGTTTATTACCTTTTTTTGGATAATGTTATTGATACAATATATATATCAAGGTTTCACTGTATATATAATGCAGGATTAGCCTATATGATTTGATAAGATTGGTTCAAAACTTATGTAAGTGTAATTTAAATTTGGCCTTTTAAAAATATAGATAATTATCAAATAAATCATTCTGTAATTAGTCATTCATTAGATATAATTAAATTTAAATTAATGTAATGAATTGATTCGGAAAAAGTAATAACATATAGTATGCTTTAGTGTCGGCCATTTTTGAATCCTAGATAATTTTTCCCATCATTTTTTTAGCTTTACGAAGTTAGTCATTTAAAATTGTTTCCAGATCATTTGCACTATTTTTTACTACATGCCTATGTATCATTCTTTTGTTGACATTATTGTATGGAGTAAGTAAATATGTTTCCGTAATTTTATGAGATTACTGAATCAGCCATTGAGCAGATTTATTAGTTTTATAAACAGCTTTTTTTTAGATGCTAATCTTAATTGTTTATATCAAAGATTTGACCGTAAACTTAAAATAATTGTGTACAATATTGTTAATTTAATCACAGGTAAAAATTATTTTCCATTCATGCTTAATTTAAATGCTGGAGCATTATCAAATATTTCTAAAAGCATAACTTTTATATATTTTAGGAATGGAGGGCATAATTTTAAGTTGGAAATTTTTTTGTAGAAATTTTTCTGCTATTGTTCTTGTTTTATGGTTAGCAATTTTTGCATCTGCCTTTGACATCTTTATCTCCCTAACACACGATCATATTTTCCTACATTTGTTTTTACATGCTCTTAAATCGTGATTCAGTTATAAACTTTATTGCCGCTTAACATTATTTATTATATTAATTAAACATATTATTATATGTAAGTATTTGTGCTATTCAAATGCTATAAGTAATAGCTATCTGACACTCATATCCAATAAAGTTTGCATTACAGAGTTATTAAGTGCTATCATAATACCGTGAAATCTTATCATCATCATCATCAACCATTATCAATCCACTGCAGGATGGTCTCTCCAAGTTCAATCCATCTCCTCTGATCTTTAGCTTCTTTTCTCCACATCACCCCTGCACACTTTTTTATTTCATTCATCTCACATGTGGTCTCTTTCTGGGTCTTTTACAATCTCTTGAAATTCAGTTTAAGATTTCAGTTCTCCATCTATTATCATCTCTTCTAGAAATATGTCCAGCCCAACTCCATTTCAGTCTTATAAGTCATTAACACCTGTTTGTTCTCGTACCCATATATTGCGTTTTCGATCTCTTCTTGTTACTCCCAACATGCATCTCTCCATACTTCTTTGAGTGGTCTGAAGTCTCTGTATTGCTCTTCTGTTAAGTGTCTTATATCACATAGTATATTTTAGTAAGGTTGGTTGTATAAACAAACTTGTGCATGCATACATTTATTTTTAGAAGTTATGGTGGAGTATTGATTATCCAAGATAAATAAAAATAATAAATCAGATAAATATTAGATGTCATTGTTGAAAGAAAACCAAGATGCACACAATTCAATATTTTTACTGCAACAATATGGAAAGTAATGAAATCCTTTATGCTATTTTTTCATATAAATTATAATAAAAAATATACCACCATCTAGTGTTTTATAATGGAAATAAAATCACCATAATATAAAACCTCGGTAAAATAGATTTTTTTTTTCATATACAGATTCAGTATAATTGAATAATGTTAAAATAAATGTTTGTAATATATATATTGTATATTATATTAAATAATTTTAATATTTGGGTAATATCTGTGCAGTATTCTTATAACCAAAATTTTTTTTTAAAAAGCATTTTTTTTTTTTTTGCATAATTTCTTTTGTGGCGGTGTTTATATAAAATAGCATCTTAAATTAAGGTTTACTTTTCTACCCCTTTCCCCTTGCAGTTTGTTCTCTTTCTGGTTTTCATTTTCTGAAAAACTTGGAAAATTAATACCATAAAATAACAAAACATTTGAAAATATTTACATTTCTGGCTTAAACAAACATACAAAAAAAAAAAAAGACAAGAAAGCAAAAGAAAAATGTGTTACTCAAATCTATTAATTTTTTGTCCATACTGATAGGTACATATCATTTGATTCAAAATTAAACTATAATATTTGTACAATAGTATTTGCTATTACACTAGTTAGTTCTAAAAATCATTTATTAAATTATCTGCTTATTGTAACTTACAGCAAAATAACTGGCTTTAGGATAATTCATTAGAGGCCTGCAGTTTAGAGTAAATTCAAAACAGGAAAAAATGTCACAGAATCAAAAAAAATTTAAATGTAAACATATAAAATTAATTGCATACATTTTGTAAACTTCAGTTTTAATGGAAACTAACTCAACTTTTTAAAGAGTGAAGTAGAAATGTAAATAAACATACTCTAATAAACATTCACTGGGTGATTTGGCCATATTATGGTGCAAAACCTCTGCTTTCTTGCTTGGAAATTGCTTTTTTTCTTTCTGACTTTAGATTTTTTTTGACTGCATTATATTGTGAAATATTGTTTTAAAAATGTACATTTTTGTTGAAAAGTTAAAAGCAATTGAATATAAATTTATATGCTAACAGGGGGAAAATGGAGGAAGAATATGATCCAGGAAAAAATCAGCACTCAACGGAACGGGAAAAACCAAGGGAATGGGGATGACCGTATCAGTGCAGATGTAATAGATGTTGCTAGGGAAAATATAAAACTGAATGAGGAAATCAGTTGCATATGCATGAACAGTATAGAAATGGAAAATTGATTAAGATATAAATTTGAGTAGACAGGTTGAGACATCAAGTTCACACAAAGGTAGATCAGGAATAATAAATAATAGTGAAAGAGTACATGAAAGGGGAGGCAGTGTGAGGCCTATATTATGAAATATTATTTTAAAAGTTTACATTTTTGTTGAAAAGTTAAAAGCAATTGAAAATAAATGTATGTGTTAACAGGGGAAAAATTGGAAAAAATGGAGGAAGACTTTGATCCAGGAAAAAATCACTCTGCGGAAGAAGCCCAGGAAATAGAGATTACCATGTTAGTCCAGATGTATTAGACACTAGTAGGGAAAATATAAAAAAACTAATCAACAGTGAAGAGGATAATCAAAAGAGAAGAAATGAAATGCTAAGAAAAAGGTATGAAAGCAGTCAACACAAAGAACAAATGTTGCTAAAGAAAGTAAAAGAAAGGCAACCAACAAAGAGAAGACTATCAAATGAGATCAGAAATTCAGGTGCTGATTCTTTGCCCTTTTTCTACATACGGTAAAACAATATTTATGAAGATGCTGATTATTCCACACCCCTGCTATATACTTTAGTTTGTACCATTGCAATGCATATGTGTGTTTGTGAGTACATACGTAGCACTCCTTTCCCTACTGAAAAGAATCATGAACTTTCCAGGGATACAATATAGTCTTTTAAATATGATTGTGTTTTCCTAATTCCCTGATTGCTGAATCCCTTAATTATCTCCGTTTTTATTGCATTTCCAATAGTGTTTATTTCTGGATTGGATTTTTCCATGTCATTATGCACATGCATGGCCCAGCAACAAGGAAGGAGTACTATAATAGTTAACAATTCAATTTTTTTTAAAAAAATTTATATTAAGTTAATGTTAAAAAAATTTTAAAGTTTGAAAATACAATCTTAACTACAATGGTTTCTATTGCTTGGCTTTTAACACAAATATAATAATTGTGTTTAAATGTTGATCAAGAAATTTGAACTAATCCTGTCTATATTTGTCCTCCATTCCATGTCAAACAACAGACACACATGACACATGCATGCGATAAAGATAGATAATCCCTAATTCTTATATTTTATGCAGAACCAGCACTCATCAATTGAGCCAGATCATAATCTCCAAACATATATACAATAGTGCTCAGCTTATATTAAGACAGCAATTCCTTAAACTTTAATGGACAGGTTTCAATCTTCTCACCCTTTTAACTATTCAATCGTCCATTTCATTGAAAAACCAATAATGGAACACTGAAAGCCCTTGGTGGGTTTGATATTGTAGTCGTACTCATATAGACATTATGTCAATCTAACCCTTCATATTATCTGATCATTACGCATCCATATATATTAATAGATAGATGGACTGAACTTGTAGGTGTAACCTATTTCCAAGGCAATATGTAATTAGCCTATTCATTCAGTATATTAAATGTTTCTTATGTAAGTAAATAGAGGGGTTTGAACTTAGGATTTTTCAGTCTATATTCGTACTCCATTCCTTCTCAAACAACCGACACAAATGACGACATATACTGAATGAAAAGTGTAATTAACTTTTTAATTTATTCACTATTTTGCCATTCTTACTTTATTAACCAGAAATTCATCATGGTTACTAGTGGACACATTTTTTCATTCATCCAAGTTTATTTAATTTGTGTAAAAGCATTATACATTATACATGCTTAAACCTGCATTTATATATGTAATATATGCGGGATTCGAACCCAGACTTTAACACGACCCACTATTCTCAGTGCCCATCTCATATTGCTGACCCACCTGATCACACACATGTTGAAAAGATAAATAATCACCAATATATATATATACATGAGATGACACTGAGAGTAGTGGGTCGTGTGAAAGTCTGTGTTCGAATCCCGTAAAAGCATTATATAATTTTTAAGTAATTAAACTTCAGATAAAAAAGTCAAAAGTTATAAAATTAGTTTTTGATTACTTTAAACTGTATGGTTTTTTTTTATATAATTCGAATATGATTGAAAAGAAAAAAGTTAATTTAGTTAGTCTGACAGCTTTTTCCAGCTGTATTCATTACTTCCCCAATAGTAATCTAAAGTTAGATCGGGGAAAATTCATTAGTGAATGCTAAGAGTAAAAAAAAAAAATTCCAAGTTTTTAAATCTTGACGTCATACCAACTTCTTAAACTCACTCCCTTATTATTATTACCTAAAGAAATGTATACAATAAGACTTCATCAAAAGAATTTCTAACCTCAGACTCTATCAAAAGACTTTAAAATCTCTCATTATATCCAATCAGATCAGCAGGAGGTCTCGTGTTTGTTGAACTTAAAATTTTCTAGACCGACTAAAATTTCAAAGTCCAATTAACCAAAACAGAATAGATTGTTTATTACAGAACTATAAGCAGAAATATTTGTGCTGTATATAATTCCTTATTCCTGTCTTAAATATGTGTGCGTATATATATATCATCAATAGGATTCTGTCCTATAGATAGGTCCAGAGGGTATTCATATCACCAATTCGTCTATTTTTCAAATTTATTCTCTTCATTGTCCAGCTCTTCAATTCAATGTAACTTTAAGCATCTCTTGCATTATCCAACACTGTCAATCTTATCCATACTGTCTTTTCCTCCAAAACATCTTTTATTAAACTATACTTTCTTCTAATCCAGTTTCTTCTTCTAATTTCCTCAATCTTCTTTCTTCATTTATTCTTTTCAAAACTTCTTTATTTTATTCATCCAACTGATTTTTTCCATCCTGCTCCACGACCACATCTCAAAAGCTTCCAATCTGTTCCTAATTTTATTACACAGTGTCCACATTTAACAACCATACAATGGTACACTTCACATATCATTTAATTAATCTTTTCTTTAATTCTCTCTTCAAAGAGCCACAAAATATTTTATTTCTCTTAATAAAGTCCTCCTTTGCCAAATTCACCAATAAGAACCTGGTATTTTAGAGTTTTTACAAAAAAAATCCAGAAACAGCTTTTTAAACAAAAAAATTAAAACTATAACTTTATAGTAATGTAGATAATGCTATGTTGCCATCAATTCTCTAAACAAATATTGAAATTTTATTTCAATTCATAATTTTTAAGACAATTGGAATTGTTTTTAAAAAGTAGATGCTACCATGATTTTCAGTAGCTTGACTTTTTATCTATCGGAATTTGTTTTTATTATAACAATGGTTCAAGCCATTTTGTTCAAATTAACAAAAAACAGTCATCGCCTTCATTGTTACTTTACTCGATAATGAATAATACATTTCAAGATATTCTACATTTTCTTTGAAAATGGATCAACGATTAAATTCTATTTTTATTTAAAAAATGAAATACTTTATTTGCCTGCATATAGAATGCACTTATTCCCCCTCAAAATATGCCTAAAATATGAGGTGTGTCTTATACAGCGTATTCAAAATTATGAGTTGAAGTTTCAATCAGCCTAAAATCTCTGGTTTATATTAATATACATAAATACAAAGATGGGTTTGTGCATGTTCATTCTTAAGGCTGGATGGATGAAGAGGGGGTGAAGTTGTGGATAAACAATGGGTGGTCTACGCATCCTGATAGACTGTCAAAGGAAGTTGCTTTGCTAGTATGGGATTAGTTCAAGGAGTTGCAGAATAGAAGCTGTCAAAAATAAAATCGACCAACTGAAAACTCAATTAGCTATCATTCTATGCGGCCTAATGAGCCAACTTAAATCTTTAAATGTCTGCATTAATAATATTTAAAGGATTCATAAAGGAGAAATGGAACAGTTATATGCAATCTGCACATTTTGAAGTGACAGCATCAGGAAGAAGGAAGAGGTTTGACATTTCACAGATTTGTGAATGGGGCAAAACTTCATGGAATACTGTGAAACATGAGACGGTTATAAAATCATTTAACAAATGGCACATAGGATGATTTGTTATATGAAGACTCCATTTCAGAAGAAGAGGCTTCAGGTAGTTCCTCATTTAGCTCTGGAGATGAATTTCTGGGTTTTGAGAATGAAGATTAAAAGGTACCTAGTTACACTTTTTGTAGACATAAATAATTATAAAATTAGTACAGCAAATCATTATGGAAATTCATGAAAAAAATACAGAAAAAATTTTTATTCTTAAAAATGTGTATAAAAAATGGGGTGTGTTTTATACGCTGCTGTTTTGTATATGCCATTTCAAATAAAGATTTACGTTATCATTAGCAAACCTTTTTAACAGGTTCTAATGAACTTCTGAAGACCCAATTTTTATAATAATACAAATTGTGGTAACTCAAATATAGAAGTAATTCATGTGGAAGCTATGGAAAACTCATTCCCAGAGAGCTATATTTAAACTAATACATCTCTGTGAGTAGACTCTGAACTTTTTCGTATATTGATGGAGTTTTATTAATTTGCATATAGATTATTGGGGGTTTTCAGTAGCTTCTGCACGAATAACTTAATAATGTATCACGAAAGAAATATTAAATTGTCCATAGAACGAATATATCCGAAAACAAAAAGCAGCAATACTATCACTAATTAAAATTAATGCTAAGGGCTTTATTGTTTGTGAGTTCATAAGTTTGAGCACCAGAATCGTTACTGGAACATCCCGAACTTACATTAGTTGTTCTACCAACTACGCCAAACCATGAGCATTGAATAAAAAAAAACATTTACACTATTTTAAAGTTAATTACTTTAAATGTATCACATGATATCCATTTCCTATGCTTATATAAGCTGTTATTAGCAATAGTAAACTCCACACAGTCGCGCTGAGACCAGTGCAAGCTACTGTTAATAACAGCTTGCATATACATAGGAAATGATCATGTGATGTTTTGGTAGGTTTATACCATTACTGCCTGTAGGTTGATGGTGACTGTGTTTTTTGATAAACCAAGTCATATGACTGTGCAGATGAATATGCTCAGATTGAAAACATTAATGTGTTTTTATTTTTAGCTCCTGGCTTTGTAGTTAACTAAATAGGAAAAGGATGGCTGCTGAAGGGTTGCATTAAATCCTTAAAATCAGATGCAGTGCTCTCAGATTCAAAGCTCTCCACTGATGAAAGCAACAAGGTAGAAAGTAGTCTGTGGATATTGGATGAGTAGGCACCAGATGAGGATTTTATGCACAGACTTTTCTGCATCCATTGATTACTAAGGCTTACACTAGATGGCCCTACTGTATTGGAGTTTGATACTGCTGATATTTTAAATGTATTTGTAAATTGAACATTTAGATATATTAGTTTTAAAATTAAAATATTTTAATATTCTAAACATATTCTACTTAAGGTAATCATAAAGATGGGTTTTTTTTTCCCTGAAAATAGAAATTCTTCAATCATCCAAACGGTTTCTGTTCTAGCCTTTCTTATATATATTGTGGTCTTCTTGAAATAAATTATTAATCATTTATTTTCAATGATTTTTTTTAATAATAGCATTTATGAAAATGGAAAACAAAATTTGACTTTGTAATGGAATTGGAGAGATAGCTATTGGAGAAATAAATAAATAATTCTCTATTCAAAATGTAATGGAATTAAAAATATATGTATATGATTTTCCTTGTTTGTAAATAATTCGGCAAACTCCCTTGCTGAATTAGTTAAATGGCATAACTAAATAAATCATCACTATACATAAAGATCTTTTATTTGTTATGCTATCTTCGCTCTAATTACACACGCCTAAATAAAAAATATATTACCCTTCACTTATGTATCTCAGGAAAACTATTAAACAATCTCTACTAGTCATCCTTACGATAATTTGATGATGGTTTGAGTTTATTATTGATAATGCTATCATCTGAGAGCCATCTATAACTTAGGTTATAGGACCATAAGTATCCCATAATGAATATCATCTCATTGGAATTTTAGTTTCCATAATGCTAGCCTTATGGATTATAGAACATTAATATCTGATTGTCACACACACATCAACTAATTGCATATTTCAAATAGTCTATAGAATTGAGTGTAAAGAAATTAAAATGTTTTAAATTTCAACAAAACATAGTTTAATGAAATAGGGTTTGAATATGATATAAACCTTAGCATTTTTCTAGGATAAATATGTAATAAATCTGTTGGCACATTAATCTTTACAACATTAATTGCGAAATAAGTCAAAAATATTTGCATAGAAATTTTTTTATAATCAATCACAATGACAATCTCCGCTGACATTGCCATTTTATATTTAGATAAACAAAAATGAAATGGATTATGGGTAAGCATAATCAACTTTCCCCGCAATTCTCTACTGAAATATATAGTCAATACAATTAATATTTTTAAAAAAAAAAAAAAAACTTAAATATAACTAAAATTTGATTAAACAAATAAATATAAATGTTCTCATCTAGGGTTTGGGGGGTTAGAATTTCAATTTGTGTCTGATTTTTTGATTTGGCAGATTTGTTTCATCAGCTCAGTATATACTGTACAATGTTTCTCGTGATTTAATTTTTTCCAGTTCCTTGTTTCTGATTAGCATTTTTTGGCACTAGCATCATCGACAATACAGGGCACTGGATGGCACTGTTGCTAGCCCCAAACAGATAAATATACCATTTACAAGGCTGTAGTGTGTTATGCTAATTTTCATCTATAAATACATTTCTTCAAATTAATGTCTATACTAACAGAAATGTCTAAACTGGCAAATTACATTTTTAAAAAAAACCACCAAGTAGACGACGATTGTTAGTTTTTGTAAATAAAAAAATTTCTTCAAATGAATGCATATACTTGTTGGATTATTTATCTTAATTAAGAAAAAAGATGTTTACTATTTACTTATTACAAAAGGTCAGTTTGTTATTAAAAGATCATGGCCCAGTAAAGTTATATTTAACTTTTTGTATAGTGACAGCACCATCAAGTGCCTGTACCATTGATAATAACTGTTCTTACATCGCCAATTTTCTTCTTATTCATATTTTAAGGTTTTTTTCTTTTTTAGGTGTTAAAATTCTTTTATTTTATATGACTTATGAAGATAGTTATTTTATTAAACAAGGCAAAACTCTCCATACAATAGTCACCCTGTGCCAACCAAAATAATCAATGGATACTATTGTATGGAGAGTTTTGCCTTGTTTAATAACAATTATGTGCTGGTATAAGAGATGGTGATCATGTGATAGTTATTTTATATTCATTTGGTCATATTTTAGAAGAGAGAGGTAGGTTCATTATCTTGGGACTACATTTTGGAAATAACAGCATGCTACATTTTTGTAGGATTGGCACAACTGATACAATTGGTATATTTAGCACCCATTTCAGAGATAACAGCTATATAGTGTATTTTGGGGGTACTATATTTTCAACTTCTATATGACTTACCAGAATTTTTTTTTTCATGGCATTTATTGCTAAACTGCAGGTTGGAATTTTGCTTGCTTTGCTGTGAACCCAGCCCCGCATGAATTTAATTGGCAACTAGTAAAAGTTAGAAGGTCATCTGGCTCTGATATTGAAAACTAGACCCTTTATACTTTCTGAACTTATGTTGCAATTGAAAGCAAACATTAAAATCTTTGTATATAATTTGATATTTTGTGATTTAATTAAAAAAATGTATAGTATATTGTGCCATTACAATTTGGTCACTAGCCAAATTTATAGTAATGTGCATGTAGAAAAGGTAAACCAAAAATCATCATCACATTTTATATAATCATAAATGAAGCTGTAGGGCATCCAAGTTCAAACCCTACAAGGTCCAGTTCTAAAAGCTTTAAGCAGAGAAAGAATGGGTCAACAATTACATGCTTTACTTGTTTGTGTGTTGATAGAAAGGTAATACACACATTTAAACTATTTAATATTTAAATTTTCTGTTAAAAAGCAAAGTTATAATGCATACATATAGGCAATGTATGTGTAAATTATTTAATTGTTTTATATTTCAAATATTAAACATTTTAACTTTCTTTAAAACTAACCTATGCTAGATCAATTCTAATATTTTATTCTATACTTTTATTTTGCTTTTCTTTAATTATAAGTGGGATTTAAAAGTTACAGATTTAATTAAATAATTGGTTTATAATTCCTAAGCTAGCAATCACATTATTTAGGGTTAGTTCATGAATGATTTGAAAGAATGCAGGATGTGTGTACATTACATACAAAAATTTTACATTTCCTAAATATTGAAAGAAAAGGAAGTATTAAATCTGTTAAATTATTTTTTTTGTACAATTTTTTTTGTTAAAACAGGAAATCTGTTTAATCAGATATCGATCTTTGTAGTAAATTTTTTTGTAAATGATTGTCACTTTGGAGCTATAATTTTTGAAATTTTCTTATCAAGATCTAAAGAAGGAAGCTCAAAGATTTGAAGTGTTACCTGGATGTTGAAGTGTTACCTGGATGTTAAAAAGAAAAAAAAAAACAAAAGAAAGGAAATAAGAATTGAGTCTATTTTTTTTTTTTAAAACAAAAGTGTCTGGAAAAAGGATTAAACTTTTCAGTTAAAAAAATACTTTGGTTGAAAATAAATTAGAGATCTAATTAAAACAAATTTGTCCAAAAATAGCAAGTGATGCTATCTCTGATTGGTTAAGGTAGCTAAAAATTGGATATAAAAAGCTGTCTTAGATTATTATTGATTGATTCAGATTATTAAACTATAATATTGAACGTTGAAAATAAAAAAAAATGGCTTGCTAGAAAAATTATATGTATGTTCCATCGATTCCTGACCATCTGGGGAAGCTGCACATCACATAGGAAAGAAAAGATGTGTCTAAAATAATATTCTACACCTTTCAACTGACCAGATAAATAAGATGTTTTAATAGAAGAAAGAAAGCATTCACCTGCATTCAAAGAAGATGAATTAATCTACTGATAAATATTAATCATCAAGTCCAATTAATTGTTACAACAACTGATTTTAAACTCAAGAAAATTTACAAATGGGAAAACAACTGCTGTATTTCATCCACATGCTTGACAAGAAGAGAAGAAAATTTACTATAATGATTTCCAAATTATCCACTAAAGCAAATAACCTCAATAGAGTCACCATCATCAAATAGTCATCAACCTCAAGAAAGAGATTGTTCCCAGTAAAACGGAAATGGTAGCTGAGAAATATAAGCATTATACAAGACAAGTTTGAACCCTTGGAAATTCACCACAAACAGAAGATCGGTAATATGACTTTTTATATCTATTTTCTTTATGATCTCAATCTTAATAAACATTTTAGCAATAAAGTGGTATATTTTATTTAAAGAACTTTTAAAGACTATTCAGATCAATTAAAAACAAGAATGTCTTACTAAAAATAACTTTGAGCTTCATAAATGATCTTGAATGTATGAAAATTATTTGTTTATTAATTTTACAATATTAATGTGTAAAACAATTTTTTTTTTTATGGTATTATGATTTTAGTTTTAACTAATATATTATTATTAGTTTGGTTTTGAATAATATTTTGTTATTATGGGATAAAACACGCACATACATAATGATATTTTATATGTGTATAATTGCGATTGAATGTAGAGTAACAAGTAGTGTTAGAATATTAGATTAGTTTGTTTCATTAAGTATAGCATTTCAGAGGTAGAAGAGAGGGGGGAGATAATGATTTAAAACTCTTTTCTAAAACTAGCTCTTTCAATTTTACTAACATTTTTTTTTATTCTATTTACATGTTGGATTTTTTAGGTATGTGTGTTAATGAGCAGATAATATTTTTTGTCTTGAAATACTTTTCATGGTCAATGTGACGTCCAACTTAATACAAATACATTTGAAGGGAAAGGGGGAAGAACTTAAAATTAATCTGAGGATTGTTATATAACCAATTATTATTATTATTATTCATGTCAATTTTCATATTTATCTAGAAATTTTTATGTATACGTTAGAAATGTAGTAATAAATATTAGTTTGTTTTATTAAACGAGGCGTATATATTTCATTAAGTGTAGTCTTTGTTAAGTGTGATTATTCAGCATCATCAATGGTTGAATATTAGTTATTTAAGATATAAGTAAATATGCTAAAATTAAGCAATAATTAGGAATCTCTTTATAAAAATTAGTTTTATGTTTAGGCTTAGTCCTAGAGCTGTAATTGAAACCCTTGTCATTATCGTTATTATTATCATCATCATCATCATCATCAACGTTTTAATTAATGAGCTGTTTAACTGTTTAAAGGCCATAAATAAATATTGATTTTATAATATTTAGTGAAGAGCTTAGTATTATTATAACCACATCCCATCATCTATTTCATGCAAGGATGAGTGAATTGCCATCCTAAATTAGTTATATCTAATCTGAGCTAGTGAACTTATAAAAATATTGAAACACATTTGTTATGTTAAGATCTGAGAAATGATTTATGTCTAGTATACTCCACTTTGGTTTAAAGATGTTTTACTTTTACCTAAATATTAGTGCTTATAGTGATATGGCTCAAAAAGCAAAATCTCCCATTTTTATTAGAAATAAAGTACCAAAAGGGGATTCAAACCCGGTACATGTGAAAGGTTATTAGATATAACCATGTCTAGATTCAGATAATCTAGTGGCGCCCTGCTAGACCATATTCACTTAGTATTTGTTTAAACATGCACTTAACATCAAACCAAGAAATGAAAGTGGATAAGATCTACTGCCTGTATACCTGAGTTATATTTTATTGAATTACTAGTGTACTCACTTCACGTGATTTTCATATAATACATTGCTATAATAATTTACTTAATATCTTGATATTTGGACTACTTTAATTTTGGTTACAATATATATATTCGTGAACTACGCTTTATTGCAGGAGTGGGAAAATGGTTGATCGCGGTTGATCAGTCGATTAGGCACAGCTTGACAGTTGATCGCATACGTTTCTGCCATCAAATTCTATAACAGAGTTGACCGATAGTTAGACACCTCTCTTTCTGCATGCATTGTACATCTCATCTCAATACTATGACATCTTAAATGACTTGGTAGCACTCGAGTAGCAGTACAATATAGTATTGTTGTTACATTTTCATTTACCCGTTGTCAAACTTCCTCCACTCACAACTTTGACACCATCCATTTCAGATAAATATAATAATGATTATTACTAACCATTTTCGAAACTAGAGATTATCTCTAGCACAGATGTAAACATTTAAACCTCAGTTACTCCGTGTGTGTGTAAAATAAAAAAAATCAGATATATTAATCTTTAACTGAAGTTTAAAGTTTATATCTGTGCTAGTTTCGAAAATAGTTAGTAATAATCGTTATTGTATTTATCTGAAATGGATGGTATGAAAGTTGTGAGTGGAGGAAGTTTGACAATGGTAAATGAAAATGTAACAATTTACTCTAGATAAATACTAGTCTTCATATAATAAAGATATATATGAGAGATAGTGACCTGGGCCAACTGATGAGTGCTGGTTCAGCACGAAATGCATCTTGGGGGTCATTTGTCTTTTATTATATCTTTATGTGAATTTAAAAAGAATGGGAAAGTAGGGAAGTGTTTATTATTTCTATAAACAATGTAATATCTATATGTCATTTTATATATTTTGTTTTGCTCTTATTCTAAAAAAGTATATTAGGTTGAATTATAATAAAATAATCAATAATAAATAATTTAATCAGATAATTTTTCTGTTGTTTCACTCATTAATTAATTATTATCTCTGCTAAGATTCTGGCTTTTACATCCCATCAATAAAAATGATATATTTAATCAAAGGTAGTTTTTTATGTTTTTTAGTTTACATTACTTCACACTGTAGGAATTCTTCCCAACCAATCTTTAAAAAGCTTATTTCTGTCAACGTAGCAAAAATATGTAATTAATAATAATCAAAATTTAAATTTTATAAGATACTATTTATTCCTTTATTACCCAAAAAGTCGATCGCTGATAGATAATAAATGTAAAAGTCGATAATGCTACTTTTCATTTTGCCCCACCCCTGCTTTATTGTCTATTTTAAATTTATTTCCTAAGCTCTTTATTGGATTAACAAAATTCCTGAGCGTGCTAATTTTTTTTTTTTTTTTTTTTAAAAAAAAAAAACCGTTTTTTAAAAAGTTACAAACCATTCTTTAAGAATTACAAATTTTCATTTCATCCTATTATTTTACATCGAAAATCATTATAACTTTCAAATAAAATCTGTTATGCTTTATAAAAACTGAGCTTTTATAAATATTGAAACATATTCTAAATTTATAACATTTTTATTCATATTTATACTTATAATTGACAAATAATAATAAACTCTAGGTGAGGGGTTCCTAACCTTTTCTGGTCCCTGCCCTTGGCATTTAGTAAATTATTCAATACCGCTTATTCATTATTATAAATAAAAAGTAATTATGTTTATATAAAAACTTTATTCGACCTTTTTGGACCCCATGTCCTTTTGTGCTTTTAGTAAATTATCCGATATCCCATATTGATTATAAAAAGAAATAAACAAGACTTAAGTTTTCATAAAAGTTTCGTGAAATGTTGCTCATATGGTTGACAGACATCATCAACATGGAACAGCCCAGAGATGTTGATAACATAACTATTTTTGGAATATATTAATAGCATAATATACTTACCAAGCTGCTATTCCACACCCTCTTGACAAACCTCCCATATCTTCTGGAGCTATGGGTATCTTAAGTCGAGAATCCCTGCTCTAAACATATCTTTTTATTATGCTGAATTATTTACCATACCCTCTTGACAAGCCTCCCATACCTTCTGGAGTTATGGGTATCCTGAGTTGGGAATCCCTGCTCTAGACAGTATATCTTATTATGCCGAATTATTTACCGTACCCTCTTGACAAGCCTGACATACCTTCTGGAGCTATGGTATACTAAATTGGGAATCCCTGCTCTAGACATTATATCTTCTTCTTATTATGCCGAATTATTTACCATACCCTCTTGACAAGCTTCCCGTACCTTCTGGAGCTATGCGTATCCTAAGTTAGAAATCCCTGCTCTAGACATTCTATCTTTTTATTATTATGCCGAATTATTTACCATACCCTCTTGACAAGCCTCCCATACCTTCTGGAGCTATGGATATCCTAAGTTGGGAATCCCTGCTCTAGACTATATATTTTTATTATTATACCGAATTATTTAATTTTCATGAACACATATAGAAAGATCAATAAAACAATTGTATACTCAATTATTTATTGACTTGCTTTTCCTAAATAAGCAGTAGATCACTCAGTCTTGAGCATTATTCTATGGATGTTTTACTTAACAGAGGATTGGAAATACACCCTACTGGGTTATAACCTTTATTTGTACTTCATTTAGTGGTTTATCTAAGATTTTATAGATTTTTAATAGAGGGAATGCTAGAAATTCTGTAATTGGCTCTATTCGTGGGGGACAGTGCTTTTACCGTCACAATAAACTGAATTGAATTGATTTGCATATGTTTGGTCATGTGATACTTCCCTTCACCGAAAGTGCACTCAGTTTTAGGTTATAAAATGGAAAGAAATCACTTCGTTATGCAGACAAACATATGGTGAGATTCACTGAAAATGCACTGTTTTTGGTTATAAAGACAAAAATTACGTCATTACTCAGATAAATATGTGCAAAATTAAAATTTTTCCTATCTCAACCCATCTGTCAATTGATTTTAATAAGCATGTTCTTGCATGTTTTTCTTTCTATTAAAAATGTTTTTTAATACTATTGATTTCCTAACAGCCATAAATTGAGCTACCATATTTAACATCTCGTTTAAATCCACAGAACATTGTTTAGCATTTGATATAATGTATATATTTATATATTGGACTATTTCCACCATCTAATATAGGTATTGAATGTCTTTAGAAAAATTGAACTTTATTTAAATATTCCAAATACCTTCAACTGTTAGTAGTAACACACAAGCTAGTATATACATAACATTTCGAGAAGCATTATTCTCCCCTCTTTTTCAGATGTTGCTGGCCTGACCAATGATAGCACTAGCAACACCTGAAGAAGATGGGAGAATAATACTTCTTGAAACCGGTGTGCTATTACTAACAGTCGAATGTATTTGGAATATTTAAATAAAGTTAAATTTTTCTGAAGACATTCAATACTCATATTAGATGATGGAAATAGTCCAACGTGTAAATACAACTAAACCACCATCATCACAAACCTTCAGGAAAACACTTATAATGTATGTGTGGTGGGTTACTGCAAAGATGATCAATTTAAAAGTGAATGTTGCAACGTAAACCATTAAATTATTCAGCCATTCTTTATTCCAAAAAAATATAGAGATAAAAAAGTTTTTTCCACGACTGCGAAACTTATTCATGAAAAAATATTTCCATATCTATTTTATGTTCATTTTTTGATCCGATTATTCAAGATCTTATATTGTCTTTTGAATTCAACAAAAATTTTCCAGAGATATTTCAACATCTTATCTAATTATAACTTTTTATTGTATTCTGCCATCTACTATATTCTTAAAATAAAAATAACCATTATAAAAAATACCAGATACTCCTTAATTGGCACCTTACAATGCGATATAATGTAAAACAGAATTTATTCCTTAATGCTTACAGTTTCAACTGCCCAGTGATTATGAGAGCTCTTTTAAATTCAACAATTTACCTGATGATGACTGATAGGCAGTTGAAACTGTTTAAGCAGGAAGGAATAAAAAACAGAAAACCAATATGTTTAAAATCATGAAAGTAATATGATTTACATCTGAGTCTTTTTATGCGATTTTGAAGTTATGCAATTCATGTTTCTTCTTAATATCTTTTTATGCAGTTTTCTTTGATAAAGAAGTTTATATTTCACTTAAAATCGGAATTTCCTCATTTTATATACACACATTAAATTTTACAAGTTTGTAACGTAAATCTGTTCAAACACTATAGATGGCTGTACTACTGCATGTTGTGTTTTTGCATTTTAAACACATTCTATTTTTGCTTTTTAAAGAGTAATCAATTAATCATTTAGTGTCCACAAGTTTATTTTTAAAAGGTGAGTAGCAGTATTTGGCACAATTAAATTTGACAATTAAAAATTCAAAATCTGATTTTTAATTGTAATTAACAATTAGTGTGATGTGAAACAATTAATGAAATTTGATTTTTAAATGGGATTGAAAATTAAAGACAATAAAAATAAGAATTTAATTGTTAGTTTTAATTAAATTTTTCCCAACACTGGTGAGTAGGTGTCTTTTTATTATCATAAGTCTTAAGTTTTTATTTTAAAGTTTTAGTTTACCCTAATGGAGAGGAAAAAACACTCCAGAAAAGGAATTTTTTTGGAAACGAAAATTTCAATTTTAGATCGCTTAGGGAGAGAAGGAGCAATAGTGATAGGAAAACATTTTAGTTTAGGTGAGTCCACTATAAGAGCAATTTAAAAAGATGAAGATGCAATAAGAAAATCTGCCATTTTTGGCACAAAACTAGATATTGCCAAATTATCACGATATTCAAGAGATGATTTATTAGAAAAAATGGAGCAAGCGCCTATAATCTGGATTGAAGAATTATCTCAAAGAAGAATTCCTTTAAGCGGTTATTTAATTCAACATAAAGCACTTCAGTTTTATGAACAAATAATGAATCAGAACCATCTACTTTCGCTTCTTGGACTAATAGAGAATTTTAGGCTAGCAAAGGATGGTTAACCGGGTTTTTAAAAAGGAATGCACTACATAACATCAAGATTATGAGCTAGGTTGCATCAGCAGGTAAAAAAGCTGCCAAAAATTTTCCTGAAGAATTAGCAAAAGTTATTGAAAATGGTGGATATTATCCACACCAAGTATTTAATGCTGATGAAACAGGACTTTTGGGGGGAAATGCCTAGTCAAACTTATATCGCAAAGTCTGAGAAAAAAGACAGCGGGTTTAAAGCAAGCAAAGAATGAATAACCGTGTTACTTTGTAGCAATGCATCTGGAGATAGGCTGCTGAAATCTTTTATGGTAAACTCATCTTTAAGACTATGCACTTTAATTAAAAGGTAAAGCTGAAAAACAACTGCAGGATTACTGGATGGCTAATACAAAGGCTTGAGTGACAACTGCAATATTTACTGTCTGGTTTAATAATTGCTTTTTACCAGAAGTGGAAACGTATATGAAGCAAAAGGGTCTGAATTTCAACATTTTATTATTTGTTGACAACACACCAGATTATCCACATTTAGAATATCCAAATGCAAAGATTGTTTTTTTCCACCTGATAGAACAAGCATTATTCAGCCATTAGATCAAGGCATAGTTGCAACTTTTAAACAATATTACGTTAAACGCACTTTTCAATTTGTATTGGATAAACTAGAAAATGATTAAATAGTAATTGATGCTTGGAAAAAATTTAAAATCTTTGTATAAATCATGTTACATTTGCTGTTACTCAAATAAAACCGCACACTTTAAATGCCTGTTGGAAAAAGGTTTGACCTACATGTGTGCAGCTATTCAAACATCAGCATTATCAGATGAAATAATTACTTTGGCACATGATATTGATGGATGTTTTGATTCCTTAGCCAAAATGATATCAACAAATTGTTTGAGGAGAATGCCTTAAATGACAATGATATTATTACAATAAGTTTAGCTACCATAGAAGATTTAGAAAAAGATAATGAAACAGAAGTGGAACCTGTTCCTTTCACAGTGAAAATGATTTGAGTCGGTTTTCAACTTTCTAATCAATTGGAAAATCATTTTCTTGTTAATGACATGAATTATGAATGAGCTCTTAAATTCCGAGAGCTAAATAGTTGTATGTCTGGATATCATGAGCTTCATAAACAATTAGTAAAATCATCTCAAAGTTTAATCATCGATTACATTGTTGCCAGAAAACCATTAATACAACATGAGATGAAGTTGGCACTAATTCTGCTGTTTGTGTTTCCTCTTATGATGAACCTGGTTTCTCACCAGTTCACAAATGAAACCACATAATATTAAATAGCAATGATGATTAAAATATGTATGAAAAAGTGTAAAATAAATTACACATAAAAACATATTGTTTTGAATAAAATTAAATAGTTAATAAAAAAAGTAAAAAAAATTTGTCTGGTATCAATTTTTTTCAAATATTTGAAATTTTTTTTTAGTCATAATTTATTTTCTTATATTTTTTATGTGAATTTTAAAGTAATTTTACATTGTTGCTTTGGTTTTATGCGATTTTCGAAAATTACAGAATGTATCCCTAATTTTTCAAGGTAAGTTAAGTCTATTTTTGTGCATTTTTTTAATGCGGTTTTTTGCGGAATATATCTACCACATAAAAAGAGACCCAGGTATACTTAGAAAATTAACCAAAAGTACTATATTCAAAAAACAAACCTGAAAACCAAAATATTTTCAATAAGTCTGATGAATCTAACTTTATATAAGAAATTAAATTAGTAAATGCTAATTTAATTTCTTACAGAATGTTTGCATTGATGAGACTTAGTGAAAATACTTGTTTTTTAATCACTGTTTGCTCATTAAATATATTATTTTAAGATTTCTTTTTTAAATAAATTTATATTAATTTAACATTTTGCTTGCTTTTTTTATAAAGCCAGTCATCACTAGTAGAATTTTTTACTAAATATTATCATTGATTGTTTTCAAGTTTCTTCCTATTATTTTCATGTTTTGGGAGTTTTTTTAAGAGAAAAACAAAATTTATCACTCAGCTCATCTGTTTTAGTCTATAAATATAGGGGATTTGAACTCAGACTTCAAATCAATTTACTATCCACACTATTTCATACTACTGTGACACATGACCACACACATGCAGAAAAGATAAA
This sequence comes from Epiperipatus broadwayi, assembly GCA_028023455.1. Taxonomy (NCBI): domain Eukaryota; kingdom Metazoa; phylum Onychophora; class Udeonychophora; order Euonychophora; family Peripatidae; genus Epiperipatus; species Epiperipatus broadwayi. The sequence continues at coordinate 4,423,785 of JAQFVV010012450.1, read as the reverse complement.
TAATCACCAATATACATATTTCATGCTAAACCAGCACTCATCAGTTGGTCCAAATTACCATCTCTCCATATATATATATATAATCAATGCTCAGTTTATATTAAGATAGCAAACCCTTACACTTTAATGGACAGGCTTCAACCTACTCCAACCTCCAACTCTTCAGCCATCCGAACCATTGAAAATCTGATGATAGAATTCAAATCCCATGCTGATGCCAATATTGTTGTCATACCCATGTTGACCTGATATCACTCTGACTCCTCACGTATAGGACAGTATGATAATTCCAGCAATGGGTAGTTTATACATGGAACTAACTAGCGACCCTTCTATCTTTATGACCTAATAAATTGTTGATTTTGTATTCTTTAAAAAAAAAAAAAATTAAAATGATGGATTTAACAGCTAAAAGTTTTTTGAATTGATTCTAGTTAAACTAAAAAAAGAAATATCTTAGTTTTGGTCAAGTGGAACTGTTTCTGTCAATTGGATACTCAAATAATGTATGCTCTCTTAATTATACAATTATTATTATTGAGAAACAAAGTCAGATAGATGTGGATATAACAGATTGGGCAATAATTGAGGATGGAATAAATGGAATCCTTTTATAATTTGTGTGATGTATAGATATAAGGATGTTAAACGTATGCTTTAAGTTAACGGTTATTTTTACATATATGCTTTTCAAAAAAACCTAGTTTTTTATTTTCATTTTTTAAAAAGTCTGTTTTCTCTGTAATTACCATCTTTTATTCTTTCATACAATTGAAATCATTTTATTTTTCCTCCCCATAGTATTTGAATATCTATATGCCCACATACACTATTTTCTTCTATTGTTCATCTACAAAATTGCCAGTAATTGACAAAAATGTTTTTATTATTTTCCTTTTGTGCAAAGAAAAGTTAGTTTTTTAAAAAAATAAAATAAAAAACTCCCAGCTTTTATTTGTCACGTGACAGCTTATGAAACTATTAATATTTTTACTATATAATTTACGGTTTTGTTTTATATATATAAAATCTCATTTGTATTAATGCAAAAGATTTTTTAAAAAAAAAAAAGAAAGCACGGAATTCATGTGAAAATCTTATTGCTTGGAATTAGTAGAGTCAATTTTGAATAAATTATGTATATTTAAAATAATTTGTAATTATATGTGTGCGTATATGAACTCGTGATTAATAATGAGTTCAAAAAACTAGACTCACTATAAATAAGTATAATATGTTGCATCTATTGATTATACTGATAATTTTATATTGACCTTTACTTTCTTACTTATAATGATCTTTAGAAGAAAGCTCTGTTTCTTTTTTCTTTATTTTTACAACCACCAAAACATCCCACGATCACCATTTCCTATGCCTATACAAGTTAAAACAGTACCAAACCCTCTATGCAGTAATGCCACCCAGTGCAATCCATAGTAATCAATGGATGCTAGAGGGTCTTGTTTGTGGCTTTCATGAGTAAGGATCAGATCCAAGGCTCCTCATTGAGTGAAAGCCACAAGTTAGAAACTAATCTGGGGATATTGGTTGAGTAGGCACTAAATAAGAATTTTATGCACAATTAATTACTACAGTGTTGCTGAAAAATTCACTACTAAACTAAATGCCATTCAAATGACCACCAGGAGCTGGCAACGATAAATGTTACCTAATAATAATAATAATAATAATAATAATAATAATAATAATAATAATAATAATAATAATAATAATAATAATAATAATAATAATAATAATAATAATAATAATAATAATAATAATAATAATAATAATAATAATAATAATAATAATAATAATAATAATAATAATAATAATAATAATAATAATAATAATAATAATAATAATAATAATAATAATAATAATAATAATAATGATAATAACAATAACAACAACAACAACAACAACAACAACAACAACAACAACAACAACAACAACAACAACAACAACAACAACAATAACAATAACAATAATAATAATAATAATAATAATAATAATAATAATAATAATAATAATGGATATGAACAGTATCACTAAAGTAGCTATCTATTTGCAAATTAAGAGAAATTGTTAAATAATGTTTTCTCGATATGATATGACATATTTGGACAAAAAAATATATGGGTGTTCAATTGGGAAAACGCTTTGATCAAATCATAATCCTCTATGACCAGTCTGTCATCTGGGAAAATAATTATTGAGATAATTCTGAATAATTAGAACATAGTGACATTGTGTCCTGTTCTATTGAAAGATTACTATATCAAGAATGCCATCGGTTCTACAACTTTGGATGATCCACATCGCTCGATGGCACTGTTTCTAGTCAAAAACAAATAGATATTAACATTGAAACTGGAAGATTCAAGTTCAAATCTTAGTTTCACCTCACTCATGTTTATTCTATCGTTTTCTACCCACTCCCCCATCCCACCTAAATTTAAACCCTCAATATTGGACTGTGTGCATATAATAGTATTAGTTATATATATATAAAGCTTGTTAAATATGCCTCATGTACACACACTCCAATATGAGATATTAACACACTGAAATTAATTTATTAAATTTAGAATATTTAATATTTTACATTAATTATTTAGGTCAAAGTTATATAACATTTTAATTTATAAAATCTAAAAATTGTTTTAACCTTTTAATATTTAAATGTATTAAAAATAGAAATTCTCCTGCTAAGTAATATTGTAAGTCATCATGGGTGGGGAGGGACAGTAGAATACTGAGAAGTATTGCTAAAAGCTTTTTAATTGGTTTTAAAGAAACATCTGAAGTGTAATGAGGTCATAGATGAAATATGCAATAAAGTCAAGTAAAATGTTTGGATTGAAATGACAAATGGAACGTGTGCTCTTAATGCATTATTTTACCTGCAGATATTTTGAGCAGACCTGAAAGGCGAACCAATATGTCATGTCAGAGCGATCCAGAAGATAAGAAGCAGGGTGGACAAAAGGTATATAAAGTTTTGTTAATATATGATTTTTACGTAAATCTAGTTGAATTCTAAATGTAAGACAATCTCTAGGTCTTTACCTTTTATTACTTCTAATATTATACTAAGGCATTAATACAGCATTTTCTTTTATGTTTAAAAGCTCTTCATGACATGGCGTAACTATAATAGGTGTTGTTCCAATTCTAAAAGCAAACGAAGCATAGATAAAAGAACTATGAGTAAAAGATTGGTGACTTTGAATGCCACTAACCAAATTATTTACAACCACCTAGATCACATGATGATTGAAAGAGAGTCTAATATGCTGTCTTAATTTTTGTAATAAACTTTTTTTGAAAGGCTTCATTATGCAAATTATAGCTTTCCTTATTTTTTTTATCTATATTACATAGTGAAATTAAGCATTACTATATCTTATTAGAATATTAGCTTTAAAATAATCTTCCCAATCAGGTTTGCCATACCATAAAGTCATATCAAGTTTTTATCATAAAATATTTTTCTTAGGAAATGTGTAATATTCATTGTTTGACTAAATCCAAGAAAAAATAAATAAATAATCCCAAATCGCTTTATTGTTTGGGAATTCATAAAAGGTTTAGTTGCAGGAAGTAATAAAACTCGACAATGATTTGTATACTGTGAGGAGGTCACCACTGTACTGTTGTACTGGAGAATGTAAAATAAAATGACTAACAGGTTTCTCTGGGCATAATTGTTGAGAGATTCTTGACTTCGTTTAAGGAGTAGCTACAGTACATCACATCTATGCAATGTCTAAATTCTCTGGTGCCTTACAATATTGGTTCAATATTTTTCACAGGAGTATTATACTGTAAATCTAATCTTATTGATGAAGGAAATGCCAAAAACCAATTGGTCCAGGAGTAGAAAATTTATAGCACTATATCATATGGTGTTCATTGATTATGCAAATTTACAGTAGATGGCGCTAGTATAGGCTGATGATAAATGTTAATCTTAATTATATCTTAATGATTATTACTTCACGAAGTCATTTATACATTGCTCCATAATAACCGACATTCATCAGATATGGTGCAATGGATCTTTTTAACTCCATTGCTAGCTTTATCACTTCAAGTCCTTAAATATTATAGAAAACAGGAGAAATAGTCGAGATCTCTGTCTAGCCTACTTTCTATATCTGACTTTTCTGTAGGAAGTCTATTTAATCTATTTAAATATTTTTGAAATTATATATAAATTTACTAAGTTGCCTTTTTTAAGTCTCTAAGTTCCTTTTCGTAAAAGTTTCTAACAATATTAATTATTCTCTCTATGTATATATGCAAGTCATATTTCTTATTTTAGTTGTATTACTTGTTTTACCACTAATATTTCTAATCTACTTTTGGTATATATATTTAACTTATTCATTACTTTACCACAATTGCAGTAACATCAAACATATTGACATGATGAATTCACTATTTTTCATTAATTATTTTTTCTTTATAAATAATTTGTAATCATAAATTTATTTAAACGCACATTGATTACGTAAATAATATTCATTAAGGCTGTAGCCTCAAGCACATGCGTATAAAATGTGATAGTAGGGACCTCTACAGGTCTTAAAACCACAAGCTTACTCATTGGAAGAAAAGAGTAAGCTTGTGGTTTTAAGACATGTAGAGGTCCCTACTATCGCATTTTATACGTGTGTGCTTGAGGCTACAGCCTTAATGAATATTATTTATAAATAATTATAATTGTAGAAAGGCTTTGACTATTTTCCTGATTCATAATTTGCAGAGTAAATTAACTAAATCTCTTAAAAGCTTTATATATATATATATATATATCTTTTGTCAATTTCTTCACTCACCTATAACTTTGATAACATCCTCTATCTCTCCGCTATAACAGATAACATTTGTTTTTTCATCAAACCCCCTCTTTTTGTCATCTTTTAGATACATCAACTCTTTTTTACAAATATTTTATCTTTCTTTTTAGTTATATTTAAAACAAATACATATATATATAAAACATGTTCAAATCACTCTTCCAGACATTGTTTCATCAGCAACACCCTCTGTGAATAAATCTCAAGTCTGAACTTCAAACAGCCGATTTTATTCTTAGAGGATGTTGCTAAAAAAACAATAAAACATTTTTGTATTTGAATCTCCAGCTAGCAATATGCAATCAATGGGAGATTTTCATATATATATATTGTACCGGGTCGAATCGCTGAAACCACCTACTTATACGGATATATAAGTTTTGGCTGGTTTCAAACTCCTTCATAATACATTTATAATCTTATAAAGGTTACGTGAATGAACCGGCACGTTTGAGCAAAATGGGAGATCTTATTGATAGCTTTAACTATCAACAATGGCCCATATCGGCTGCTAGATTCAAACCCCTACTATCCAAATACTTTATTTGTTTCAGGTAAACCCCTGGGGTGCCAGCTAGTCTGAAGACTAATGTATTCGGGCAGTAGGCTCATAATCCAGCGCTCGAAAACAATTCCCTTAACTAGCTCAGTCTAACTTTAATCAATAATAAAATATTGGTAAGAAGAGGTTGATAAAAAGAATTGACCGACAAATAGAGTTTAATTTTAAAGACAATTTATTAACTAACATTAATTTACTAAATTTAAACATCTTTATAATTTAATAATACACACACATTTTAAATTAACATTTCTAAAGTAGTTTAAATATTGTTGTAGGTTTTAATAATAGAACACTGGTATTTATCTATTTTAACTAATAACACTGATATAATGATCACATACATATTAATTTATATAGCATTCACAAATATAATAGTAAAACATTAATAGCATTTGACACTTAAACACACATATCAATAGTTCATTTTATATATGATAGAGTTCATACAATTTGAATCTTGAATATTTACGAATTACAGCGGTGGCTACTACCTATAAAGGATAATAAATAAATGTTTGCCTAGGATTTTTGGGAACGTGGATATTGCTTGTTGTTGGCTGCTTCTGCTGCTTCTGATGGATTATATCTAACCGGTTAGATTTGGACGTTTCTTGATGAGATTTTGTGCGAATCCATTGGTCTTATTCTTGAAGACAGTTGAACGTTTGACGGAGGATTTCTGAGTTGTTATGCAGACATTATTTCACGGGCAGGTCTTGCTGATCTTGTTGGACTAAGGGCTGAACAAAGAGCGTATATTTCCATAAGAGGCTCAGCAATGCATTTCTGTTTCTGGATACATAATAGAAATTGCACAAGACTGTCACTGCAAACTAGACCGAATAAAACTCTCTCAATTGATTGTCTGATAAAATATTCAGTATTTATACCGACGAAGTGTTTTTTTTTTTATATCCTCCGGCAAATATCTGTTGTCGAAATTCTTTAGCAATTAATCCTATGATAACGTGTTTTTTGATTGATTGTTTAATTAGTAGTAGCTATTTCAAAACGTGTTGTTTTCATATCTTTAATTAGTAGCGCACCGCTGTGTTTTTTTTTTTAAATACATTTTTCATTTATTTATAATATTTAATACTGATACATTTTTTTTACATTCGCACGCACATATATAATTTTATTCTACACATTAAAACTAGTTTTAAGATTATTTTTCTTTAATTTAAATGAAGAGATTTATATATATTTAAAGCTTTTAAATTGTATTTCACTAATAATAATAAACTCTTTACTTCCTTTTTATAAAACCTTCAGTTTAACTTTAAGAAAAACCCTTTCCCACTTTAAATCAATGATTTTTCAACTTTTATTTCAAACTCTTTTGCGAAAGATTTTTTTGTTTTAATAATTTTTTTACGACAAAATTATTTTATATACATGTGCCAATTTGGCCTTGGCACAATATATATATAATTCTTGTAACTTGCTGTATTTCCTTTTTTAACAAACTTGTTTAGCTTTGTTATTTATCATAAATCACTAGTAGGTATTCTATATATTTTATTTGACTTCTGTATTTAAATTTTCTACTTGCTCTCTGCTGTTTTATTAATCTCATTACTCAGTCAAGTTTGTTATTTTATTCTTCTAAATGTTGATTTTAATTTTATTTAAATACTTTTCGTCTTTCATTAACTTTTATTTAATCTCATCCAACAAATTTGAAAACTTTTTCAAAATGCCCCCTAAAATTTATTAATGGCCTATATTCTTTTTGCCTTAATTTCTTATTCCTAAAATAACATCTAAATTGGGATATAATTAAGATGAAATAATTTTTTCTATTATCTAGTGGTTCTTTTCATATATAAACTTTTTTCCCAATGATTTTTAAACAATACAATCTTTTTTTTTTTTTAAAGTGTCATAGCATCGGCCGGGACGCGAACCCGCAACCCGGGCAACTGCCTGCAAGTGCAAGGCAGTCGCGCTGATCTCTCGACCACTAATGCAAGACTACAATACAATCTTATTTTTGTGATATAAAAACATCAATTTTTATCAATTCATTTTAAATCCTCATTTTATGGATGTATCTTTTTCATTGTATCTACTTTAAATTGTTACATTTTGGTTTAGAAGTGAAAAACTTATTACATCCACAACTTTGACACAATCCATTCTAGATAAATACAATAACGATTATCCTTAATCATTTATTAAACTACAGATTGTCTCTAACCCATATATAAACTTTAAACCTCAGTTAAAGATTAATATATCTGATTTTTTAATTAAGCACACACATACAGAACTATTCGCATTTCTTTTTGCCATGTGTAATATTTTTTACAAATATTTTAAATAACCACTACGCATTCTTTTGGAAACTTATATCTATTTTACTATCAGAATAATACTTCCAAATTCATATTTTATTTTTTGCGCATAATTTAATCATTTTGTTTCACTGAGTCGTACAATATTTTTTCTATTCATTTTCGATATTTTTCTCCCTCTTATTTTTTTTTTAATTGTAACAGCTTTTGGAATTAAATTTATGATGTGAATTAATATTCTGAAAACAAAACACATTCTAAAGCAACATTTTTATATATTTTTATATGTCTCTCCAATTTGTTTAATTTTTGGTAAATTATAAAGTTAACCTTATACTATAAAAAAACTAACCTCTAGCATTTGGTCCTAAAATATTGGTCTGTATCTTTATTAGAAGGCTTTTTTCCCCCGAAGGCTTTTTTTCCTAACTCAATATTGATATTATTTTTGTATATGTATTTTCTACGTATATGATCTGAAATACAGGCATTCTTCATATACTTGGAGCTTAATTGTAAATAAATATAGGGGATTTGAAAACAGACTTTCAAGCACCCTTCAACTATCCACATCTCATACCACTGATACACATGGCCACACACCAATATACGTATTTCGTGCTGAACCAGCACTCATCAGTTGGTCCAGATTATCATCTCCTACGCATATATATAATCAGTGCTCAGTTTATATTAAGATAGCAGTTCTTCAGATTTTAATGGACAGGATTCAAACTACTCCAACTTCCAACTTTTCAGCCATCCATACCATTGAAAATCTGATGATGGAATGCCCAAATCCCATGCTGATGCCAATATTATTGTTATGGACCTCAAGTCACTCTGACCCTCATGTATAGGATCTTATCCATTTAAATACGTAGAAGAGGGATGGGCAGGATGCAGTCCTAATGTGCAAGATTTGAAATACAGGCATTCTTCATATATCTGGAGCTTAATTGTAAATATAGGGAATTTGAACACAGACTTTCAAGCACTCTTCAACTATCCACACTATATATATGAGGGCTCAGAGTGACTTGAAGTTAATATGGGCACGGCAATATTATTGGCATCAGCATGGGATTTGAGTTTTTCATCATCAGATTTTTAATGGTATGGATGGCTGAAGAGTCAGAGGTTGGAGTATGAAGATTTGCTACCGTAATATAAACTGAGCACTGATTATATAAATGTGTGTGTGTGGAAGGTGATAATTTATCTTTTCTAGGTGGTTGATCATGTGTATCAGTGGTATGAGATAGTATGGATAGCTGAAAGGTGCTTGAAAATGTGTTCAAACCCCTATATTTGTATGTATATGCACCTATTATATATATTTATACCACACCACTTTTGTATGCTTAAGATAATTTCTATTTTGCTAGATTTTTTTTTTCTTTGATTGATCACAAAATATTTTGTAATATTAATATCATTTACATTGTTTATTACTTTTCCAAAGCTTTTTTATAACCCACTATTGACAGTTTCGATTGCCCCAGCAATCTTCTTCAAAACTAGAACAAACACAATACAAATACATGAACATGTAATTATATATATATATTATATCTTATAATATACCCACATATATCTTTATAATAAAGAACATAGATGATATATTATATGGATATGGCAATGTGATTAAAAAAAAGTTAAAATATTTTATATTTATTTCATATTTTCAACAAAATTTTAAATAATATTCTTTCAAGCATTTTCTCTTTAAATAAATCTAAATCAAATAACTAATTTACAATTCTTTTAAATGTTTAATATTCTTATGATATTCCATGTTACTATAAAAGACCTTTTCACCCAATGCTGCGTCTAGGAAGCCGTTTTCATGATGTATTTTTATCACACCCGTAACTTACACTAATAACAATAAGAAATATATTTTAAATCAATAATAATTATTTGTTACAAAACATTATAATATTTATACTTTTCTAATAAAATAATATTGTAAATTAGTATTGATTATTTATGCATAAAACTTACATAACGTTGAATATGTTATTTTGGTTCACATGCTAATTTTGATCTATGATTTATGAATTGTGTATATATTAATATGTGTGTGCATTAATTTTTTATTAATTTTTATCTCCTGAGATTGTCTGGGCAAACAAAAAGATAGTGAAAGCAAATATAGCTTGCTAGCATAGATGTCAAAGTTTACTATTCTACTGTTAACCTAAAAATCAGCTAAAGTTCAACTTCACCAATAGGGGGCGCTTCGTTAGGAAAAAAGACAGGGTTACACACATAATTTATTGTATAATTCACTGTTTCTAGACAAGGCATAATGTTCACCATGTATGTTTGATAACTTTAATCCACCTTAGATAGTAGTACTCCACAATTTTTTTATAAATGAAGCATTCTCAGGGTAAATTTGTTATCAAGCTATTTTAAAGTGATCAATAGATAATGGAAGAAGAAAAGTAATATAAATTAAATGATAGAATTAATAAAGAAAATAGTATTAGGGTGTGACGGGATAATACTAAATATAGTATAGAAAAATTATGGGTGAAATTAGAAAAAAAAAATTAAATATATTTGGCATTATTGAATTTTATCACATAATCACCATTTTCTATGTTTACACAAGCTATTAAAACAATAACATATTCTCCATACAGTAGTGCCACCCAGTGCAAACCTTAGTAATCGATGGATACAAGAAAGCATGTGCATAAAATCCTTAACCAATGCTCTCATATCCAAGATTCCTCACTGATGAAAGCCACATACTAGAAACTAGCTTGGGAGTATTAAATGAATAAGCACTAGATAGGGATTTTACATACAAATTTTCTTGCATCCATCGTCCATCGATTAAAAAGATTTGCACTGGGTTGCACTACTGTATGGAAAGTTTGCTATTATTTTAATTATTGAATTTATAATGAATCCAATTGGAACAGGAACATCAAAAAAAAAATTGAAAAATTGAGAGTGGTTTGTACAAATGGGTAGCAGAGATGATGATGACTCTGGAGCTGTAGTTAAGACATGTATAACTTATTCTGACAATTGGTATCTTCACCGTAGTCTAAAATCATCTACTATAATCTTGAATTATCAATGGACACCAGATGATAGTGCTATAAAATTCCCATCTGCCAACTGAAGGCAAAAGACAGAAACTAGTCAGATGGAAGATAGGAATTTTATAACAAAATATTATCTGGTGTTCATTAGTGGATCAAGTTTTCAGTAAATGGCTGTATAGTATGAAGAAATGCTCTTGAAAGTGTATATGAATTTGAGATCATGTAACATTGGTATTAACTATTATTCTTAGAAAGTATTATAAAATTGACCAGAAACATCTTATGTGTCATATGTTGGTTTACTTAAAAGAAATATTGGTATTAGATTTAATAAACTGAATGATTCACCTAATTTATTGGATTTCTTACTTTGCGAATGTACTTCTGTGCACAGAAAGTAAGAAAACCTTGAAAATACTTATTGGAGACTCATGCAAAGACGAGTGAAGAAATGAATATTAAGTTTATTGAGAAAATGTCAAAGATAATGGTAATAAAAGTTAGAGAAGGAGAAGGAAGGGTTGTTGTTTTTTTAATAGAGATAAATGGGAATATGTAAATAAATATAACATCACACTTTTGAATTGTATAGTATAATATTTTGAGGTCTCAATGATGATGAAAGCCAGTTTGATAAATGTTATAATATAGTTATTAATAGTTGTTTATTTCAATCTTGTTTTGTTCGATTATTTATTGTGGTCTCAAATTAATTGGTTATTTGAATTTTATAATATAATATTTTGAGAAGGTCTCAATGGAGACAGAAACCGGTTAGATAAATATTATAGTTATTAATAGTTGTTTATTTTAATCTTATTTTGATTAATTGTTTATTTATGTATTTGTGACAACATTATGGACAAATAAATTGTATTGGATATTTGACCATTATAGTAATTATTACTCAATTTATGAGTTTTTTATTAAATGTTTTTTAACTATGCACTTTGATAACTAATTTGAGCTGCAATCGAATTTGCGTTATTATAATATATATGCAATAGTTTTAGAATTGAAACATTTGGTAAAAAAAAAAAAAAGGTATTTTTGTATAAGTTTAGTATTATTACTGCTTATTATTTTTTTATCATTATTAGAATGTAGAATATTAACTTATTTTTTTACATTCAATGATCTTAGCAATAGCGAACTTTGGACGGTAGTGCCATCCAGTGCAAGCTTTAATAATTAGTGGATGCAGGAAGGTTTGTGCATAAAATCCCCATTTATTGCCTACTCATCCAATATCCCCAGACTAGTTTCTAACTTGTGGCTCTCATCAGTGAAGAGTTCTGGATCTGATAGCACTGCACCTAGATTTAAGGATCTAATGCAATCCTCTAGTAGCCACCTTTTACCTATTTAGCTAACTATAAAGCTGGGAACTTAAGATGAAAACACATTGTTTCCAATCTGAGCTCATTCACTTCTCTAGTCATATAGATCTTAATCCAGTTCAAAATCCATATATTTTGGTGTCCTTGATTTATCAGAAACCAGTCAGCATCATCCCATAGACACAAATGGTATAAAACCAACAAAATGTCACATATTACCATTTCCTATGCTTACATAAGCTGTTATTAGCAATAGCAAACTCTCCAAACAGTAACACCATGATGGAACAGTGATAACTATGGTTTTTGATAAACCAAGGACATCAAAATATATGGATCCTGAACTGGATTCAGATCTCTATGGTTATGCAAGCAAATGAGCTAGGTTTGAAAACATTAATGTGTTTTTATCTTGAGCTCCTAGCTTTATAGTTAACCAAATAGGTAAAAGGTGGCTGCTGGAGGGTTGCATTAGAGCCTAAGATCTAGGTGCAGTGCTCTCAGATCCAAAGCTCCTCATTGATGAAAGCAACAAGCTAAAAACTAGATTGGGGATATTGGATAAGTATACAATAGTTGGTGGGTTCTATGCACAAACCTTTCTGCATCCATTGATTATTAAAGCTTGCACTGGGTGGCATTACGTATGGAGAATTTGCTATTGTTAATAACAGCTTCTGTAAGCAAAGGAAATAATGATCATGTGATATTCAGGCATATCCTACGGTATTTTGTGATTGGTGGTTTTTATTGTTTAAGAGCCTGGACCTGGTGCGGCTAGACCTTTTGAATCTAATGTATTTTTTTTCCAAAGTATCTATCTTTTATTCTTTTTTAATATCTGTCTGCCTGAAATTTAAAAACTTTCTAATATTTTAAAATCCAAACAAAATTGTTTGCTAGTTATACAGATCTTGTAGCAGTCAATAACCATATAATTTGGTATGTGTGCGCAATTATTGATTATATCCAGAGTCTGTAACAGAAGTGGTCACGAGGGAACAAATTCATTTGAAAAATGTTTCTACTTGTTTTGGAATGCTTGCTTTGATTTTCAGGGTCTAGGATCTAGTATATATATATTTGACATAACTTATATTTTCCTAATGTTAGTTTTAAAAGCAAGTTTATAATCCTTATCCTGTGTTGATATCCTAATAGTTTGCTGTAAAATGTTTTACATAAAACGTTTATATATATATATTTTATTGAAGAATATAACTGTCAAGCGTTGGTGGCCTAGCAGTTAGCATAGCTGCCTTCCAAGCAGCCAGCCCGAGTTCGCTTCCCGATCGGTGCATTTGACATATGAAAAAAAAAAAAGTAACTATATTTTCAATAATGCTTGATTCCATGATATTCATAAAATTTTTCAATTCATTTTAAACTTTTTGTGCACTTAAAAAGAAACAATGAGAGAAGGAAAAATTAGTATTCACTAATATTTCAAAAAATTGAGATGTTTACGTGTGTGAAAAAGCAATTTTTCAATGTCTATTTCAAATTAAACAGAGTAAAAAATGCATATGTACTTTTTTCAAGATCGTCGTAAGATATAATTTAAAGTATATGTTTGGTTTGGGGGGAGGGGGTGAAACGCTATCAAGCTTTTGAAAACCCAAATGGAAAAACCTTGTTCTCTGACAGATAAATAATTATAATTCTCTTCAAAGAAAGACATTTTTGAAAAGTTTTCAGTTTCACTTGAGAGGTGAAACGGCTTGTTAGAACATTAAATTAAGCCAGTGATTGAAGAATAACAAAGTAGAATATGTTGACTATGGGGAGAGAAATTGATCGAATTTATTTCAAATATGTTTTAAAATTCATTTATTGTAAATGAAAAGATACATACAAGCTTTCCAATTCTTGACATTATTAAATAATTTATTTTTAAAAGAAAGATATATCTGTCTAATTTCAGAACTGCGATAAATCAAATAAAGATTATTTTCTTGTCGTACAACATTTCAAACTGGATTTTTACGTATTTGATTTGATTATGTTCAGTTTATGTATACGCGCGCGCACACTTTATATTGCTTTATTTAGTGCCTACATATCTGCAACCAAACGAAGCTAGCCTTTCTACTTCTCTTTAAACTCTGTCGAACATCTAATATCCTTTTATTAACACATCATTCTTATACGTAATGGCTGATACCACAATCCTCTTCCCTGCAGTTTTTGATTCCGGCACACATATTACATAAAAACTATGTAAATTTCTGTCTCACCACCCCCTTACACCATTTCCTAATTACCCAATTAGTTTTCATTACTCAAAATGCTTCCTAGATAATTGTATTGCTTTGTCTTTTCTAAGAAAGATTTCCTTCTCATGCGATAATATGTTGCAGTATTTCCATCATCTATCATTAAATGTTTAATGTCTAGAAAATCTTAAACTTTTCCAAACACAACAACTCTTAGTAATAACACACAAGTCAGCAAATAAACACAGGTTAGTAGATTTGCACAATGTTTCGAGTGGTATTCTCAGTTCTTCAGGTGTTGCTGACCTGACCAGTGACAATTCTAGCATAGGAGTTGAATTTACATCTTTAGATTCCTTGAATATCAAATTTTAAGACAACACTCTAACCAACTGACTATTCTGAGCATTGTCTTAAAATTCGAACCTAAGGATGTAAGTTCGATTCCTAAGCTAGTATTGCCACCTGAAGAAAATTGGATAACCACGCCTGAAGAAAATTGGATAACAATACCACTTGAAACATGTAGTCTACTAATCTGTGTTATCTAACAAAGCAAAACTCTCCATACAGTAGTGCCACCCTGTGCCAACCAGAGTAATCAATAGAAACTAGTCTGGGGATATTGGATGAGTAGGCACTAGATAGGGATTTTATGCACAAGACTTCTGGCATCTATTGATTACTCTGGTTGGCACAAGGTGTCACTACTGTATGGAGAGAGTTTTGCCTTGTTTAATAACAATTATGTGCTAGTATAAGAGATAGTGATCATGTGATGTTTAGTGGTTCTGTGTTATCTACTAACTTATGTGCTAGTATAAGAGATAGTGATCATGTGATGTTTAGTGGTTCTGTGTTATCTACTAACTTATGTGATATTACTATCAGTTGTTTATATTTGGAAAAGTTTAAACAAAGTTTAACATTTTTTAGACATTCAGCATTTAATGATAGATGATAGCAATAATCCAACATATATCTAAAATACCATCATTACAAATCTTCAGATAATTTAAAATGGATTTCGTTATTCATTTTTGCACAAGTCTCAAAAATATTTCTGCTTCCTTATTTTCTACACAATGAACTATCAAGAATTAAAAAATAATATCTGGTTAAATGTACAATCTCTTGTCACCCATTAATGGTATTTTATCACTCCTTCCAAATCTTTCTTTTACTAACTCCATTTTTTTTTAAAAAATACAATAAAAACAATATAGGAAACATAGAATACTCATCAACATTTTAGACTTTATATTTTTTAATTGTTCAATATTGTGATCTTTTTATGTAATTTGTATTTAGATTTTAAAATTATCTTTAGTCTTTGTGTTTTCCTGAAGGTTTGTGATGATGGTGTTTTAGTTGTATTTTTACATTGGACTATTTCCATCATCTAATATGAGTATTGAATGTCTTTAGAAAAATTAAATTTATTTAAATATTCCAAATATATTCAACTATTAGTAATAGCACACAGGTTAGTATATGCACAATGTTTCGAGAGGGATTATTCTCCCCTCTTCTTCAGGTGTTGCTGGCTTGACCAGTGACAGTATGAGCATGTGATTCAAACCTAGACCTTTAGATTCTTGAGTATTGAATTTTAAGTATTATTTACTGTCCTTCAGGTGTTGCTGACCTGACTAGTGGCCATGCTAGCCTGGGATTCGAGCCTGGATTCTTAGATTCTCGAATATTGAATTTTAAAGTAGTGCTCTAACCAATTGAGCCATCCTGCCAAAGACCTTTTTTTTATCATCAAATTATACAATATTATTATAATCCTTTTTTTTTTAATTTGTTTTTCATTTAATCTTGATTTCACTTTCAATTTCCTTATATTTTATAGCATGTTTGTATTTCTGTATGCTTTCTTTCTCTTTTAATAATTCTAAATTCTCTCTTACATTTAATTTGTTAGTATCATAATTATGCAGTTTTATCTGCCACATATATCAGATTTTCTTATTAAGGAAACACTAGCTGGAAATGTATTCAGACCCCTGTTACAACATATGATATATATATATATGATACTTTAGTATTAGACCTGCTGTGAAATGGGTTAGGTTTAGGATTAAGAGTTGAGATTGAGTTTCATCACAGCAACATCAGATCTAATACTAAAGTATCATATATATATGAATGGCAAATGCTGGGGAAAAAATAATGCATATATGTGCATACTTTTAATACACGCGCGCGCACACATTAACATTTAATAAAAAATCAATAACTGAAATATCAAGAGATCTTTTTTAAGAATAAAATAAAATTATGGTAATGTAAGTTGCGCAATAGTTTTTCAAAAGCTTTTTGTTTGAATTTGGATTTTTACTGATTCAAATAATGGCTTTTAAATACATAACTTTAATAAAAATAAATTCAACAGTTTGTTGCTCAGTGGTTCATATAAACTTTGAGCATGAAATGATCCACAGATCTCGAGCTTTATAAAGTTTGCAGTTCTATTACTACACCAAAATGTGTACGACTACCAAAAAAAAAACGGAAATGATTAAAAATTAAACATTACGTATTAGCCTCATTTAAATGTAATTTATCAGAAAGTATTGCTAAAAAAAATTAAATGAAAGTTAAGCTAAATTCAAAGTCGTTTTATGTATTTACTTGATTAAAAAGAAATTTTGGATTGCTATATAGTAGAAATTTTATGCTGAAATAAAAGTAGGGATATTTTTATATGTTTTTTAAATCGTGGCCTGCATAAATGTGCCAATAAAAAGACAAAATGCTTGAAAAGTATTTGTATAGTTGTTGTTTTAAAAGATTGTTTAATTACAGAAAAATTGAGTTTAAATAGTATTAATTCAATGAAATCAAGTGGAATGTATCCTGCCTGGTGAGCGCAATAGAAGGAAAGTCAAAATACATGGATCATAACCTAACTATTAGTGCTCCTAACTCTCCAGAAATTAATTAATTTTTTAAAAATAATATTTTAAAAAAACATTTATTTGAATATAAAATTTTGCATGAAGACAATAAAACCGGTTACTCAAGGTTTTCTTAGGTTTGTAAATAAAGATGCTAACAATCAACCCTTAAGCTATCAACAATTTCAACCTGTAGTCAAGGCAACCTCCTTAAAAGGTTGCATTATAAATGCTTCTAAAGTTATCATTTATTTTTGAAAGTTAAGAAAAATTATGTATATAAAAGACTTCATGATTTCATATTTTATATATATAACACAAAGAAATCAAGTCATATGTCACATAAACTAATTTAACAAGCTTGTATTACAAATGTTATATAATGAACATCCTAACACCTCACTGAGAAAGCCAGTACGGAAATCGGTCTGAGGTTGGGGATATTCTGAGAAGCTTGTTAAGAGCTATTTGCAAGCTCATTATATAATATGTATAAACAAAAAACTATTTCAAATAAATGTTTTAGAAACCATATTGTAAAACTTTAAGTAACAGTTGCTGTGTGTGTCCTATCAATGTCTACATATTTCAAAATAATTTCCTACTTTTTGGAATGCATGGTTAAGAATGTCAGAAGTTATGTCCTTGATTACATTGTTAATATGATGCAGGTTCATTTCTAATTTTCCATGATAATGAAATCTTATTGAAAAAAAATCTAATTATGCAAAATCATGAGATTCCACTGCTGAAGATTGAAATACCCTGTGACCAGTGCATCATTCTGGGAAACAATTATGGAGATAATTTTAAACATCTAACACATAGTAATGTGCTGCTTAATTCTGTTGAAGACGACCGTGTCAAGAATGCTAGCCTGAAAATGTTTTGAGGAATTGGTGGATCATATCAAAGTACTTAATGCCAATAATTGTTACTTTGGGGGGGGGGGGATGAATACCAAGTCACAAATCCTTATTTTTCGAAAATATTTTCCCCATTCAATAAATTTATTTGGTCTTTAATCTGACCAATTGCAACAATTATGTTGACTGATTTTTTCCGATCTTTAGCTTCTCTTCTCCACATCAGTCCTGCACATTTTCTTATTTCATCCATCCATCTAACATGTGGTCTCATTCTGGGTCTTTTACAATCTCTTAGAATCCAGTTTAAGATTTCAATTGTCCATCTATTATCATCTCTTTTAGCAATATGTCCAGCCCAACTCCACTTCAGTTTTTTAATTTTTTCAATGAGGTCAGTAACACCTGTTTGTTCTCTTACCCATATATTGCGTTTTCAATCTCTTTTTGTTACTCTCAACATGCATCTCTCCATACTTCTTTGAGTAGTCTGAAGTCTCTGTATTGCTCTTCTGTTAAGTGTCCAAGTCTCAGATCCATAAGTAAGAACTGGTAAAATACATTTATGAATTATCAAGAGCAATATTGCAAAAAATATATAATTTTTTTACAGTAAGTTATACTACTGAATAATCAACTTTTAGGATTGTTCACATGATAAACTAATTGGTACTATTAATTGTTAAGCATTTATTCTGATATATGTAATTAATTGCACATAATAATCATTTGTAAATAATTAGTTTTTTTGGAATTTGTTTATGGTATGCTATTTAGAAATTATAATATATTTATATGTGCCCCCCCCCCCAAGAGTTTTATTATTATTTTTTATTCTCTTGATCAGAATCATTCATTTATATATGGAAATTAGCTTCAAAAGATACAGTTTCTGATATTCTATTTGTAATTTGCAATGCATATGTATTTTCCAATATATATATATATATCATTAAAAACCAGTCAACATTTAGACAATATCAATAACAATCAACAATTTTAAACCATTGTCAAGACAACCTCCTTTTAACAATATATATTTATATTGCAAGGAAATCAAGTCATACATCATGTGACTTAATTTAAAAAGCTTTTACTACAGATGTTAAATAATGAGAATAAATAGCTCTTTACGAGCTTTTCCAACAGCTAGTAGCTGGAAACCATTCTGAAGATAGGGATATTCGGAAAAGCTTGTTAAGAGCCATTCACACTCATTATATAACATTTGTACTATGAGCTTATTAAATTATGTATATAACATATATAAAATGACATAGAAGGAAATTAACCTTCAAACCTGCCCTGGTCATTTTAGTGCATAAATCTACATGCTCTCCCCTATCAGTAAGAATCGTAAAAATTCAAGTGAATCAATCAATTGTGCATAGAGCTTATTTTTATATAAACTAACTCCCATTGATTGTGCTTAACGCAGAGCTTGGTCCTCTTTTGTGTCTGATATTTTGATTGACAACTGAATTGTACAAATTTTGTTGGTATATCACAAGTGTGGCCAGTAAGAGGTGGCTTATATAAGCGTAAGCTCTAAGCACAATTGGTTCACTTGTATTTTTAAAATTCATACTGATGATGACTAAGCGTAGATTTATATACTAAAATGAGCAGTGCAGGTTTGAAGGTTAAATTTCTTCTATATAATTACATATATATATATATATATATAGTGCTAAACTATTAATTTATATATATATCATTCTTGAATAGAATCATACATTTCTAATTTGATTAATAAATCTTATTGTATTAACATATGGGGAGAGGAGATAAACTAATTAATCTCCAGGGCCACTTGTTGATGCTCCTTTTTCTGGATAAAGTACTGTGTAGTTATGAGATAGCCAGTGATTTTCTTTATGTATTGACATAGATTGCTAACTATTTATTCATTTTCATGCTTGTGTATGGTTTAATTAATAAACTTCATTGACAAATATTTTTATTGATAATGACAGTAATTGTAAAATGTGTGTTCAAGTGAAAAAAAAAAGGCTGGTTGACTCTCCAAACTGCCTAAAGGATTATCTCCAAATCAATTGTAAGATATTAGCATATCTGGATTATGAATTTTGACATATATTTATAAATCATTTTTATAGCTCTCGCTGCCGTCACAAAATTTTGCCAGTCACTTGAAAATATGTTCATGCCTTATAATAGCTTCACTAGTTGAATAATTTCAAATATTTCAATAAGTTTTCCCCAATTTAAAACAAAGTTTAAGGTATTGTTTCATCATAGATTGAGATATATAAAACACACTGTTACATAGCAACTGCTTTTGTCACTCTGAATACTGCTCATTGTTGAGCCTATTTATATCATCGCTGTTTCTTGTCTGCTGCAGTTTTTAAAGCTCTCGCTAATTGTATTGTCCACGCCCTATAAGAATAATGTAAAAGTTTGGCCTTACAATGTTAATAATTTATGTATTTATTTGGTGTTCAATTCAAATGTTTATTTGAAGATTATATTGTTTTAGAATATTGCACTGGATAATTTTTGATATTGTTTGTTGAAAGCAAATTATAAAGCACTTAATAAAACATTGTTAATTTATTATGCTTACTGTTATTATTTTTAAAAACGAGTAATTTATTGTATTAGATAATTTACAATGTTGTTTAAATACATTAAAGATCAGCCTTTCAAGCTATTGTGCATGCGCTTTTTACGAGTGTTAATACTAAATGAATACTTTCACTCCCAACACAAGATATAGTATTTAGGAAAGAATAAAATGAATCCACTTATTCTTTCCAACCCAAATGCTTATATATGGGCAAATCTTAAGTACTGGAAATGAAAGCATGAGGATAGACCACTCATTTTAAATTATTGTTTAAGATGTCTGAATGAATGACGTCGACGAAATTATTTAGAATTTACGAAACGTCACTCTCAAATGAAACTTAAACATTTGTAAATAAGCATTTATTTTTATTTAGCGCAATGTTTATAAATTGTAATACATTAAAGATCAGCTTTTCAAGCTATTGTGCACTGTAAAAAAGTCGCTTTTTTTAAATTATCATAAGTCAACATTTTTTTAGAAAATAAATAACGCTACCGTTCATGCTTTTTTTTATTGACTTATTACTTAAATTGAGCCTACCTTTTTATTGACATATATCCATTAGTATTTTAGTTAATTAACGAAAATTAATATTAAATTGTCTCTATTTTCAAAAATCTACATCTCAAATTTTTTTTTTTTTTTTAAGTGTCGTAGCATCGGCCGGGACGCGAACCTGCAATCCAGGCAACTGCCTGCAAGTGCAAGGCAGTCACGCTGACCTCTCGACCACCAATGCAAGACTCCATTTAAAATCAGATAAATTCCATAGTCTTTTGTATATGTAAATCATAATAAAAATATTTTTTAATAATTCTTTAATATTGGATAATTTTTAATATTGTTTAAAGCAATTTATAAAGCACTTAATAAAAGGTAGTTAACTTATTATGTACACTGCTATTAGTTTTAAACATAAATAATTTATTGTATTGGATAATTTTAGATATTGTTTAAAATAATTATAAAGCACTGTGTTTTTTATTGATTGATGTATTATTTAAATTGAACAATTAGTATTTTAATTAATAAGTGGTGGTTAATACTAGATTTAATTTTAATTTTAAAAAATGTGTATAGCTAATTTGAAACTTTTTTTTTTCTTTAAAAAGGATAAATTATATTTCCTTTTAAGGCATATACACGTGTTAACAGTCAGAGCTTCATTTTAAGTAATCATAAAAAAGGAACATGGTGGTAAATTATCAAAGTTTTAAAAATAATGAAATCTGTCTTACGATATTCTCACGAAAAGATATTGGGGTATTAGGGAATTGATAGGACTATTACTTGAGTTAAGGTTAATATTAGAGTTTACATTATAAATTAAAGTTAGTAAATTAATATTAGCCTACAGCCATCTTTATGATTATTTATTATTGGTGGATTTAATTTGCATTTAGCTAAAAAATTTACATACACCTGTCTTTAATAGCTGCAAAATAACAAAATTTAGCCGTTCACAACTATAATAATTTTTGTTAAAGATCGTATGAAAAGCAATGGTACATTATGTTTGATGGTGATCAGCCAATTACTGCTAGTAACATCCAATTGCTTTTCAGCATTTATTTAGGATAATTAAGATGACAAGCAACTCTGTTGACTCCTAAATGGCCATTGTTAATGTGAAGACTTTATCGTAATCATGTTTCATTATACGCCATTCCTTATGGAAAGCAGTGGTATACTATGTTTGATGTGATCATCCAATTACAGTTAATAATATCTGATGGATTTTAATCATTTATTTAGGATAATTAAGATGACAAGCAACTCTGTTGACTTAAACCACTAAACATCATATGATCACCATTCTTTATGCTTACACAAGCTGTTTATACAGAGACAAAACTCCATACGGTAGTCCCACTCAGTGCAAGCCCAAGTAATCAATGGATACAGGAAGGTTTACGCATAAAATCCTTACCTAATGCCTTCTCATCCAAAATCTCAAGCCTAGTTTTTAGCTTGTAGCTTATTGTGTTTTCATTTATAGTTAGCTAATAAGGTAAAAAGTGGCTGATGGAGGGTTGCATTAGTTCCTAAGATCTAGGTACTGCAGGGCTCTCAGATCCGAGGCTCCTCACTGATGAAAGCCACATGCTAGAAACTAACTAGTCTGGGGATATTGGATGAGTGGGCACTAGATAAGGATTTCATGAACAAACCTTCCTGCATCCATTGATTACTCTGGCTTGCAGTGAGTGGCTACTGTATGAATAGTTTTGTCCCTGTGTAAACTCTGTTGACTCCTAGGTTTTCCATTGTTAATGGGAAGGCTTGATCGGAATCACCTTTCATTATATGCCATTGCTTTTCACTCATAGATTATTATATAATTTGAATGCAAATGTGTTTACTTTAAATATATTTTCTTTTGTTTTAGATTTATTAAACGATGCAATTTTTGATGAAAATCATGACGAAATGGTAATTGTGAAAGATATAGAAATGTCGTCAATGTGTGAACACCATCTGGTTCCTTTCATTGGAAAGGTAAATATTTTATTATTAACTCTTTAGTTAATGTATGATTAATATTCCTTAGTCTCAGAATAACGATAATCAAGTAAATATGTATATTTTTGCCTCACAGCCAGGAAACTCTAATAAGGTGCTATGATCATAGGATGGCACTTTCTCTTTTATAAAGCATCTTTGACATATTATTTTCTTGGAGGTTTGTGTTGATAGTATTGTAGTTGCATTATACGTTGGTCCATTTCTATAAGTATTGAATGTCTTTAGAAAAATTTAACTTTATTTGAATTTTTCAATTGTGTTCAACTGTTAGTAGTAGCGCACAGATATTTCAAAAGGTATTATTCTTTCTTTTTTAGGTGTTGTTGGTTTGACCAATGATAGTACTAGCATGGGAATCAAACCTGTAACCTTTAGATTTTTGAATATTGGGTTTTACGGTAATGTTCTAAGCAAATGAGCCACTCTGCCAAGGGCAACAGTAGGTAGAAATTTCATATACTTATTTTTCTCTTAGGAAATAATGGAGAAATCAGGAGAAACGTCATCGATAAGTATATAAAATTTCTACTGCCTGTTGCCCTTGGCAGGATGGCTCACCATCTGAAGAAGAGAGGAGAATAATACCATTTAAAATATTATGTATATATTAACCTATGTATTTCTTATAACCCTTCTTTCATATCACTTTGATGCAAACAATTTTTTTTAAACTTCTTTATTTTCCTTATGGTTTTGACTGTCCAGCAGTCTTCATCAGAGCTCTGATGAAGACTGATGGACAGTCGAAACCATAAGGAAAGGAAAGAAATTTAAGAAAATTTGTTTGCATTAAAGTGTATATGAAAGAAATGTTATAAGAAATATATATATATGATTATATGAAGATATGCAATTGGAAATTTAAATAAAGTTTTTCTGAAGACTTTCAATGCTTAACATTAGATGATGGAAATAGTCTAACATATAAATACAATCCCAGCCTTATGTGCCAATTCAGAGGCTTTGTGGTTATTATTTAGTCATGATTGTCATACTCCAAGTTTGTAGGTTTGTTTTTTTAGGTACTCTTTTGTTTTGGTATCCTTTACCTTCTAAGTAACATCTAGTAATTGTTCTTATAAATGAGTAAAGTTAATCTATGGTATTAGAAGTGAAGACTGGCAAATTCTTTGTTAACTTTTTACTTATTTTTTAGTAATGTTAAACCACTAAACATCACATGATCATCATTTCCTATTGTTGCTCATAACTGTTATTAAAACGGGCAAAACTCTTCATACAGTAGTGCCACTCAGTGCACCAGAGTTTTGCCTGTTTTAATAACAGTTATGAGCAACCATAGGAAATGATGATCATGTGATGTTTAGTGGTTTAATACCAATCCTGTCTAATAGGATAATGGATGCTATTAAAAAAATCAAAGACACCAAAATGTGTGGTTACTGAACTGAGTTCAGACCTATATGACTATATAAGCTAATGAGCTTGGATTGAAAATATGTTGTCTATTTTAGACTCATAGTTTTGTACTTAAGTAGTGATAAAAGATAACTGCTGGAAGGTTGCATTAGTTCCTAAGATCTAGGTGCAGTGCTCTCAGATCTAAGGCTTCTCACTGATATGAATGTCAACATATTGAAGATAATAGCAAATTATGATTTAAATAAAATAAATTAGCAAGCAAGATTAATTTAAATAATCGTAAGTTATAAAATAATTTTATTTTGTGTTAATATTGACATCATATGGTGATTCTTTGAAGTGAATAAGGGATTGGGCCAATAATTAATAGTAATAATAATCAAAGACTATTCATTGATGTTAAATTAAATTATTTATATTTGTTATAACTTCGTTATCAAATTGATGCTACTTGTAAAGAAAATCGTTAAATATATTTTTAAATTAAAGACAATCGTTTGTATTTTTCTATATTCGTTTCTTAATTTGTCATATATTTTCGCACACATATCCTCATACACGCGCACATATTCACACATATAAGTGATATTGATATACTCTGAACTATGCGACTATGCATATTCTTCCTGAGTTTGAAATCTGGGTATAACGGAAACTAAAGATGATAAGAACGAGGTGAATATATAGTTATAATTGGACACATATTGGATTACTCATCTCCCAGGAATGAGATTGAAGTAGGTGTGGGTAGATATATATTTAGAAACTCTAAATAGACTCTTACCCACTGTGATGACCTAAATCATATAAGGTCCAGACCCGTTTGGTCACAATATATAGATATGTTTATGCATTGTGTTTAAATGGGCCAAACTTTTTTAGCAATATGTATTTGCTATTCCATCTTTAAATAGATCAATATAATTGTTAAATAAATATTTGAAAATAAATTATTCTATAATGTAATATTTATTTTATTAAGAAATGCAGATCGACCTCCCCTAAAGAGATTACTTTTTGCCTAAATAGGACTTGAAATGAAATAACAAAAACTTCGGATTTTTACAACAAAACAAAAAAAAAAAAACGAATACTAATTATTATGTATTATTATTATATGTTATTTTAATCAAAAATTTTATATAGAATAATTATAAATTTTATTAAACGCACATTATTATATTAAGTAATATTTATACCTGTAGGAATAAGCGTCTGAAAAATTTAAAAGAAATAAATTTTCTATTTAAAACAAATATGAAAATAAACAATTTATGAATAAATTAACTTTAAAAATATATAAATTATTTATTTTTGTTTTTATTTTAGGATTAAGATTGTATTTTTTTTTAGCTTCATTGCTTTTTATGGGGTGTTAGCTTTATGGATACTCTTTTATAATTTTGTAATCTAATGTTATTATGAAAATTAAATTTTTAGGCAAACATATATATCTAGAGTCAATATAGATAGTCTCTTGTGTTGGCATAGCTATAAGCTCTTTGACATCAAGGATAGTCCTTGTTGTTCTTACACCAATCTTCAATCAACAAATTTCCAGACTCTCATTTAATATATGGTCATTATACAACTTATATAGATAGAGTAACATTATATGGGTCTTTGAAACTTATTTATCTATATGAAACTAACTAGGTCCGTCAAATCCTGTTTATATGTAGCTTTCTTTTTATGCCATATAAAGATTTGTCAATAAGTATATATGTTAAGTTCTTTGCTCAATAGCTTGTTAGTTGCAACTAATCTAGTAATAATAATCACTGTGTGTAGTTGGTTGTTTCTTGCCACCTTATCAACATTTTACTCTAGCATCATGTTAATACATTATATAGGCTTACACTTGCATTTATTTATGTAATATATGCGGGATTCAAACTCAGATTTTTACACGACCCACAACTCTCAATGCCATCTTATATTGCTGACCCACCTGATCACAGACTTTTCAACATGTGTGTGATCAGGTGGGTCAGCAATCTAAGATGGCACTGAGAGAGGTGGGTCGTGTGAAAGTCTGAGTTTGAATCTAGCATCTTATATTTATTTAGAACTGCATTATAATACAAAGAAGCCTTCGTGTTATTAAGATATAAATTATTCCTAATATTCCTACCCCCCCCCATTCAATCAATACCTAGGCAGGTCATTTAATGGTTTTCTAGATTAATAAGTACAATATAATTCATTTATTTTTATAGATATTTTTCACTGTGACCATAAATTATTTTTGTTTTTTTGGGGGGGGGGTGGGGAGGCCGCCCGGCAAGCAAGGAGGGGGTTGGAGGGGGGGGGGGGGTGTGCGGGGCGGGGGAGGTATGGAAAAAGAAAAAAAAAATTTTGTAATAATACTTTTTTTAAAAAAAATCACTTTCACTTTTAGAATTATTTTATACCATACTATAATATCTTTGCAGTGCCTGTCTACATTATGTCATTTTAAATAATGTTTTTTGTCTATTTGTTCTCTTTATTGCTTTAAGTGAGTGTCGAAATCGACATGATAAATAATTTTTATGTTCCTTATAAATCTTTTTTAGGCGAGATGTCTTTAAATTACTATACTTTACTGCCCTCTTCTGGAATATTGAATTGGCAGTTTTTATTTCGATATTCTATGTCTAGATGGCAGTAGCGATCAATAATAGTAAAATAGTATAAGAAGTCACAGTGCATTTTGTTTTTGAAAATGAGTTAATAATTGAATTAAAAATATATAGAACTGAAAAAAATAATGAAAATGGGTATTTAAAAATGATTTTTTTTTTTTTTGTCATTTATTACTGTTTAAAATGCTACTACATGATATTTTACGGGAGGGGGGCGCATAGATAATATAAATCTATTACTGACAAATATCAAATTGGAGTATGATTTTCAAATATATTAAAAATTTTCCATCACTCTAATTTTTCAATAAATATTCATACTAAACAATAAATTAATGGTTTGATTTAATAGTTTTGTTATGCCATTTGGATTATACGTCTCTGTTATTGCTGAGTTTAAACAACTTATTTTTTTAATGTGTATATGGTTATTGATAAAAGTAATAATATTTATTAATTTTTTCATATGTCATAGCATCAGGCCGGGACACAACCCACAACCGTCTGCAACCAACTACTTGCTTGCATGGCGGTTGCGATACCTTTCGGCTAACAACGCAAGACAATATTTATTAATTTCTAACTTTTATAAATGAATGCACATTTTTTAATTTAAAAAAATTAGTAATTGAATCGTAAAATTTAAACGTATATCATTTATACGGAAGCAATATAAAGTGTTTAAAAACCATTTTCTAACTTTTTGCTTGAAGAAGGGTTTTAAAATTGAATCGTAATTTAACTACCTTTTCAGGGCTAGGATCACTAAACTGTTTAACCAATCTTGGATTGTAATCGTCCTTAGGTAATTTTGTATTAGTTTTAAACTTCAAAAGGTCTACCTGGATAGCAGTGAAGAGAGTAGGAACAGCCGTAGCAATGAAGAGAGTAGGAACAGCCGTAGCTCTATCATTTTCTGCTAGAAATTAAAACATTTTGGAATGCTTTTCCATAATATTCTAATGAAAGAATAATTTAAAACTTTCATTTCATAGACCAACATGTTGCCATCTAAATCTATCTCCCTTACAAAATCAGTAAATGGATCTTCTTGTATAACTTTAGTATTTGTCAGAGCAATTTCTGTGCTGTGTGTGTGGGTTTTTTTTTTTTGTCTTTTCCCGTTTTTTTTGAAATTTTCTCTAAAATATTAATATAAATGCAAATGTCTCCAGAAAAGTGTTTCTGGATATTAAGATGGAAATAAATAATAATCCTGAAGAAACACATTTGCAAGAAGGAAACACTGTTATGGAAACAATACAGTGTGGTGTGCTTGAGAATAAAGAAATAGTTAATGAATTATTAAATATAACAGATGATCTTGCTGCTTGACCAGAAAGAATAAGCTAGCAAATAATAGATCATCAAGTGAAAACAGAACCACCAAAAATTCTTATAAACGAACTTCTCCACCAAAATAATGGAACTCATTTTTCAAAAGTTCCTCTTAAAAGAAAATTTCCAAATGGTGAAATTGTAAGTCGTCCCTGAATAGTATATTCTGATAAAAAGGATAAAATATTTTGTTTCTATTATTGTCGTTTCTATGAAGATATGATGATTGCTTCATCCATATCAGGATTTAATAATCTGCTGAATACCCATACCAAACTCGCAGATTATAAAAAATCAAAGCATCATATAGTTGCAATATTAAAACAAAAAGAAATTCAAAAAACTTTCAGCTATGGAAAGTATAGATAAGGAATAACAAATTACTGAGTCAATAAAAATCATAATTACGTCAAGCTCGATACAATTTCTAGCCGAGAATACTTGGCATTTCAAAGATTTGTTGAAACAAAAGTGATTTGCATGATGGGAACGTTTTAGAAATTATTGAACTGCGTAGAAAATTTGACCCCATAATTCAAGACCATCTTAAATGAATTGCCCATAAACAAAGTCAAAAACATTATCTAAGAAAAAGGATTCAAAATGAATTTGAATACATTAGCTTATCAAATACAATTTTAAATTATCTTTTTTGATTTCGCAGTTTACGGATAACATCTTAGATTTTGTATTTTTGTTTAAAGAATACATAAGCAATTTCTTTCACATAGAAAATCTAATTAAATTTTTAAATTTTTTTTTTTTTTATTCTATATTTCTCTTTAAATCAAGTTTGGTATAATTTGACCAGAGTTTTATTCTCTCTCTCTCTCTTTTTAATTCTAAACTGGTCTTTTGTTCCTTATTTTAAAATCTCTCTCCTTCATTTTTTTTTAAATATATATATATTTTTCTGAATATTTTTAACCTACATTTTAAATATTTTATAGAACATTATATTTTACATATCTGTTACTATATATATATATGCATGTGTGTGTGGTGAAATGTATTACTCATAGGATAATGAGTATTGTAAACAAAATACTCACTACTAGTTGCTAATGATCTTAAAACCCAATATATCAGATACAAAGGCTTCACCAGATATAATAGTAAAAAATATATAAAGAAACAAATTAGCTCCTATATTCATAACAAAAGCTTGTACACAATGTAGTGAAACATGCAATTTACATCTGCAAAGAATGGAAAAGCTTCGGAAATGATGGAATTATTATCAATATCTTAAAAGACATAGGCGAAGAATCAGAAATTAGTGCTGGAGTTATATACAAAACATCTAAAGAAGAAGACATTAGAAATTAGATATCAATCTTTGATCATTTCTATACAAGATTTTTATTAAGTTCATTACAGAGAATTTTGCACCCAAACCAACCAATAGAACAAGCTGGATTTAAAAGTAACATATTACATCTACCTATTAAGAGAAGTTATTAAAAACAAGCATCAAGTATGAAAAAGGCATTTGATTCTATAAGATTTTCCAAAAAAATTAAACTTTCAGAGTAGCAATATTTATTAAAATGTGACAATAATGATTGGTTTACAGGAAGACCCTACCAGATAAAAAGCAAGCTTCTACAATTGAAATAAATACCTTCACTAGTTGACATCCAAGATTGATGCCGTTGAAAATAAAAATCTTAATATAAAAATGTTATTACAATTCATATAAAAAATTTCAAAATAATAGTCTGCTTTGAGGCAAGATGGCACTGCAATCGGTCTACTTTTGTATATAATTTTAGAATAGAAATTTAGATTGCATTGTTTAAATTTATTTTTTTGCAAAAACTAAAAAGTAGTGAAAAGTATATAGAAAATATCCAAAAATAATGATTCTTTTTATAAAAAAAAAATATTGTAATTTTAATTATTTTAAAAATAAACAAGTGCATTTAGTATGTCATTCATCTGAACTTTACTAGGAGATTGACAGACCGTTAAAGCATGGAGTGCCTTAACGAATTATGAAATAGCATTTGTGACTGTTTCTGCAGCTGGCTGAGACAGAATACAAAAACCCCAGTTTTTGTAAAAAAAATTTATTAAGTATAATATTTATATATATATTTAATCAGTTGCTTTAACAATTTTTTTTTAAGATTTAATGTAAATATATTTTTTTATTAAACATTGTTAAGTATGTTATACATCTGAACTATATTAAGGTATTGACAGACCATGAAAGCACAGAGCGCCTTAAGTTAAATTACAAATCTGCAATTGTGGGTGTTTCGGCAGCTGGATGGGAACCTATACTATGTCTCTATAGTCAAGAGCACTTGTACTGATTTTTTCCCCAGCGTTTTCCATTTAATGCCGGAATTACTTCCTTCACATAAACATTGGTTGTGACATCATCAGATAAACATTCATTCACCAATTAGACAATAGAAAAAATATGGATTTTATATATAAGGGTCTTGCGATATAATGATATCACATCTACCAAACAACCATGCTCATAATCTGGAATTAAAGATAATAAAAAGTCTTTGTTCCAATCGAGAGGTTTTGTAGCCAAGCATCTTAGTGCTTAATCTCTTGCCTGGTGGTAAAGAATTTTGCTGTTTCTTTATTGAAAACTGTTTAAGAGATTTTTGTCTTGCAATGGGCTATTTAAAGCCTATTTCATTTTAACATTGTGGTATTTATTTTAAATTTAAGTATTTTTATTTATATCCAATATTTTAAACAAGTTTAATAGTTTTTTTTCTTTTTTTTAGTTGAATGTTTTATAACATATGCAATTAAAGTGTCTTATATTTTGCGCACACACACACACACCAAATGATAGTATGAATAAAGTAGATATATCTCTGGTCTTTTTTTTTTAGGTTTCAATTGGTTATCTTCCCAATAAACGAGTCGTAGGATTAAGCAAAATAGCAAGGTAACTATATATTTACAAATACTTTTCATTATACGTGTAGACAGAGATCATTCATTAATGATCATGATATAAATTTTGGCTTAATCATTACAAAATCATTTCTAATCATAGTTCTTAGAATGTTATTTGTGTTGCTTGGTCTTTTATCAGTTAGAAAATAAGAAATGGTACAGACTTGTGGAATTTTCAGAATGAAAAAAAGTGATGTTACGAATTCTTTCTTTGGGAAAAATGTTCAACTGAAATGGATATGGAAGCATCCAAATGAAAGATACAGTTGGATTGAATTATATTTTGATTAATGGAAAATGTAGATTTCAAGATTGTAATGTTTTTAATAGATTCAATACAGGATTTGATCATCATTTAGATTTAAGATAGATGTTAACACAAAACTGGATTAGACAGAAACTATTCAAAATGGCAGTATTAACAGTTATATTCCTAAGTTTTCAGAAATACTCCAGTTAACTTAGGTTAGACTTACTAATCATTTAAAAATATTAACAGACTTTGGAGATGGTTCAAATTTAGAAGATATCAATAACAAGATATCTGATACTCTACTAAGAACATCAATAAAAATACTTAGTACAAGAAATAAGTCACTAGCAAGTTTCAAACTGAGACTAGACCATGTATGCAGAAAAGAAGGAATGTGAACATATCTAAAAGCGTTTTAGTAAGAAGAGTCATGATATGAAAAAGAATTAATAATGATATAAAAAATATTACTGCAAATAGACAAGGAAAGCTATAAAACAGAGGCAAAACTCTGAATACAGTAGCACGGCTCAGTACAAGCTAGTTTCTAGCTCGTGGCTTTCATCAGGGATGTTAAGTGGTGAGAGCTTTAAAAGAGAATAAAAGTTTTTAAAATATAAAACAATATCTTGGTGTTGAAAGAAAAATTATTTCATCAATAAGATGGCATCATGAAGCATGTGAAAGAGTTCTACAAAGAATTGTATAACAGTAGAGAACAAGAAAACAAAATACCCATTATGAATTGCCAAGCATTTTAAACGAGGAAGTGATATGCAAACTACATCTATGGAAAAGCTTCGGGATATTATGGCATTATTATTAATATCGTAAAAGAAAGGTGAAAAAATAGTTGATAAAACTATATATTAAATGACTGTGTGATAAAGATGCACTAGATAATAGGAAAATGCAGCAGTAATGTTGATATTCAAGAAAGATGATATAGAAGATATAAGAAATTACCGACAGACTTCCTTCTATCTATTCTATGAAAATCTTTAATTTAATTACAACTCATCCACAGAGATTTTTGTATTCAAAGCAAGGAACACAACAATCTGGAATTAAAAGTGATTTAGCACAATGAATCATAATTATCCTAAAAAGGACCAGTGAATATGAATTCCCATTGTGCTTTGGATTTGTAGATTATGGAAGGTATTTACGTTATCAGCATTTCACATTGATTAAACCTTTGAACCATCAAGATATAAATCCAGGATATTGTTATATTCTGAAGAACATTTATCAAAATATACTAACAATGATTAGACTATGTGGTGATGATTAGACTATGTGATAATCTTAAGAAGGATATGATAATGGTTCCATTTCTCCAAAAATTTTAACGGCAGTTTTGCAAGAAGTATTTTATGGATTAAAACGGAAAGCTAAGGGAATAAAAATACACGGAGGTTAATTAATTAATCTTGATTTTACAGATGATGTGGTAGTTTTTGCAAACAATGCTTCAAAGCTGCATTAAATGTTATGAGTTATCAGATAAAAATAAAAAAATAGGATTAAAGATAAATACTAAAAAAACTAAAGTAATGTTCAATGGATTTTCTCGGAAGAAAGTAAACGTGGTTAAATTCACAAAAAATTAATGACTATATGTAACTTTGCCTGATTGTGCAAATGGAAACATAATGGAAAAAACTAATCATGGAATTAAATTTGGATAGAGGATTTTTTATGGAAATAACCTGAATGCTAAAAGAAATATGCTTAAGTGTTTGAAAAGAAAGATTTTTTATGTTTTACCACATCTTACTTATTGATCTGAGACCTGGATACTTATTAAAAGAGTAATGCAGTGACTTCGATCATTCAGTGAAATCTAGAAAAATGTCATTAGGAGTAACAAGAAGAAATTTAAAGTTAAATGAGAGGACAAATTGCTGTTTTGGCACCATTGAAAGAATTAAGAGGCTGAAATGGAACTTGACTGGATGCATTACCAGAAGAGGTGATAATGAAATCTTAATCAGGATCCCAAGATATTGTAAAAGACCCACCGGAAGACCACACATGAGATGGATACATAAAATGACATTTTTGGCAAGATATTGGAAAAACTGGATTAAACTTGAAGAGCCCTGCATCCTGAATTTGATTGATAATGATAAAAAATAATGATGGGAAATGCCATTAATTTTTGTTTAACCATTAATGGGGAATGCCATTAAAGAGCCCTGTATCCTGCAGTTGATTGATAATGATAAAAAATAATGATGGGAAATGCCATTAATTTTTGTTTAACCATTAAACATCACATGATCACCATCTCTTATGCCTGCACATAACTGTTATTAAACAGGCAAAACTGTCCGTACAGTAGTGCCACCTTGGGCCAAACAGAGTAATCAATGGATGCCAGAAGGCTTGTGTATAAAATCCCCATCTAGTGCCTACTCATCCAATATCCCCAGACTAGTTTCTGGCTTGTGGCCTTCGTCAGTGAGGAGCCTTGGATCTGAGAGCACTGTACAAGCCTGCTGGCATCTATTGATTACTCTGGTTGGCACAGGGTGGCACTACTGTACAGAGAGTTTTGCCTGTTTAATAACAGTTATGTGCTAGTGTAAGAGATGGTGGATCATGTGATGTTTAATGGTTTAATACCAATCCTGCCTAATAGGTTAGTGGTAACTATGGTTGTTAAAGAGCCAAAGACTATATAAGCTATATATATAAGCTATTGAGCATAGATTGAAAATATTGTTTTCAATTCATTCTCATAGTTTTGTAGTAAAGTAGAGATAAAAGGTGGCTGCTGGAGGGTTGCATTAGATCCTAAGATCTAGGTGCAGTGCTCTCAGATCCAAGGCTCCTCACTGACGAAGGCCACAATCCAGAAACTAGCCTGGGGATATTGGATGAGTAGGCACTAGACAGGGATTTTATGTACAAGCCTTCTGGCATCCATTGATTACTCTGTTTAGCACAGGGTGGCACTACTGTCCGGAGAGTTTTGCCTGTTTAATCTTTGTTTATTTAAAATGGTTTTTTTTTTATCGCCATTAAAAAAAAATTTTTTTTTCCTCTGGTATTTGCTATATTATATGCTTCTGATTCACATCTTGTGTCTTATATTTGCATGAAAGAGGTGTGTGTACACTTTTAAAGCTTGATGTTTCCTTTAGCATGACTTTATTATTACTGGGAAATTCCTGTCAAATGTTATATACAGTGCAAAAAGATATATCAAAATCTGATTTTAAATTACTCCCATGTTCATATTGTTGTTTGGTAGTATATTTTCAAGCTTTTGAGTAATAACTAACAAGTAGCAATATTTTTAAATCAAAAAACCTATTAACTTCTTTTTCCTTTTAGATTATAAATAAATTTATTAAGTGTGGGGAAATGTGTCCCATATCATAGTAATTCTGTCACTATCATGAATCATTTTTTTGCTATCAATCATCAGAACATTCCAGTCTGTTGGTATGGTTTCTTTACTTTTTGGCGATATCTCCATGGGTGATCTCTGATAGAGTCTGAAATAAGTAATTTCATTCAAATAATGAATAGTTTTGCACCAAACACGATATATCTCATGATGCTTATTATACCATCACCAACCATTGGATGTTACTATTAAGGACCTTAACTGAAAAGATCAAAAATAATATGATTTTTTAGTGTAATTAGCATGCTAAAAATACGCTTATCTCTTATAATGACTCTTAATGACTATTGCCTGACAAACACTTTTTTTTGCTTTGCCACGTGTACAGTGTTTAAAACTTTATGTAAGCGGAATTCATCTTGTGACGTACAAGTTTCATTTGATATTATTTTCTGCTTATCTGTATACATTGATGCACTACTTGTTAAAGTTTAAATCTTTTTTCTTGTGCTAGCTGATAAATGTGACATTAATAATATGCACAATAGCAATAAAATTTGTTTCGTGCCCATTGACATTTTTGAAAAACGTTCACAGACTTCTACGAAGAGAAGAATAGAAAGAATCGTATAAATAGCAGTTGTTGTCCAATATTTTATTATATGTTATACTGTATTTTGTTTTTAAGTTAATAACAGGGTGTTTATATTTACTTTAATTGTAATATGTGTGTAGATTTTTTTATATACTTTTAGCATTTAAAATGTAATAATTATGTTATTTATATATTGAATTTAGGTCTCGTAGTAAGGCATCCACTTGCTATGATTATGAACTGCCTTCAAAACTTGAAATTATTTTTCAGACTTAGGGATTTTCTTTAATGTAGCTATCATATAACCAACTTCCCAAAGCTTACAACATATTAGGCTTCTTCATCTTTACAAGGACAGAAGGGTCTGCCCTGCAGGGTGTTACTTAAATCTGTTTAATATATTATTGTATTAGTTAATAAATTCTTTTAAACACAATCATTTCCCATTTCTGCGGCCACAATTTCAGTTATCCACCAGTTAAAAAAAAAAAAAATAATAAAAAATAAAAATATTAGAATAAATAAAAAATGAAAATATTAGAGATTAATAAAAAGTGGATTTATTTTTTTACTTCAAAGTACAACCACTGGGCGCTGCAGTCGCAAAAAAAAAAGCCATAAGGAAATAATCAAATTAAAACCATCTGTAAATTGATGAATGCGATACAGCCCACCACAATGCTTTTAAATAAAAAAACTTCGTATGAATCTAGAACCAGGGTGTACAACCTGCAAGAACAGCAAAGAAACATTTGCACACCTGGTCGAAGAATGTAGAGCATTTAAACAAATAAGGATAAAAGTATTCAATACCCCAATCATTAATCTAAAAGATATTATTTACAAACGCATCAAGAGATTTGACCCACACAACGCTATGGTACTTATCCACAAAAGTAGAACATTATGGGAAATAAGGTGTTCATTAATATTTGATAATAAAAAATACAATTGGATTTAAAAACTTGATAAAGAATATGAAAAATACTTCAAGCTATGCTTAGAATACTTACCAAGAAGACAAATGATTAAAATCTGGGGAGAGCAGCACCTACAGCATCCGAAATATGGCAATAAATAAGTTATGAAAAGAAGATATACAATAGACAAAGGCATAATAGCAACCAGCCAAAGATAAATTTAAGACTGACTAATAAGTAACAAAATGTGACACCCAATTACTAACACCCACTTATTAAGCTTAATATAAGGACATATAATTTGTTAAAGTAATGAAAGAGAGAGAGAGAGATTGGATAACAACAAAAAACCTTGTAAATGTGTATATATATATATATAATGTTTTTTAATAAAGGTAAATACTTAAAATAAAATAAAAATCTTTTAAAAATTAATATATATATATTGTAATATTTTTCCTTTTACAGGAAACATTGGTTATTTCTAGATTCAAATGAAAAGGAAGATGGTGATAAATTACTTGATATGTTAGAGCATTTTGTATTTTACCTTCTCCAAAAATTTTTTAATATAAACGATTCTTTTACTCTAGAAATATTTATATATTTAAAAATGCATATCACATATAGGTCATATTTTTGAAATTCAGAATCTAAGCAAGGCTTTGAGCCAAATGTTGCAGATACAAGAGGAATACTATATAGCATGATGTTTATCTGTTATAAATGGTTTCCTATCAACAAATTAAAAATCCTTCTCTTTTTTCTTTTCAAAAACTTTATTTTCTAATATCAATACTGAACATATATATAATACAAAACTCCAACGTTTCAACTGTTTTTATCTCTTGTTTAAATCTCTATGTTAAAGTCTCAGCTTAATCTAAACGGAAAACTGCACCTATAATAGGATATGTCTTAAATATCACTATTGTTTTATGTATTTTATTTATTGTATGTACTGAAATCTTAGTTTTAACATTTCTTTTTTTTTTTAATTTATTTATCCAAGAGTGTACTGTGGGTTTATATTTTATATGCTTCATTTTTCTCTGTTTATATTACTAACCTTTTGATAAATGCTTGGGCAGATATTACTAATTTTCTTTTAACTCACCTGTCCCTTATTCTTTTGTTATAATTAATTTAGTCAAGCTGGGTTTGCATTTCCTGCAGACCAGAAATCTTTTGGCTGGCAATTTATTGAGTGTATTGTTCTGTTTTTCTTAGTATTGAGATGTAGAGATTTTGGTTTTCCTATGTTTCAGATTACATAATACCATAATCTTTGCTTTTTCTCTTGTCGGAATCGACCTTGGCAGTCTTAAAAATGATCTTTCATGAATGTTTGTGGACAAATGACACTCCTATAATATCCCAAGGTTTTTGCCGGGTTGTAGGCAAAGATCACTCTGCGTTGTATTTCCTACAAGACTTTTGTTTTGAAATCTATAAATAAAGGGAACTGGAATTTGTTTATATAAATCGCTAGCAGGAAGACATTAAATCCCTTTTAATTCTTAGGTGAGAAAAT
This sequence comes from Epiperipatus broadwayi, assembly GCA_028023455.1. NCBI lineage: Eukaryota > Metazoa > Onychophora > Udeonychophora > Euonychophora > Peripatidae > Epiperipatus > Epiperipatus broadwayi. Next base: position 4,385,589 of record JAQFVV010012450.1, on the reverse strand, counting down.
GAACTTATCTGCTAGAGTGTTTAATGTTACCTTACTCTTGTACACTGATAAACCTGCTTGAGAAATTTAGGTTAAACTTTCATGCTTTGTTTGACTAATATTTATTTTAGATTTAATAAACTTTAAAATTGTTTATAATTATTTTGGCTAATGTTTGTCTATGTGTTCTTCCTCAATTGTCTGAACAATGTTAAAGATCTCTTTCTCTTTCTGGGTCTATCTGGTACCCTCGGTGATCAGAAGTGAAGAAGTGACCGGTACTATATATACATATACTAAATAATGTGTAAGAGATTGTGATCTGAACTAGATGACAAGTGCTGATTTAGAAGAATCTTGGAAATCATTTATCTTTTTCACATGTCTTTGATTATATATTCCAGTAACGTGTGATTTTGAAATTTATATTTAAAAATTAATCTATGAAGTTAAGTTTAAGTGTCTCTTTAAAAAAAATGTATATATGAAGTTAATTTGTCACATGTTCTGTCCTACCCACTTGAAAAAATGTAGTGAATACTATCCACAGTCACGATTGACCTGGATTCTGGGCTGGTGGATGGTTGTGGCATAATTGAGATGAAGTGAAAGATACATTGATTAAGAACAAAAACTTGTAATTATACATAAGTGATATATTTTTGGGGTCATCCATGTATGATTTTTTATACCATTTTGGCTTGATTTCACAAACCATCCACTGGATGATGAATAGATTATTATAAAAGTGTTTGAAGAGGTGTTGCAAACATTAGTTCATAACAATGTTAGTTTCATACAATTGATAGCTTGTGTGATCAAGCTGAAATATCAGTATATTTATAATTTAAAAAAATCATACATGGATGAATCTGAAAAATATATTATTCATATCTTTAATCCATGAAAATTTGTATGTCAACTTGTATTCGTAAGTTCATTTTACAGATCTTATTATTGATAATATTAGCATTAGACTGATGTCTTATTTGGGTTTTATATGCCATTATCCGTATTTCAAAAATCATGCAAGGATACTGTGGAGACACCCAAATCATTCTTGACCAATTTTATTACCTGAATGATGAGGGGCGGCATCCGGCTCAGTATTTACACCTTTTATTCATGAAAATCTTCAAAGATAGTATATTTGATTGGTATTTAAATATTAGTTCTATCATTATCTATCTATCTATCTATCTATCTATCTGTCTAACTATCCATCCATTCATCTATCTATCTACCATTTTAATAGTATTCATATTTGTATTTGATATATATACATAATTACGAAATAATAATCTTCCAATTTGCATACCATAATCTTCCATTAGCCAGGACTTCTAAACAGCTGTTGGTTTACATGGTTATTAAAATTAATAAAATTTGTATCTTCACTGTTCTGAAAATGTTGCTGGTGGGATTAAGGCTTTGTTAAAATTGTAACAAATGTAAAGTTTCACACCTATGAAGTATCAATGATTGATTTGCTATCCATATAAGAACTTAAAGACCAGATGAAAGTGAATTCATATTTTTGTCTGACTAATAGATTTGAATTTGTAGGAGAGGGCATTATTCACAAGTTTATATCAAACAGGAAAAAACTCTCCATATAGTAATGCCACCTTGTGCTAACCAGAGTAATCAATGGATGCCAGAAGACTTGTGCATAAAATCCCTATCTAGTGCCTGTGCATAAAATCCCTATCTAGTGCCTACTGGATGAGTAGGCACTAGATAGGGATTTTATGCACAAGCCTTCTGGCATCCATTGATTATTCTGGTTAGCACAAGATGGCACTACTACATGGAGAGTTTTTGCCTGTTTACTAACAGTTATGTGCTAGCATGAGATGGTGATCATGTGATGTTTAGAAGTTTATATCAAATGACTCTGAAAGTCTGACTTATAAAGGATTATTATGGCACCTGCATTTGAAGATTATTACTCCAGGTATATAAAATATACTTGTATTTAAAATATTTCATGAATATTATTATACATTCTCAGCGTTACATATAGCTTTGGTTTATGTACGTTGTTGTTAAAATTAGAATTTGTATATATGTACATATTTTTTTTGAGTTGTATTAAATTTTACAATATACTTTTTTTTTTTGTATTTTTTCCCCAGAATTGTTGAAATGTACAGTAGAAGATTGCAAGGTATTGTTTTCTTAATTTTTATTCTATTTATTTCTGCTTGTGCATTTAAAACTGTTAATTTAGTTAGTATAACTGTATTTACAATCCCTTTATAATGTATTTGCAGTGCTCTTGTGTAAGTAAATAACTATTATATATAGAGCTCACAAAACAAATTCTTAACAAGCTTTGTAGAATACCCCCAAACTCAGACCAGTTTCTGAGATTGGGGATATTCTACAAAGCTTGTTAAGAGTTTGTTTTGTGAGCTCTATATATAACATTTGTAAACACAAATTTTATTAAATTAAGTCATATGACATCTGACTTGATTTTTTCTGTAAAAGTAAATAACTATTCGAGTCAAACTAATTATCTTCTAACATTATGCAGGCTCCAGAAAAATAATGCAGTAATTCTTAATATTAGTAATTTTTATTAGTCCTTCATTAGTCTAGAGATTATCCACTTAATGAATAATACTTCTGTAGTGTAAATTTTTCACTACACCACTCTCACTCAAGGTAGGGACTGACTTCTATTCATGTTTAACACCTTGTGGGGGGGTATAATCGTAAGCATATGACCCAAGACATGTGAAAAAGATGTTGACCCCCAAGATGCACATTTCCTGCAAAATCAGCATACACCAGTTGTCCCACATCACATATCTTTATCATTGATCAGTATATATAGGTAGCCAATTACTAGAGTTTAATTGAGGTGTCAAATTTACCACCCTCTCAACTTTGACACAAACTACTTAATGAAGTACATTTATAATTTTTATTAGTCATTCAGAAATATTATTCATAAGAGGAGATAGCGGCGAGCACATGTAAAATGGTCTGTGGGTGCCATGGTGCCCGTGGGCATAGGTTTGGGGACCCCTGGTCTAATGAATGACTAATAAAAATTATTAATATACTTCCATCAAGTAATTTATGGCAAAGTTGTGATGGCAGTAAAGTTTGGTACTTATTAATTAAACCATAATTATTGGCTATCTATATATATACTGAACAATGATAAAAGTATATGTAAGAGATTGTGATCTGGGCCAACTGATGAGTGCTGCTACAGCATGAAATGGGCATCTTGGGAATCATACTTCTTTTTCACAATGTCTATAGTCATGTGTTTATGATTACACCCTGCATAAGGTATTAAAAGTGGATAGAAACCAGTCCTTACGTATTAAATGGAATGAGCGCTCCCGTAGAAGAATTCACAAAAAAGTTCAAAAGCTTTAACTGAAATTCAATTTTAAAAATTCACTAAAATATGTACATATTCAACCTCACAAAATCGATCCAACAAGTTGCACATATAATAGTGTAGTAAAAACAATAAGTACATTAGTGTATATAAACTATTTTGACAAATGTAAAAAAAAAAAAAAATCTCTAAACTATTTTGCTAAATATAAAAAAAGAAGAATGAACTATTCAAACTAATTATTTTTTGTATAGAATTTCTGTTGATTTTCAATTTTTTTTACCAATAGTTGAATTGTTTTTATAACAGGGAAAGAATGAGTTTGACCATCGCATTATTCATTGATTATAAGAAGTTCAAACAATGCTAAAATGTAATTTAAAGTTAAAACTTAATAATGTATTATCTTTACTTAAATTAGTCATGGTCTGATTAACACATAAGAGAGTTCCATATTTTTCTCTAAACTATTTATCCAAACATAAGAAAGAAGAATGAACAATTCCAACTCATTTTTTTTTGTGTGGAACTTCTGTTAACTTTCAATTTTTTTTACCAACAGTTGAACTGTTTTTATATAAGGCAAATAATGAATTTGACCATCGCATTATTCGTTGATTATAAGAAGTTCAAACAATGCTAAAATGTAATTAATAGTTCAAACTTAAGTATGTTAAAAGCATTTAGAAAATAAAAATATCTTAATAATGTATTCTCTGTATTAACTGATTTACAGATAGATAAGAGAGTTCAAGGTTTTTCTAGATGTATGTAATATGAATAGATTAGCTATTAAGTAAAAATTGTTATGCCAAGTAAGATAAAAACATTATAAAAAAAGGTGTAGTGTGCTTCCATTCCTCAAAAATTCACGCTTCGTCACTTGTCCTTACCTTGTGTGAGAATCGTGTAGCAAAAAATACACTACAGAAATATTATTTATTAAATAATTTTTAGCCTCTAAGTCTAGTAAATTTGATGCAATTTTGCCTATACTTATTTTTTGACTCATATATAAAACAAACATTAAAAGCATAAAGCTAAATTAGTCAATAAATAGTCAAAATTATCCCAAATTCAGAACTCAACCAGACTAGCCAAGAAAATAAACTCTAAAACATTACCAATGGTTTCACGGCTACAAGCAGACTTCTCAAGTGTGAAGAACTACAAAATAACATTTAAACTTAGCATTACCCACAATTTCACTTACCTCCCATACATCCTTAATATGAAAAGAACATTTAAATAAATTAATGGCTTCAGAATCGTAAATTTTTAATAATAAAGATTGATGAAGTTAAGGTTGTCTTTTTTGAGAGAAATCAAATTAAAAAGAAGAATTAAAGAATCTTTATTATTGAAAATTTATGATTTTGAAGTAATTAGTTTATTTAAAAGTTCCTTTTAATATTAAGATCGTATGGGAGGTAAGTGGAATTGTGGGTAATGTTTAGTTTAAATATGTTATTTTGTAGTTATTTGCACTTGAAAAGTCTGTTTGTGGCAATGAAATCATTGGTAGTGTTTTAGAGTTTATTTTCTTGGCTTAGTCTGGTTGAGTTATGAATTTGGGGTAATGTTGATTATATATAAATCAAGCAGAAATATATGTGTTATAAATGATTTAAACGTATAACTCCATATTGTAAAGATCCTAAATGGTGATTAAGATCACTACATTTTTACTGGCCCATTTTTTAAATAAGACTATTTTACCAACATTTGAATATCTTGGGAGCATTCGTTTAAAAATAAAATTTCAATTAGTGTGTTTGATCAGGAAAACATTTTTTCTGTTCGAAGATGTCTCCCATCGATCTGTTTCATTAGAATCTGTTTTGTTAGACTCAGAGATTGACTTTAACATTAGATTCCCTTTTAGAAAGATTATTATTTGCGGTAGCTAAAAAAACTATATTTAACAAAGTTAAAATGATTTATGTATCGGAATGCTGTCTAATTCTCTACAAGTAATGCTATTTTTGTGATTGTTTGTTATAGTTTTTGAAATGATTAATTATTTTGATGATAAAGGACTGCCTATCACAAGTGAACATTTATTTATTCTGCATTTATTCGATTGTTTTCATTCTTTTTGATTGAATCAAAAGGAAGGGAAAATGTTAACTGGAGTAACTTTGATCGAACATTATGATTGGTTCAAATTATGCTTAAAGTCTTGCCTCTGTTTTTTAATTCTATTTGGCATTTGAAAAATACTTGGTTATGTGGTTGATTATTTGATACAGCAATAATTAACACTACAAATATTTTTTACTATAAGGTGGCTTCTAAATCAAAAATGAAATGACTTTACAATTTATATAATTGGGTTCAATACATTTTTGCTTTATTTGTGTGTATTTCAAAATAATTTTATTTAAAAAATTTATATGTATGTATACACTTAAACTTCATTATTTAATAGACTTACGAGTCTGGTGTACCACATTGAAAGCATACTCAGTTGTGTCTAAGCGAAAGAGACTAATTCATATGAAGAAAATAAAACCTTTTCGGTTGCAAACATTAAAAACATTTTTCTAATTTATTATAACAAGTATTAAATAGTTTATTTATATGGAGCTGACTATATATGTAATAAACAGAAGGGGAATAAAACTTTCGGTCACGTGGTCTTCACAAATTTACATGCCCTCATCCATGTACTTAGTTTCCAAAACAAGTGATTAACTTACATTTAGAGTTTATCATTATATAAGCCAACCTATTTATTTCTAATCACAGATAGTTAAAAATGAAATTTTAGGTCTCTCCTGCTGTAGAATGAATAAGTTTATACAATTTATTTGTTAATTTATAATTCAGGCACGCAATAGATTAAAGTCTTGATTTAGCATGGCGAGCAGAAGATTGGCTTATATAAGAATATGCTCTAAATGTAACTAGATCACTTATGTTTTTTTAAACTGAACTCATGGGTGAGTGCATATAAATTAGTGAAGAGCGCATGTCGAAGATTTTATTTCCCTTTTTTATTTTAAGTATTATAGAAATTGTAACAGTTATTAGCTCATATAAAGATCTAACAAATTTAACTATAATTTGTCTTGTTAGTATAGAGCAGGAGTCTCCAACCCTATGCCCGCGGGCACCACGGCACCCGCAGATCATTTTATGTGTGCCCGCCGCTATCCAAACACGATAAAAAATTATTTATCTGATACAAATAAATTTAATTTTTAAAATTTCTTATAGGGCATACTATACTTTTACAGCGTAAAAATATAAACATTAATTATATGTTAAAATTTTATTTTTGAAATAAATATTTTTTTGTACATTATGTGTATTATTAACAATATCCAATTATAAATTTGCATTGAAAAAATAAATGGTGCCCGCCATCTGGTCGAAAAAAATAAATGGTGCCAGCCATCTGGGCGAAAAAAATAAATGGTGCCCGCCACCTGGCCGGTATTATAGAATGTGCTCTTAAGTGCAAAAAGGTTGGGGACCCCTGGTTAGAGTATAAATTATAAATATTCAACATGTATATAAATAATGCATAGAGTAAAAAAAAATTAAAATAAAAAATAATAAATAAATACTAATTCATCAAGCACTTTCGGTATATCAGATTCATGGGACTAATTAAAGAAGCTGAACGGTTAATATTCCATTGCATGCTTAATGGGACCCACATATTACATTGATTAATGATGTCATTAGACTTAGCAATAAAGCAAGCCTCTTTCAACTTTCCCTTCCTATCACTAGGCTCATTGCAAATAGCACTAATCATGTGCCCGCTATTTTCCTCATGATTGAAAAATGCTGAATTAACCTGAGATTCCGTTTTAGACTTGCTATATTGATAAACATGTTGCCGCAACCTTGTTGATATATTAGTTTTCGTTTTCCCATAATAAATAGCATTACACCCAGGCTCACAGCAAATAATTGAATATACAAATTTATATTTATCATTATCATCCACCCTATCATTTGAATTATTTATCAACCTATTTAAACATAAGGGCGATCTAAGACCAGCATTATATAATATCTCTATCAATTATTACCTTCAATTTCTTATTTATATTCTATTCATTTTATTCCTTAATTACTGGTGATTCCGAATATATTTGCAGCATTCAAATTTTGAGATTCTATATTAAGCAATATAGAACATTAATTTACGTATGATTTTGTTGTTATTTAAAAATTTGGTATATCAGGGTTTTATTACAGCTGACTGACAGAGTTGTTCAGGTGGAGATTCAAATCCTACTTGAAGACTTTCTATTGTTTTTCAATCTGATTTGATTTTTTGAAACATTTGTATGGGCACTAATTATTTCTGGCAGTTTTTTTTTGATAACATCTTAGGATTCATTATATTGGTTTTCCCTCTCAATGTTTACAACTGTATGTTTGAAATGTAAAAGTAAAGGTGATCGTAATTTATAGAAAATATAAGATCATGTCACATAAGCAAGAATAATTAAATGCGCACCTAGATTTGCTTCATTTATAAGTAAAGACAAAAAATATTATACCTCCACTCTCCATTATATCATCATCAACCATTATCAGTCCACTGCAGGATGGTCTCTCTAAGTTCAAACTATCATCTCCGATCTTTAGCTTCTCTTCTCCACATTACCCTGCACACTTTCTTATTTCATCCATCCATCTCATATGTGGTCTCTTTCTCAGTCTTTTACAATCTCTTGGAATCCAGTTTAAGATTTCAATTGTTCATCTATTATCATCTCTTCCAGAAATATGTCCAACCCAACTCCACTTGTCTTTTAATTTATTCAATAAGTTCAATAACACCTGTTTGTTCTCTTACCCATATATTGTGTTTTCGAGTATGTATATATATGTAACTGAACAGGAAGTAACTGAAACTTCAAATGAGTTTATTTACATTATACAAATAAGAGTACCAAACTCTCCATATAGTAGTGCCACCAAGTGCAAGTCTTCATAATCAATGGATGCAGGAAAGTTTATACATAAAATTATTTAGTGCCTACTCATTCAACATCCCCAGTCTTGTTTCTAGCTTATGACTTTCATCAATGAGGAGCCTTGGATTTAAGAGCACTGCACCTACATCTCAGGATCTAATGCAACCCTCCAGCAGCCACCTTTTACCTATTTGTTTAACTATGAAGTTAGGAAGCCAAGATGATAACACTATAATGTTTCCAACCCAAACTCATTCACTTATATAATCGTATAGATATAAACTCAATTCAGCATCTATACATTTTGGTGTCTTTGGTTTTTGGTGGCACTACTGTATGGAGAGCTTGGTACTCTGATTAACAGTATGAAATGGTGATCATGTGATGTTTTGATGATTTTATATTACACCTCTTTGGAAGCTTCAGTTACATATAATGCGAGTTATTTATTATCTATATATGTATATATACTCATACACACACACGTATATATATACATTAATAATGAATAGGAAAAATTATTTGGAAGAAATATGAGGAAACATAATTTATCTACAGTATATAAACGTAGAAAATTATAATTTATATATATTTTCAGCAAAAAAATATATTGCTATGGTCACGTCCGATGTAAAATTAATGTAATACTAAATGGTTAATAACGGAATTTACGTCAGTTATGTTTCTTAAATTTTATAAAAAGATTTTTTTTTTTTTAAGATTTGTGGAATTTCAAGCGTTCTATTTGTTTCATTATCCCTAGGTATCTATCTAGGTTTGTCAGAGTTATATTTGTTTCTGATTAATTGGTTAAAAATACTAATTGTTATGCATATTCTACATTACAAATTAAAAAATAGCAAACAAACACAATCTTCCATTTTAAATAATTTATTAATTTCAATATATATACACAACAAACCACACACAAACTTCTTTATAAATCTTGGATTTATTATATGAACTATTAATAACTGAACACACAGGCTTATTATATACCTGTGTTTATATATAGGATACATGAGGGGTCGGCCTTAGGGTGGTCTTTGAGCATTTCATCATCATATTTTCAATTGGATGGACGATTGAAGAGTTGGAATGTGGAGTAGATTCTAGCCCGTCCATTAAAATATGAGGATTGTCTATCGTAATATATATCTGAGCACTTATAGTATATATGTGTAGAGATGATAATCTGGACCAATTGATGATTGCTGGTTTAGCATGAAATACGTTTATTGGTGATTATTTATCTTTTCAACATATATGTGTTTAAGTGTATCAGTGTTATGAGATAGTGTTGAGAGTGGTGGGATGTGTGAAAGTCTGTGCTCATATACCCTATATATTACATATATAGACACAGGTATATAATAAGCCTGTGTGTTTTAGTTATTACGTAGTAGAGATGTCTGCCCATTACTTGTATATATATTAAATGGATTATGTTCTGTAGATGAGAGATCAGAATGACCTATGGTGAACATGGCCGGAACAACAATGTTGGCATTAGTGTGAGTTTTGAGCATTCCATCTTCAGATTTTCAGTGATATGGACGGCTGAAGAGTTGGAGGGTGGAATAGATTGGAGCCTGTCCAATAAAGTGTGAAAGTTTGCTATCTTAATATAAAACTGAGCACTGACTGTATATGTGTATAGAGATAATAATCTGAACCAACTGATGAGTGCTGGTTTAGCATGAAATACTTATATTGGTGATTGTTTATCTTTTGGACGTGTGTGGGATCAAGTGTACCAGTGTATGAGATAGCATGGAGAGTTGAAGGTTGAGTGAAAGTCTGAGTTCAAATCCCCTTAAATCAACCTATTATTCTTTTTTTTTTTTCAATTAACAAGATTAAACAGCATTTAAATGATAAAAATTCTGTAGTTTATGGTCATATAAGTATAAATTTAAACAAAGATTTTAAAATAGAATCTGTATAGAATGTATTAGATCATATGAAAGAATTCTTAAAGAAGGAATTTATATTAATAAAATGAAACATGGCAAAACTCTCCATATAGTAGTGCCACCTTGTGCTAACCAGAGTAAACAGTTATGTGCTAGCATGAGATGGTGATCATATGATGTTTAGTGGTTTAAAATGAAACATGTAATGATGTTAATTGGAAAAAAAGAGAATAATAGGTAGATTTAATTAAATAATTGTAGGAGATTATGTAATGGATATTTAAGATTGTTAGAAGAATTTTAAGGTAAGAGTTATTTGTATTTGTTATATGTATTTGAATTATTGTGGAATATTTGTATTTATATGTATTGTTTTTTTTATGTATTTTTTAGTTGTGCCTTGATAAAAGCTATAAAAGAATATAGTCGAAATGGAGTATATTTTGTACATTATCATAGGTCATATAATTAATCAAGATGTATAAAGAAGTTTGTGGGTGGTTCGTTGTATATATATTTTACATTATAACGTAGATGTAATTAATTTTTATTAAATAAAAAGTCCATATCCAAGGCTAAATAAAATGTTATATTTTACAAAAAAATGAACAATAGTCAACTATTCATTGAAAAATTGGTTATTGGTGAATAGATGTTTTCCAAAATATATATATACTTGCATTCTGATAATGAACCATTAAACACCACATGGTCATCATTTCTCATGCTTGCTCATAACTGTTTTTAAAACAGGCAACAAAAGTGCCACTCAGTGCAAGCCAGAGTAATCAATGGATACCAAAAGGCTTGTGCATAAAATCCCTATCTAGTACCTACTCATTCAATATCCCCAGCCTAGTTTCTAACTTGTGGCTTTCATCAGTGAGGAGCTTTGGATATTGGATAAGTAGGCACTAGATGGAGATTTTTTGCACAAGCCTTCTGGCATCCATTGATTACTCCTTGCACTGAGTGGCACTACTGTGTGGACAGTTTTGCCTGTTTTAAATTCTGATAATTGTTATAGTTCTAACACTAAACTTATAATAGAAGTTACTAAAACACCTGACGTATAACTTGTTAATATGTAGTTTGAAGTCTGTACTCTAGAATTTCATATATTTTTATTAATTGGGCAAATTGCAGACAGAAAGTATTAGAATTTTGAACAACATACATATAAGTTAATCTTCATCGCAGTTTTTAATTTTGTCTTAGCTTCTTTCTTTCAAAAAAGAAAAATTGAACTCACGTTACCTTATATTTTATGTATGACTTTTGTGCATTTTTTAATACATATAAAATATGATTATATTGTTATTATCGCTTAATATATTGCAGTGCAAGAAAGACTAACGAAACAGATTGCTGTTGCCATAACACAAGCTGTTCATCCTGCGGGCGTAGGAGTTGTTATTGAAGCAACGTAAGTTAAACTCATTAATATTATTATTGCAATTTAGATTTTTATTGTTTGGTTTCATAGATTTGGTTCTTCTTTTTTTTTTTTGCAGAATTCATATATTGACATTTCATTTTTGCTAAAAAAAATTGGTAATCAACTGATATCCGGGCACGGCCGCTTGGGGCGTTGTTTATGTGTCAAAACTCGTAAAAATTCCATTTCTGCAGCCGGCCTTACAGGCTAATACAACATTTAAATATTGTATTAACCCATTTAGGCAGGCCGCTTTACATGACATTGCACAAAAATATTACGGCCTGTTTTGTGCTTCGAAACTATTTACACATATTTGTTCTATTCTTAGCTGATTCTCGTATAGCTTGAGGGTGTTTGAATTTCAAGTCGGTACAACTTTTTAATTACTAATAATTGTCATATGGTCCCCACCCTTCCCTAAAAAAATGTTAATATGTAAAAAATTGGCAATGTGTATGTTCGAACACGCTTCGACAAAGCTCATGCGCTAAGTCACGTTTCAGTGGGGAAAATATATGAGACCAATAAAAGGTCTGAGAAGAACGTACAATTTTTAAACTTTTCAGAATTGCCGAGTACAGAAAGTGTGTGATATTATGATCTTTTTTTTTTCAGGCACATAATGTCCACTTTTTATTACAGCAATAAAATAATAAATAAGTTCAAGTCCAAAGTTTGTGTGGGTTTTTTTTTTCATTTCATTAGAAATTGACAAGTATTTGGATTCTATTTTTTGCAGCGGGATTAAAATAAATGACTTTTTTAGTTGACTTTTTGTTAATAATAGCAAAGTACGTAATCCCCACCCAAAAAGCAATTTATTGTAGAAAGGCAAAAAAAAAAAGGTTATTCAAACGAAATATAAATAAAAGTAAAAAGTAAGAAAAAGTTGTTGAAAAAAAAAGAAATTATTGACTTTTTGTTACAATAATTTTTCCGAGTGTGGGGGTGGGTGTTTTAAAACAATTTTTTATCCCCAAAAAAAACACAAAAGTTACTTTTTATTTAATAAGAAGAAAAACAATTTGGTCAACCCAAAAAAAAAAAAAAAAGGTTGAATAAATTCGAAATAACACCCAAATAATTGCATTATATTTTTTCCTCAGGGTTAAAACAAGTGGGGTTCAAATAAATGACATTTTTGTTTACTTTTTGTTAATAATAACAGTACGAAAGCCCCCCCCCTTCCCAAAAAGCTGTTTATTGTAGAAGCCAAAAAAAAAAAAAAAAAGACTAATTCAAACGAAATATAAATAAAAGTAAAAAGTGGAAAAAAAGTTGTTTAAAAAAAAAAGTAAAATTATTGACTTTATGTTACAATTATTGATACGAGATTGGGTGTGGGGATTTTAAAACAATTTTTGAAGCCCCAACAACACAAAAGTTACTTTTGATTTAATAAGAAGAAGAAAAACAATTTAGTCAACCAAAAAAAAATGTAGAACAAAGTCAAAACAAGCCCCAAATAATTATACCATTATATTTTTTCGGCGGCGGCAGGATTAAAACAAGTTTTTTCATCGTGAAACAGTCCAAAGTTTTAAATTCCAAAAAATAAACACAAAATTAAATTATCAAAAATTGTTGGATAAAGAAAAATGTCAGGTTAAAAAAAAAAACGAAAATGAATATAAAAATTTGTTTAATAAAAAAGAAATCATGTTATAAATTAAATAAAAAATTTGTTTAATCAAAAAAAACAAAAGCATGTTCTATAAAAAAAAAGTTGCGGCGGCCCGGTAACGTTATATTTGATTGATTATTGTATAGTATTAACGCCCAAGCAGCCATGCCCGGATATCAGATGATTACCAAAAATTTTATTAATGGTTCAACTGTTTTTATTAGTGTTATTGTTTCAGTATTAACCTTTGTAAAGTTATTCACGATACGTTTTGCACATGATTAATATATATATATTTAATTGATTTTGGAGTTTTTTTAGCTATTACAAAAAAATTTCTTTACAACAGTGTTTTCGGGTTCGGAGTTATTTTATTTTTTATAGTGTAATTAAATTAATTAACAAATAAATTATTATCATTGTTATTGAGAATATAAATATGGATCTTGTTGTTTTGATAGGCGATATTAATGTTAATATAAAATCAGATCATTTTAATCATGGTGTTCAAAGTTACTTGGATCTTTTATCTTTTTTTGGTTGTCAACAATATATTTTCCAACTTACTCATTCTGTCGTTTCCTCATCGTCCGTTCTAGTTGATATCTTTATTTATAAGAAATATGTAAAATGTTTTTTTTTGTTTGTGAAAGTAGTCAAATCTTTTATTTCTGTCGAGCGTTGGTAGCTGAGAGGTCAGCCCAGCTGCCTTGCAAGCAAACAATCGCTTGCAGACAGTTGTCACGCGTTCGCTTCCCAGACGATGCTTTGACATATGAAAAAAAAAATCTTTTATTTCTTATCATTAAACTATTCTTGTAAAGCATGTATAACTAGGAGATTTTTCTCATATATCTGTCTCCATTTTGTCCCGTTCTAAAGTCAAACTAAATCTTGAGTTGCAATTGTGGCAGACATGAAGATTCCCACAAAAGTGTTGATGAAGTTTATGAATATTGTAAAAAATGTAACAGTATCTTCCGTTCACTCAAAGTATATCCATAAATCATTATTAAAAAAATGTTTGGATTATAAAATTAAATTTCAAGAATTTATTTAAAAAATAATCAGATCATAAAAAAAAAGTGAGATATAAAGCTAAGGTAAATTATTTTTCCAGATAAAATAGAATATATTAAAGTAAATAAAGGTATGAGAAAAGGATACGATTCTATAGAAAATATTAATATTAATAATAATTTAGTAGATGTCAGTAAGAAGGAAATTGTTGCTGTTGCATTCAGCAAATACTTTAACATCGAACACATATAATCAAATCATATAATATTGGATCTTAATAATCAAAAAAGCAAGTCTTATATAACATGACATTTCTTTTATAAGCTTGTATTTACAAAAATGTAATAAAGAGAGCATACCAATAGCTCAAATAAGCTCTTAATTGATAAGAGCGGGAAGGGAAAATATTTAAAATCTCTATCTGGAACATTCCTATCTCCAGACCAATTGGTTTTGAGCTTATGGCTTACCTCAGTGAAGAGCTAGAATATTCAGACACTGGATCTAGTATCTGAATATTCTAGCTCTTCAATCTAGTGTCTGAATATTCTAGCTGTTCACAGAGGTGAGCCATAAGCTCAAAACCAATTGGTCTGGAGATAGGAATGTTCCAGATAGAGATTTTTAAATATTTTCTCTTACCGCACTTATCAATTAAGAGCTTGTTTGAATTATTGGTACACTCTCTGTATTACAATATTGGATCTTTTATAATAAATACATATATTTTAGAAACTAAGAGGTGTCTGGGTATACAAAAATATGAAATTGTTAATGTATCAAGAATAAAAGAACTATGCATAAGAATGGAATATCAACTTCAGTTACACATGAAAATTCGAATACATTATTACTTTATTGCATTACCTAAATATACAAGATTTGCAGCTGATATGGCTCTTATAACTGAGAATGAAAAGTGTCTTCAGAATAAGTTGACTAAATTGGAGGAAGGATGTATGGAATGAAAATTAATGTTGAGAAGACAACCTTTAATGATGCTTTTCAATAAAAGCAATTTTAATTGGACCGTTATTTTATCTCGATTATGAATAGTCTTGGGTAAATAAATTTGGCAGCAATTCGGGAAGATTTTTTGAACCAAATATATTTCGCAGAACTTGATTCTTTCTTTTAAAACACAAGTCGACTTACAAATTTTAATTGCCATCTTATGCTTTTAATGGGTATCCATTTTATTATAATGTAAATTCAGTCCTTTAAAAAACTTTTCTAATAAACATCATATGATCACCATTTCTGATGCTTGCTTATAACTTTTACTAAAACAGGCGAAACTCTCTATACATATTGCCACTCAGTGCAAGCCAGAGTAATCAATGGATTCCAGAAGGCTTGTGCATAAAATCCCCATCTAGTGCCTACTGATCAATACCCCTAGACTAGTTTCTAGCTTGTGGCTTTCATCAGTGCAGAGCTTTTGATCTAGGTGCAGTGCTCTCAGATCCAAAGCTCCTCACTGATAAAAGCCACAAACTAGAAACTAGTCTGGGGATATTGGATGAGTAGTAGATAGGGATTTTATGCACAAGCCTTCTGGCATCCATTGATTACTTTGGCTTGCATTGAGTGGCAATACGTATAGAGAATTTTGCCTGTTTTAAAAAACTTTTCTCTGAAAAATACGATTCAAAAATAAATACTTACAAAATGTATGCAAAGGAAAGCTTGTTTAATATTAGACGTAATATGCTGATTATGCTCTCATGTAACTGGTACTCAGTTATATTCATAACAATCATGATCCAAGAAACTTGTGATATTTATAAAAGAATCAACAAGAGGGGTAAGATTTGAATATAGAATGTAAATAAATTGATCAAAATGAGCCACTTTTTGATAGGGGGGTGCCAGATTTTTTGTTGTTGTTGTTGATTGTGTGTATGTTGTTAGCAATATATCAAGCCTCTTTATCTCTGTGTTTAGCATTGTTTCTTTCAGAGCAGGTGATGTTGGCATGTGTAGATTCAAACCATGTTTAGACTCTTGTTTGAGAAAAAGAGATTTAACTTCCGCATTAGTCTTAGCTTGATTGGATTGGTATCTGTGCGTGCACTTTTTGTAGATAGATTGGCATGCGATTCTCTATAATAAACTGTGTTGCAGTATGTGTTATTATATATAATTTTATACTCAACTTGGGGAAATCTGCTTTGGGTGCAGCTTATCTTTGGTATTATTAATCAGTCGATTCAGTGCAGGGTGCAAAGGTCAACTTTCTAAGCTTGAGCACAAATTTTATTTATGCTGTAGGTAGTCCTGGGTGTGTATGCAAGTGATATCCAGGGTTTTATCAGCTTGAATAAGTCTGTTCCGAAATTTAGCGTAGAACATTTTAATGATTTGAATGCGAGCTTAATTTTTTGTATCCGATATTACGTAAATCATTGATATATGTTTCAATATTAGTTTTTCGATCGGATTCGAATTTACAAAGATTATAGTTTCTCTATAAAAATGATTTGAGACATAATTCCTGGCACTGGGATGGGTTTAACTAATATTTTATAATTTAATTGAGTATATTCGCGCTGAATATATAAAGTTAAAAACTTAACGCCTTTGAGATATCACAAGTTTCTTGGATGCTAGGAATATGACTACCCATTAGTTGAAAGCACACTGTGTTGTTAAAGTATTAAATAAGATTTTCTTTGTATATCCTGTAAAGAGTACTCTGAATGATTAATCCTCCCAGTAGGGATTATGCTCTATTAGAGAAATTGTAATTCAGGGATTCAATAAGCATTGCATAGTCAGAAAAAGTGAAATTTTTAGAAACATGCTAATCAAGTGATGTAATAGGGTATAGTAAAAAACAATCTATTTGAGATGAATGTTAATCATTATTAAAAGAGGTTTTGATTTCTGGTAAAAACCCTCTTCACTCATAAATAAGAATGCAGGAATATTGAAATCTCTTAGCAACAAGAATGAATGAAGAGAGAAAGAAAACATGGGATTTAAGTTACGGATTGGTTTACTGATTACTCATTTGACTAGGAGAAGTGATATAGATAAATATTATATTCAAAATTATTATTTGGTAATTACATGTACGTCAATATATAATATTTTAAAACAATCGAATGGGCAAATCAAGAAACACATTTAACCACAATTGGTAACATATTAGTGCAAAATATTGATCAGCAAGAGCAGCTAGATGTTACATTGATTTAAATAAAGCATTTGACAGAGTAGATCATAGTGTTTCACTATTTAAATTTGTCTCATATGGATTATTTACAAGAGTGATTGAGTTTTTAAGTTAGGCTTCATTTTATCTTTTTTAAATAATTAATCATCTGATCGCATTTCTCATATCTATGGAGTACCACAAGGGGTAGTGTATTAAATATTTCTGACTTGCAGTCAAAGGTACTATATAGAACCCCAAAATTGAATAGTAAAAATGAAGTATTTTTTATAACACATTTTAATCCAAACTGCTTGAAAAAGATTGACTTTTATAATAAATATTTCAATAATACTGACATTTTTAATTTTATCAAAAAACTGCTTCAAAAAAAGTAATATATAAACTCCATTTTTTTTGGTCAATTTTGCTGTACTGCATATTAGGACATTGATAAACTCTGAATTGAATTATTATTATTGTGATGATTGTGGTTATGTTTCAAAGGAATTTTATTCAAGGAAAAATAAAATTATGAATATTACCCTACAAATATGGCAATAAGGAGAAAAAAAATTAATAATAGAACAAGAATTGTAAAAATACGTTAAACAATCACAAGTATATTAAACATGTTTAGATAGTGTTTTGTAATTTATTTTTTGTGGTTGTTGGCTATTTTAATTATAGACTTAAAAAAAATATAAGGGCATTAAGGGTTAGAGCTGCGGCCATTGATTTAATAGGGACTAGATGGCAACAAAATGTCTAGTCAGCCAATTTTTATTTCTAGCTTTTAACTTCAAAAAGGTAAAATGGTATCATCTTGGATTGTTTTCATATATGAATGTGTGTCTTATCATGAATAAAAATGGCTACTCAAATAATTGTGGGGGGAACTCTAACAAAAAAAAACATAATGGTTTTAAAAGGGACATCATTTTTGCCGTAAATCATCGTTATCATTGCTTGATAGTCTGCATGTGTTGGCCGTGCGTAAGACAAAGGAAATTGTATTTCATCTTTTCAATGAGAATCTATATTGGAATAAAATCTTTGAAACCTAAAGAAATATATAGGGTCAGAAAAGCCCAATCATTGAGCTTAAGAGCAAAATCAAAAAATTTGGTCTCAAATGACCATTTTCCAAATTTGTGTAATAACAGCTTATTATTTATATCAAGCGTCAGCTGCACTCTAGGGAGCCTTAAAGTAGAATATTTTGTATTTCTGCCAATACACATAATTTTATTCAGGTGATATACTTATCATATAGGTCATGTACAGATATTAATATCTAATAGTAATCTAGATAATATTTGTGGTATGTCTATCTGTAGGAATTATTTTTAGAGTTTAAGTTCAAGAAATAAAAATTGTCTAATTATGGATGATAAGAGATTTAAGGTTTATTAAACGTTAAAACTGTAAATTGGATAAAGATCTAGGAGATTTAGAAAAAGTGGTAAGATAAGATGTTTCATAGATATTGCTACTTTATCCCCCCCCCCCTTGTGATTCTTTTAAATTTTGTAATGGATATTATATAGTTGAGATTTTTTGTAATAGTTAATTAACTGAATTGGGAGACTTTTGAATATCAAGGAAAGATAAGCTTGGAGAAAGAGGCAACTAGTTTTTGTTTATCATTTTTGAGTTTCAAACTCAGATACAAATCAAAGCCTTGGAATGTGGAAAGTTAGTCTTGAATGAAATGGGTATGGCATTGTCTTCTATATAGTCCATGCTGATATCTTATTCATATTGAACTTAAGTTTATAATCATTTGTATATTTTTTTAAGATCTTTAATAGTCTAGGCTTTTTTTTTTATGCTAAGAATCCAGTTATATTATCCATATATGCTATATATGATATGTGTAAGTTTATGCTGGATGTGTATACTTCTGGGAGTTTTTATTCTATTGTTTTAGTAAGTGGGTTGGTGTGTATTATGAACAACAATGCACTCAGAGATGATCTTTGAAGTACTAAATGGTGGAGTTTTTTTACCTCTTTAATGTAACATAAGTCTCACGATTTAGGAGATTGGTGAGATGTAGTAATGATCATAATATTGCTATATTTGAAAGGGTTTGTACAAGAAAGTCTATCAATATAAAAGCAATGGCTGCCTCTGTCTGTATCCAGTTGTATTGCGATTGGATTGTTTCCTTGTTTGAACTGTGTCTAAAACTTGGAACAGAAATTGCATTGATGAAAGGATTGTTAGTAAATAAGATTCTGTTTTGTCTTTCAATACTGTTTGTAGTATTTTTATCCTCTCAAAAAAATCCATTGAGATTGGCTATAGGTTGGTTAAGGGAGATATTGTGTGCCGGTCGGATTTGTATGTTCACGTAACAAGATCAAGCATCTAGGCAAAAGTACCTAGAATCCAATCGTGCGCAAGATACACAGGTCAGGAACACTCATGAACTCTGCCCTATTTGCCTATTTCCCAGATCTATAACATTATGAGCAACAATCCCGATGACATCGATTAATTTACTTCTCATCCGCTGGCATCGATCATCGGAGACATAAAAAAGACTCTAGGCTAATCTTATGATAGAATAACTTAATAACTAGCTATATTTTATGAGCAATGAAGGCTCGTGACCTAGCATATTAATTATGTACTGAGCGGAGATGCATAAGTAATAACTTAATATATTATCTTAACTAAAAGAAAGCAATGGTTCGAGTTTGATATATATTTAAGATTTATTAATAACAAAATTATATTGGGTTATTTAGCCGATGTTAGCCTCGTGATTCCAATAATATATATGTGTGATTTAATAAATTAGCGCTATTAGAATACATTAATGGAATACTATTACACCCCCAGAGACGAAGAGCATTTACTTAATTTAAACAACAATAATTTTACAAGCAGATATTATATTTGGTTACATTCAATATTATTAATTTGGAGTTATAGATAATTAATGCGCGAGATGGGTAATGAATAATTATATAAACAATACTAAATCTATCGCATTAATACGTATATTAAACTAATGGAAATATGTCTGTTTAAAGAAATCATTTCATTACGGCTTATGAATACTTCTGGGCGACTAATAAGACACTGAAAGGCAGTGCATGCATGGCGGCTTATTGGGATGGTCCAATTATGGATCCTGGAGTGTGCTTCATGAATTTTTATTAACGAAATGGACCGATTTCCTCTGCAAACGTGAGTCCAGATTCCCTGGAGTGAAGTACAGGCGAATCATGGATGACGAAGAGTGGTCGGCAATGACTTTATTGGGCTGGTTTCCCAGATCGCTCCCCATATAAAGCATGCACATATGACCAAGGATGTCCCCAGGGTGGTTTTACAGCCTGGTTTAAGGACATAGAGAACGACGATGGGGCTCGACTGCGCGAATACCTCCATGTGAGAGAGAAGCACGAACATATATAAAACAAAATGGCCTTTATGCATGAAACGCTTAATAATATAATATAATTCTGAAGATTAAAGATTATCAAACCTATTTATTGCCCACAAATTATGAAATATTCGGCGTAATGATATGGCTTCACTAAACAAACATGGATAATAATTATACTAAAACTAAGCTCTTAAGATCCCCCCCCCCCTTACATTATGTTACTTAATATTATTCATTACTTTTTTTACACATTTAATAAATCTCAATTTTGGTTAATCAATGCCCTTGTGAAAATATATAAATGATTACAAAATAAATGGGTGGTGGTAATAGCTAAGATGGGTTTTACATATGTAATATAATTTAAGAATAAAAGATAGTGCATTATTTAGGAAGGAGAATGTGAAAAACAGATGTCAAATCTGTTTTTCTACAGTAAACATGAAAATATAATTAGTTTATTTATCTAAAATCGCGAGCACCTAGGCAAGTCGAATAAGACTTGTTTTGATCAAATTATAAATTATTTACCCAGTAAATGATGGGTGGGGAAACGAAAATAAATTATATGCTGGCGATTTTAGAATACTATTGGCATTTATTTTAAAATATAAATACATAAATCAAATTGAAAATTGGTTGCCACTTGAAAATAAAAGAAAAGAAAAGCATTATATAGGAGGTTTAATATAGATTAGTTATATAGAGTTATAGAATACATATTTGAAGACATTTAGTATAGATGATTTAAAATATAACTATTACAGAGAAGGCAGGATTTAGGAATTATAAGCGGTCAAAGTTCTTTTAACTTGATTATTTGGAAGAGTGTTTCACTAGGAATCAGTCCATCGGTATTATTTCACGAGATCTCAGGTAGCATTGTTATTTGAGAGATAGCATTTCATTTTACTGGAAAATATCTAAAGTTCAGTAGTATGGGATGCAGAGCTTCGTTCATGGGAACAGCATATTAGAATGGAGGGACAAGGCGAAATTTCCTACTCACGACACATTGAGTGAGAATTAAAACTGGCATGGAATATGTATAGCAATATAGTTATTTAATGGTCTCCTCCCTTGTGGATTCAAATCCAGCAGTATATATACTTTTATTTTGAAGCTGTAACTTAGCAACTACTGCTGGACCTGAGGCGGTTTAAGCACTTAAGTTTCATTTGGAATAGTTTGACCGGATACTCTTATCTAGTAAGATGTTTGAAACAATGCAAGTTTGTTATCAGTTTCTCGAACGATTATTTTAAAATATATCTTATGATTTTAAAACAAGCTAGCGTGGACAATTTCCACTAATGGGTTTATTTTATTATTACCAATTTGTAATCTTTTACTTTAATCTAAGGGGTCTTCCAGGTAATTGTTTTTCGAGAGACTTTTTAACAAGATTCCATAATTTCTGGCTACAAAATTATATATGAAAAAATAACAAGTTTCATATATAATACCTTATATATATAATATAACTATTAATACATTCGCAATCTCCTACACTGAAATATATATATATTTATTATTTACACCCGCATACACATGAGATTATTATTAAATAAAATATTTTAAAATTAAAATACATGTGTTAATGTGATTTATGTTATAATACTGACCGAAAGAAATATATATATTATTAGCTATGTATATACGTGCGTAAAGGTGGGTTTGAATACAGTTAGATGGTAGGAGATTGGATGAGGGCTGTGAAGCAGGATCTGAGCATCAGATCTGCTTCAATTGTCATGGCTTTTTATTAAACGGGACCAGCGAAATTAGATCCAATTTCTGAATAATGTACAATTTTTTTTTATATAAATAAGGGGCTAAGTCATAGAGAAAATTGGTTATAAAGTGACTCAAGTGGGTGGGTGAATACAAACCAAGGTATAAAGCTGTCAACTTTAATGCACATTCATTTGGATGAAAAAACATGTCTTCATATGGATCACCAAAAAAATTTGGGAAAAAAATATGCTGTGAGTTAAAGATTCTGCTTGTAATGTAAATGTATGGATTTAAGTACATTATTATTTTTTCTCTTAACCATATCATCAATATTGAGGCATGATGGTTCTCACATTGTGATGGGGTATTCCAATATCCAAAGCAAGAACTAGTAATCTTGATGGTAGGGGAGTTCTTTCTGTTCATGATCTACTGTGTATGATAAATTGATTACAAAAATGGTTTGTTGCTATACTTGATCTTAATTCGTATCTTTAATTTAAAAAACTACGATATAGATTTCAAGAAAAAACAAAGAAAAAATTCAGGGATATGAATTCATCAAAGTGTTGTTATTGTTTACCAAAATGTCTTTCAAATAACCAACCATATATAATCTAAGACTAGTATCGCAATCAGAACAATAAATATGTATAAAACGAATATTCACTTGTATGTAAATAAATATTGAAGCACAATTTTTTACTCACTTAACAATGGAGTATGCTTCTAATAATTAAATGTGGGAGCCTTCTGATGCCACCATGCAACTAAAAATTCTATTTTAGACTACGATAATATTCCTTCATTCATTTACAAAGGCTTAGCAGAATTGTCTTTTTTTCCTCTATTTTTCCTAATGTTCTTAAGTGTTCCAAAATGATCCTAATTTTTAAGAATGAATTCAGGAATTTAACAACTATAGACCAGGGATGCCCAACCCGTAGCTTGCGAGCCACATGTGACTCGCGCAACCGTTTAACGTGGCTCGCATTGCACTCTTCAAGAAAAATTGATAAAATATTTTATGTTCCTTGACACCACATGCACACACTAAAAAATAAACATTTTTACAATACAAATGATAACGATATGCAGTGTCAGGTTTCACATTAAATAAAATAATTAAAATATACTTTTCCTGTAATTGTAATTTATATGTTACCAAATTTTTAATAAATAAATATAAATAAAATGTATTTACATTTTTTTTCTTTTTAACATATTACATCAGTTTTTTTTTCAATTTGTGAATTATGTTTATAAATGTAATTTGAAAAATGCAATATATAATTGTGGCTCCACAATTTTTTTTAAATTCTTAACTAGCTCGCATCAAGTTAAAGGTTGGGCATCCCTGCTATAGACCCATTTCTGTCTTTCGTACCATTTATCAAATTTTTGAAAGGTGTGTTTATGATAAAATTATTTCTGATATTGATAAAATCTTTTTTTTTTCACATGGATTTATTTCTAATAGATTAATAGAAACTAATTTGCTCACTATTTATGCTCATATAATATATGTGACTGCAGATCAGCAGAAACTTCATATTATTCATTTTGATTTATTGAAAGCCTTTGACAAAGTAGATTACATCATTACACAAAATAGGTTTTTCTGCTAAACTTATTCATTAATTTCTTTTTTTTTTTCTTTGTAATTGTACAGCATTTGTTAAATTCAACAATATTATCTCTTTTAATTTCAAATGTAATTTAAATGTTTCTCGGAGTAGTATTTTAGCTCCCATCCTTTTTAACCTTTATGTCAATGTTCTCAAGAATTGTCTGAAATCTTATCTTCTTTGTTACGCTGATGGTTGTAAAACCTTTAGAAGAATCATATCAATATCTGATAGCCCTCTTCTTCAGAAAGATATTGATAGCTTTAGTGCCTGGTATGTTCTTTTATTTCATTTTCTAAGAAATCTGCCGTGTTTTTTTTTTTGTAATTCTCATAAAATTAATTTGGTGCATTCTTAGAAAGATCTGGAAGTTTTACTTTTTAATAAAGAATCGTTTCTCCCTCATATAAAACTGATTGTTAGCAACGCTTTTAAAACCAGTGACACTATCACTGGATAAGGTAACTATTTTAGTGACTTTACAAAATTCAAATTATTTTTATCGTTGATTCGTCTCGTCATTATTACAATTAGTATTTAATAAATTCTCCAAATATGTTTTTCTTTTTAAATTATAAATCAACAAATTGTTTTACTTGATGTAATTTTACTATTATAATTAGATTTCATGAGTATGATAGTTGTTTCACTTCTCTCTGTCATTCTGATGTGCTGAAGTTTTCTTCTTTATTTAAGCTACTCTCTTTATATAATCAGTTTTTACTAATCCGGAACATTTCAATTTAGATTCTAACAAATTTTACAATATTCTTAAATTTGAATGCCATTTTTGATTAATTTTAATTTATTCCATAGATACATTTACTTTTCCTCTTTGTTTGTTGTTTTCTTTTATTACCATATAATATGCAATGTGTATATTTCATTTTCTATGTGATTGACTATAAACCCTTGTTTTGCACTCAAATAAATGAATTGAATTTATTGTTATTTATTTATTAAACAAACAATATATATGTGTTTTCCCGAAGGTTTGTGATGATGGTGTTCTAGTTGTATTTTTATATTGGACTATTTCCATCATCTAATATGAATATTGAATGTCTTTAGAAAAATTTAACTTTATTTAAATATTGCAAATGCATTCAGCTGTTAGTTATATCATATCAAACAGGTTAGTATATGCACAACGTTTCAGAGGTATTATTCTCCCCTCTTCTTCAGGTGTTGCACATATTAGATGATGGAAATAGTTCAATATAAAAATACAACAAACTATATATGTAACAAAATAAAATAACTCCAAACAAACAGAAATTGTGCAAGGAGTTATCCAAAATAATTGCAAAAAAAAAAAGATAATATATAAACGTTAATAATGTACAATACATACTGAAATAACTGAAACACAGGCTTATTCTATACCTGTGTCTATATATTGTAATATATAGGGTATATGAGCACAGACTTTCAGATGACCCATCACTCTCCACTCAATCTAATAACACTGATACACTCAAGCACATATATGCTGAAAAGATAATCACCAATATACGTATTTCATGCTAAACCAGCAATCATCAGTTGGTCCAGATTATCATCTCCCACACATATATACTATAAGTGCTCAGATATATATTAAGATAGACAATCCTCATAATTTAATGGACAGGCTCCAATTTTCTACACTCTCCAACTCTTCAACCGTCCATCCAATTGAAAATCTGATGATGGAATGCTCGAAGGCCACCCTTAGGCCGAGATTCTTGTCACACCCATGTTGACCTAAGGTCAATATGAACCCCATATGTACAGGACATAATCCATTTAATACATATGCAAGGATGGGCAGACGTCTCTACAATGTAATAACTGAATCACAGGCTTATTCTATACCTGTGTCTATATATTGTAATATATAGGGTATATGAGCACAGACTTTCAGATGCTGAAAAGATAAATAATCACCAATATACGTATTTCATGCTAAACCAGCAATCATCAGTTGGTCATCTGAAAGTCTGTGCTCATATACCCTATATATTACAATATATAGACACAGGTATAGAATAAGCCTGTGTTTCAGTTATTACATTGTAGAGATATCTGCCCATCCTTGCATATGTATTAAATGGATTATGTCCTGTACATGTGGAGTTCAGATTGACCTTAGGTCAACATGGGTGTGACAAGAATCTCGGCCTCAGGGTGGCCTTCGAGCATTCCATCATCAGATTTTCAATTGGATGGACGGTTGAAGAGTTGGAGAGTGTAGAGCCTGTCCATTAAATTATGAGGATTGTCTATCAATATATATCTGAGCACTTATAGTATATATGTGTGGGAGATGATAATCTGGACCAACTGATGATTGCTGTTTTTAGCATGAAATACGTATATTGGTGATTATTCATCTTTTCAGCATATATGTGCTTGAGTGTATCAGTGTTATTAGATTGAGTGGAGAGTGATGAGTCATCTGAAAGTCTGTGCTCATATACCCTATATATTATAATACATACTGAGAATAACTTTACAAATGATTAACACAAACAATAGTTTATAAATTTAGGAAATAGATATTAAAAATTAGTTACACCAAGCAAATATATATATATTAACAATGTACAATATATATAGTTAATGAAACAATAATAATATTACAAATAATTTGTTCTGATTTTAGACTCTCCTAACATTCTTTCCTGTATTGATAATGGGTTATTTTTTTTTTCATATATCAGATGCGTTGACCGGGAAGCGAACCTGGGTCAGCTGCTTGGAAGGCAGCTACTCTAACAGCTTGGCTGGATTACTTTTGTGATAGTCCTATTTACAAAGTTTGCCAAAATAAATTATTCAGCTTATAAAATTCATTTGTTCTATTTATATTAGTCTTTAGTTGTTTTATGATTGTAACTTTACGATTATTACATATACAGTATATATATATTGTTTATATTCTGTCATATGAATTCTTCTAATTTTTTTGTTGACATAGCAATTTTGTTTCCAGACTTATGATGTTGAATGAAATGGATATGAATTTAATACTTCATATTAGATGGAATTCATATCATGTTACAGTGTTTAGATTTAGAATTATTTCCTTTTCACTAAAACATTCGGAAGTTTGTTTATTTATTTAAAGGAAATTAGTGTTTAAATTTATATTTGTTTCTTTTTCAAAAATAGATTTTTAAAAATAATGTGTTATTTTCAAACTTTCATTTGACGAGATTATTTCGTGTTTATTGTGTTCACTTTATTTCATTTTCAAGCCGTCATTATAAGCGTGTTAATGTTGTTGTTGTTTTTTAAATAAATAAATATCAACTCTCTTGATCAATACTAATAATTCCCCCTTTATACCATATAGAGAAAAGTGTTATAAATTCCTGTTGAAAACTTTTTGACATATTACATCTTTTTTATTTTTCCGTATCCTAAGATGACAAAGAGATGAAATATGTAAGCATTTCGAAATAATCTCAATCAACAACCAATTCACTGAGAAATTTAATCACAAAATCATATCGTAGTAAGACGAGGGATTATTCTATATGTTCTAAATATTTAACTGATGATGATCACGTAAATTATTATATAACTCATCATTATCTCTTTAACTATTCATAGCTTATAGTCAATAAGCAGAATTGGATTTTATATATATCATAAATTTTAATAGTGGGATTATTAAATTGTTTAAATCAGAAGTTTTTCTGTGCATTCATAATGAAAAGTTTGACAAATATGTCGTATTACTGAAACTATTTTAGATTTTTCTTTAAAGTGAATTCAAATCGTTTAAGCGATAAAAATTTTACTGCAAATCACGTGCGTTTTTATTAAAATATTATTTTACATATATTGAAACTGGTTTTTGCTTTATAGTTTTAATATGATTTTGTGAGTGTGTGTGGATATGTATTTAGTCAAACTATTTCCATATCGTTTATTATCTTTTATATACTAATACAATAGTTTTTGTAATTAAAATACTAACTTTCCATCATTTGAAATGATCTGTGAATACATACTGAGACAATAATTCTTGTTATTTTGAGAAAGAAATCTTAAATTATTTATCAAAATTAGTAGAAAATTTCCCATCATGCTTTGTACTCAAGTTTATAAATTTTCGTCCAGAAAACATGATAAATGTGAATCAAACACACCATATATATATATATGATTGCATATAAATAACACAGATGAAGTGATGGTTCGTAATTAGCATTGGAGATAAAGCTGGATTGCTTGTAACCATCGTTGATGGGACTCTGCATTGTTGTCCTAGAAAATGTTTAAAGAGCATTCACCCAAAACAACATAGAAAGATATGAAATGTAAAATGTCAGCTTTATATAATCAATATGTTATTATCCTGAAGTTATTCTCTATTAATACTTTATTCAAAGTTTCATTGTATATAACGGCCACCCTTGCCGAGTCAATGGTTAGGAATTTCTTGACAGAACATTGACTGCTGTGTATGATATAGAGCTATAATTATTGCAAAGCAGTTTTACCATCTTTTGTTTTCAGTCTTGCTTTATGGTCAATGAGTGTTTTTACAAAACTCAACGAGGACTCTAATCTAGCTCTTCCATTATCTAGTTTGTTATGATGTCTTTTGTAAGTACTATTACCCATTGACCATCATTATAACATTACAGTAGTATTCTGATTCCCTTATATGAAAATTAACAAGGTTTTCTGCAAAAAATATTCGATTAGTTTTGTTTGTTTTTTCATCTCTGTGAACTGACCTTTTAAAAACACGTTTATTTGCCAATATAGGATTGAGATAAGACTTTGACATTTTTATTTTTGGATAGATAATATTTTTTTTATTCTTTTGATGTAAATCTTCATTTAAAATTATGCATAGTCTGTTATATGATTTTTTTTTCAAACTCGGTTTGCTCTTATTTCTTGCATGTGAACGGCAACTTTGAAAAGTGGCATATTTTAAATGTTAGCTCACGCTTGCACAGGCTGATATAATTAGATGATTCTACAAACCTTAAGAACTTTTCATTACATTTTGATAATTATATTTTTAAATAAATATTCTGTTGTGTATATGCTTTTGATATTGTAACGAAATTGCAATGATTAAAATGTCAAAGTTTTTTGCAATTATTATAGATGGTGACCGATAGTTATTATCAATTGCTGCAAACATTTTGTATTTTTTTTTAAAGTGATGCTTAAGATTCTATTCAAACACGCTATTAATTATGCAGTGCCCAAAATGTCATATTCGGTGAATTTTAGCAAGTTCCACTGAAATTCTTTTGCTTTTATCAACACACATCACTAGCACCCTTGGAACTGCTCACTGCTGCAGTGCCAATAGTTATTTGAGGATCATAAGTTTGTCTGCTCTGGTTTCTCTTCAGAGTTAATAAATTTTTATTGCATTCTGTTTTTCTTGTAATTAACATTTATAAATTAATATAAAAATATTTATTACAGAAAAACAACAAAATAATAAAAAGAAATATTTTTAAAATATATAAATATTTCCTAATTGTTATTATATAGAAAAAATTGAAATAAAACATAAAGGTCGCTCTACTCCAGATATTATTATTTATCAAACAGCTGTTAGTAAAAATAAAAAATACATTAAATCTTTTAACTATGATAGGATGGTAAAATAAAATTGTGGTGTGATTGTGAAATTAGAAATGCTCATTTTGTTTTCCTTGCTTACATTTTGGGGGTGGTACTGTAATAAAGCATCATCTCTGCTCAAAAATTTCATGGCTGCCACTGTGATTTAACAATATTTAATAGTTTGCAAAACTAACGAATCTATGATTTCAGTTGTAACTATCAAAAAGTTATCCATAAATGTTTTTATTTATATAAAAATGTTGATTATCTAAAGTCAAAATATACTAATGCTGACATTTACAATCATGAAAATCTAGATAAGAAAGGTTACTTTCCCCTCCTTCTTACAAAACGTTTTTTTTTTTTTATCCTGCCAAGGTTTCTCAACACACACATGCAACGAACTCTTGAAGGTTGTATGTTCCACATCTATCATCTATTTATTTGATGTTGAAATCAATGTTACAGATATGCATGTTATGTTTTTACGGAGTCATAGTTTTTAGAACTGTGGGGGTTTTTTACAATCTTATCATTGATAAATTGTGGTCCCAATGCATAAATCGCTTTATTTTTAGATTTTAAAAAATCCTTTGTATAGCCAAAAATATTACACGACTATAAATTTACTTCTGCTTTTCAAGAGCAATTCTGTTCATTCTACTTTAGTGCTACCATTTAATGTAATCTCAAACTTATAATAGGTGGCAGCACTAGAAGTGAATAAACTGAATTACATCTGAAACACATTCTAAATCTAGAGCAAAATTGTGAGGAAAGCTGAAATTTTTGATTTGATTTAATTACAAATTTTTATTTCAAAGATGTAAATAGCAAATATTTCAATAATAGCAAAACATTTATTGAGTTTTTTCCATTGAAAATCATTACTTTTTTTAACTAACTATTTTGATATTTTTTAATTAAATAATATTTGGTGTAAAATTAATTCTGTAATAAATATTTTTTGTAGTAAGAATGGTAAATTTACTCTTATTTCAGATTTAAATACTGTAAGTTTGAGACTTATGGTAGTGTTTGGTCTAAATTTCAGTTCTCTAGACTGGAGGACCTTAGATCAAAGCTCAATTATGTTTCATTAGAGTCTCAAATATCACATGATCTTCCATTCAACCAATCAATTGGCCTTGGTCTGTGATACTCTGGAGTCTAGTAACTATATTTATTTTTATTTTTTTTATTAAGACAATGCTCGTTTATGAATGGCTACTGATGACATTGATAATGATTATCCAGATCAACTTACTTGTATATGCCTGACATCCAGTACTTAAATACTAGTAGGCATTTTAACCTTTTGGCCTAGACTGGTATATGCCAAACAAGACTTTTAGCTTTTCTTTCAACTTCTGCTTTAGGACTAGAAATTTTGCCCATATTCTCTAATTTGTTTGCCTACTGCAATTCAGTGGATACTAGAGGTGCTACATCCAGTAACCAAACTAGTTTTTGGTTATTGATTTTATGTTGGAGATTATGATCTGGACTAACTGATGAGCACTGATTCAGCATGAATTACATATGTTGGGAGATCATTTACCTGTTTCACATAGTATGTGTCCATGTATATCGGTTGTATAAGATGGAATGGATGACTGAAGGGAACATGGGTTCAAATCCCCTCTAATTACATCTAGCTTAAGCATATATACTATACTTGTATTTAAATATAACCTGATTATTATATGCTCCTGCAGATTTTAACCTCAAGTAAATTTGCTTGATTGACTATATAGATGTGACACCTGACTTCAGTTGTATGCCAAATAGCTATCATACCTGGAATTAATTAATAAGAACATTTATCGTGATAGTTATACATTGTGCGTGTGTACATATAATATCCAAGAAAGCTATAAAATAATGACTTTTTAAAAAAAGGAGCGATAATTAGATGCATAGTTTGAAAGATAGGGAGAATCATTGATAAGAGTTGATATAGATTTTTGAAGTGGATTACGATTTCCCATAATTTTAGAAAATTGAAGTTTATTGTAAGAATGTAAATAAAACATCTTTGTATGTTATTTGAGATTATTAACTTAATGAAGAAAGAATTCTACTTGAATTCAGTTAATTAAGAAGACTGGTGAATCACTTGTTTTTAATTGTATACATAAAAAAGCAGGGTGGATGAAACTACTTCATAGAGTGGGAATGAGTAATTGAGTTCGTAATTTAAAAAAAAAAAAAAAAGAACTGAATTATGGAATATTTTTTCATTAACCGCAATTATAATTTTTCGAAAGTTCACAGTCTGCTAACAAAATTTAGTGTTGAGAAACTTTTCTTTATATGTATATTATTAGTACACACATATCTCCAATTAATTAATTGTTTTTGGACAATATATTTTTTCCGTTGTTTTAGATTAAGAAATACTTAGCGAAATGGGATATCACGTGACAGTAGTTGATGCTCTGACGTATTTATCACATGATTACTATAATGCAATGATACATGGTATTCTGTGTCATTTAACCATTAGTAAAGGGTTAAAGCTCACGTGCTTCTGACCCAGCTCTGTTTCATAAAGTGCTAAAAATCACATGAATGTGAAAGCAATAAAGTATTTATTATTCATTAATCAGAAATGATTGAACCAGTAAGTCCGAAGAAACTTGTCAGCCATCTTTTTATCTGAACTAGCTAATTTGTCCATTCGATAATTTTAGTTTTAAAGTTATTATTATCTAATCTCAACATAAACAACTTTTTTTTTGTATATTGACTTAATCTACATTTATTTTGTAGTAAATTTATTATTTGCAATCTTCCTGTTTATAAATATTCCTATTGTAGTAATAAATAATTGTTATTTTCCACACAAATCCCCTAAGCTAAAAAAGAAAAGAAAACTGTTTATTGCTGGAGAATTTATAAGTTCAAATATGTAAAATTAAGAGCGTGCTAATAGCTCTAAACAAGCTTTTTTTTTTTATTTATGATAAATGCTACTACAAAAGAAGGCATTCAAATCATTTTTATCTTGGATTGTCCCCATTCCCAGACCGGTTTCGACCTATGGGTCTCTTCAGTGAGGAGTTGGGACATTAGATCTAAAAAACCAACTCAAGCAAAGTATTTATCTAAAAGATAATTGTTAGAAGAAGATCTGAAACTTTTAGACATCTACATGTCTTTAAAGTCAGCTCTCCAACTGAAAAAATCATATGGGCCTAAACTTAATTCAGATACTCCATATATTAGTAGGCTTAGCTCTTTAATTTAGCTAAAGCCACAACAACAAAATAATAATAGTAATAATAAGTCAGATGTCACATGACTTATATATAGCTTGCACTTACAAATATGTAAAATTAAGAGCGTGCTAATAGCTCTAAACAAGCTTTTTTTTTTTTTTTATTTATGATAAATGCTACTACAAAAGAAGGCATTCAAATCATTTTTATCTTGGATTGTCCCCATCCCCAGACTGGTTTCGACCTATGGGTCTCTTCAGTGAGGAGTTGGGACATTAGATCTAAAAAACCAACTCAAGCAAAGCTGCCATGATCTATAGATCTTGAGCCCCAGAATCAGCTAGTGTACCATTGAACTCAAACCATGTAAGCATTTGTAAAATGTTCTTTTAGTGGCTCCACCTGTAGAATTTTTAAAAGTATACCACTTTCTGTAACATTAAACCACTAAACATCACATGATCACCATCTCTATACTAGCACATAATTGTTGTAAACAAAGGCAAAACTCCATACAGTAGTGCCACCCTGTGTTAAACAGAGTAATCAATGGATGCCAGAAGGCTTGTGCATAAAATCCCTATCTAGTGCCTACTCATCCAATATCCCCAGACTAGTTTCTGGCTTGTTGCCATCATCAGTGAGGAGCCTTGGATCTGAGAGCACTGCACCTAGATCTTAGGATCTAATGCAACCCTCCAGCAGCCACCTTTTAACTCTACTTTACTACAAAACTATGAGAATGACTATATAAGCTATTGAGCTTAGATTGAAGATATTAACAATGTTTTCAATTTCATTCTCATAGTTTTGTAGTAAAGTAGAGTTAAAAGGTGGCTGCTGGAGGGTTGCATTAGATCCTAAGATCTAGGTGCAATGCTCTCAGATCCAAGGCTCCTCACTGATGATGGCCACAAGCCAGAAACTAGTCTGGGGATATTGGATGAGTAGGCACTAGATAGGGATTTTATGCACAAGCCTTCTGGCATCCATTGATTACTCTGTTTAGCACAGGGTGGCACTACTGTATGGAGAGTTTTGCCTTTGTTTCTGTAACATTATTATAAAATGATTAGATTCTCATTATCTACTTTTTATCTATACATATTCAAACTTTGTTTTTCATTTCTGCTCTCCATTTTTTTAAGCCTCTCTTGAATATGAAATAATGAAAAAATGGCTTAATAAATGTAACAGAAGTTTATTTGCCTGACCAGTGACAGTTGCATGGGAATCGAACCTGGACTCATAGGTTCTTGAGTATTGAATTTAGGTAATGCTCTGATCAACTGAGCAGGTTAGAGCATTACTTTAAAATTTCAATACTCAAGAATCTAAGGGTTCAGGTTTGAATCCCATGCTAGTACTGTCACTGGTCAGGCCAGTAATCCCTGAAAAAGAGGGGAGAATAATATCTTGAAATGTTATGCATATACTAACCTGTTTGATATGCTATTACTAATAGTCGAATGTATTTGGTATATTTAAATAAGGTTAAATTTTTCTAAAGACATTCAATACTCAGATGATGGAATTTAGTTCAACATATAAATACAAATATAAACTATTAGATTTTGACTATGGATAATAATAATTAATATTAATTAACAACCTCTCTCCAAAACAAATTACACCCATATTTAGTCATTAATACTAAAATATTATAATTTAAATTATATTATCTGTATAATCCTTTTACCCATGCTTTCCTTTTGTGAGAACTTTATTTCAACAAAGTAACCATATATAATAAATATACTTTATAACTTAAAATTCACTTAAAATCTTTACAAGTTCCATATTTAAATGAAGCGTTTTAGAATGTTTTTTTTTTAAAAATGATTGGAAACCTTTGACCTTTAAGTGTAAATCATAACAGATAAAGTAAGAATTAGTCCATGTGGAACAATTAAATTATGGTAATTTTTTTTTCTTTTTGAATAAATCCATTAACAGTAAGTTTTAAATATTCAATCAAATCACAAATAGTTTTCTTCATTTTTAAAGGTGTGTAGTGGATAATTAGTAATTTCCTGAGAAGAGAAATTCATTAATCTTAGCATTATTTTAGAAAATTATTTTACAAGGAAAAATTCCTTTAGTTTTAAAATTGGTTTAAACCAAATATCCAAGGTGCAGATGTTTATACAGTAACTTTTTTAATATTTGCTCTAAGTATAATAGCTGACAATTTGTGGAATATTAGCAGATGGGTAAGCAAAGGATTAGCATTCCAAAATAGCTTAAGATTTACCACTTCAAACTTTCATTTTGTTAGTGCATCTTATCGTGATGAATATCTTCAGATGTTTTGGTTATTCATGGACAGTTTGATTGTCAACATCAACTACTCCATCTCGATAAATGGTGCCAAGATGGTTATTTAAATATTGGTTTTGTGCAGTTTTTCAGCAGATAATTAGAAATGAAAGAAAAATATTCCTCTTATCCTCTTGTGTATACATATTTATAGGTATTGACCATGTGACTAATTTCATCATCATCTTAACTCAAATTTTATAATTTTTAGCATTTATGCAAAGTTTTCTAATGTTGCTAAAAGATGATAATCTTGCAGACAAGTTTTTTTAAAAAGAAATTTTAGCACCCATTTAAATTCAATATTCTTCAATAATATTTTAATTTGCGAAGCAATAATTTGCGAAGCACAGGTAGTTGAAAATTGAAATAAATTGAGATACTGCCAAATCTCAAGCGCTCATTATAACACTTAACTGACAGCCAATCAGAGGTCATGGATAGCCGTCCAAATGACAACTGATTGGCTGTCATAAAATCTTTGTTGTGTTTTTAGGTTTGGATGGCTATCCATGACATCCGATTCGCTGTCAGTTAAGTGTTATAATGAGCACTTGAGCAGTATCTCGATTTATTTCAATATTCTTTAATAAAAATTAATACGTATACACATTATCGTATTAGAATATTTATATTAAAAAATTAAAATAAGTTATTTTTATTTTGTTCGTTTATAATTGTTCTCACTATACATTGCATTTTCTTACAAATGATAATTTTACCTAAATATTTTAAAATAGTACTCCTTTAAAATTTAAAATATATCAATGGAACATAAACATTCTTACACACATATACTCATTCAAATATTGCGTTAAAAGTTTTATATCACTATCATATTTTACCATTATGTGTATAATATTTACAGAGGCTATAACCTCGATAATATGCGTATAAAATGCGATAGTAGGGACCTCTACAGGTGTTTTAACCACAAGCTTACGCTATGGAAGAAAAGAGGGGATTTTAAGTAATATACCCACATGTTTCCAATATTGTAGGTTTTATTTATGTATTACTCCTTTTTTTATGCACATCTATTTTTAAAATTGAATAGAAAACCATGATTTTCAAAATTGCTACAAGAATTCAAGTGATGTAAAAACATGGGAAGACATCTTGGATTTGTACATTTTGTTTAATTAGACAGTTGGATCTATAATCCTACATTTTAATAATGATGATTACAACAACATTCATAATAATAATAATGGTAATAATAATAAGCCAATAATTTTTTTTAAAAGTTATCTGTATTATTGTAATTTAAGGATACCAAAATCTATCACAATCGATATACGGGAGATTCCCTTCTTTGACTGTGACCATTCCTGAAGCAATAGTTTAACAATATTTTGGAACATAAATATATTTCTTATGTCTAGGAATCTTTTGCTAATATTTTTTTTATTTATTAGGCTGCATGAAGGTTATTTCCCTGACAAGAATTTCCAACCTTTTTTTTATCAAAAAGATTGTGAAGAATTGCAATATTGTAGCATCAATGGTCACACACTAGGTCATGCTTCTTATGGCATTGAACCTACAACCTAGTCTCATATCGTCATTATCAGTAAACTCACAATTACTGCTGAATTGTTCTTCCTTACTAGAATTGCCATCATTGATAAGAGAAATGAATTTTAAATCTGATTCATCAGAAGACTAGTCATATTGTTTCTGTCTTTACTTTAAAAATATTGCCGTAACATCTAACATATAAACAAATATATAAAGAGAGAAAGGGAATCAACGGTCTTGAATCATGGAATATTATTTGCAAAAGAAAAAGTTGACCTTTATAATATAATAACCAAAAAAACACATATGGGCTTTATCGCTCAGGAGTTCATAAGAAATTTGAGTTTCAGAACTGCAAGTGTCGGAATTGATCCTGGGGCCTTGTGATCCCAAACTGGACATAATGGTAGAGTATCCTACTTGCGATTGGGTTATCCTAGAATCGAATCTGATGCTCACAGGTTTGATGCTCTAATCTGAATTCCTGAGCAATAAAGCTGTTGACTGTTTTTATAGACAACCCCCACCCAAAAAAAAAAAAAATTAAATTGCAGGTAAAAAAAATTGTAAGAGTCAAAATCAGCATTGTGGTAGAAAAAAATAAATGGCAGGAATAAAAAAGAACAGTGAAAAATTGCTTCAAAAACTGCTATAGAGAAGTGAAGCCTTTTATTTTATTGAAATGCTTTATAAAATCAAAGTATTCAATTAAAATATTATATAATTTGCCAATTGCAATGAAGTTTTAAAAAATCTAAATTGAACTTTTAGTAATGATAGATTTTTAAAAAACAGGCAAAAGAATAAGTGCCGTTTCTTCAAAAATTGCAATGAAAACAAAAAAAAGATCCATTGGAAAACAGTTGTTTTTCCTAATTATAGTTCCATCTGCATATTAGGACATGTTGATGAATTAATACTATAAGTGTATGTTAAACCATAAAATAATGCAAAATATGCCATAATATTATGTGTTACAAAAGTAACGTCATTTTGTTGTGTTTCCTTGGTGAATAACATAAGGCCTGCAATGTCAAATTGTATTTATCATGGAGCTCTGCTTGGAAAAGATTAAATAATTACAAAACAAAAACATTGATCATGTAATAAATAAAATGCAGCAAAAATAAATTAGATATCTTGTTAAATTTATGATTTAACAAGTTATCAACCATGACATTATGATTTTAAAAGGATGCTTACAAATACGAAACATTTAAAGTTTTACTTTTACAAAAAGCATAAGAACTGTATTGTGCTTATTAATAAACGTTTCATACACTCTATTTTTGTGAGTTAGTGGGGAATTTTTATTAACTTTCTCTATGAGGATTTTTATTTGTTGTTTAACTGCTCCTGTTAATGTATATGGCTTTCAGCTCATGGGTATGTTTGTATAAAAATGAAAATATTTTTAGCACAATTTATATATTATAACATTCAGGTGAGCTAAAAGTATTTTTGTTCATCATTTTATGTAATAGACATTGGTTATATGATGATAACTTATTTATAACTCATGGATTGGTGCTTGCGTCTAGTTTTCCAGACGGGCTGTTTTTTATGAGATTCAATCTTCATATCTCAATTCTTTTTTACAGCCCAGTAGGCTCAACATAGGACCCAGCTCATAAAATTCTCCTAGTTAATGAACAGAAGTCACACACACACACATAAACAGACAATGCAAAACAAAGAATAATCACGTGATAAATTAAAATATTTAAGCAATAGTAAGTATAATAAATTAATATGCAATATATTACAATCGTCAATACTGTTGCACTTATATATATTGCTAAACAATTATAGGGGTTTTGAACACAGACTTTCAAGCTCCCTTCAGCTATCGATCTCGTACCGATGCACATGACCACACACATGTAAAAAAAGTTAATGATTTCCAATATATCTATTTTATCCTGAATCAGCACTCATCAGTTGATCCAGATCATCATTTCACACACACACACATATATATATAATCAGTGCCCAGTTTATATTAAGATAGCAAATCTTCAAACTTTAATGGATAGGCTTCAATCTACTCCAACTCTTCAGCCATCCATGCCATTGAAAATTTGACAATAGAATACCCAAATCTCTTATTGATGCCAATATTTTTGTCATTATAATGTTGACTTTAAGTCATTCTGACCCCTCATGTATAAAGACCATATCCATTTAGATACACAGAAGAGGGATGGGCAGGATACAGGTTGAATCTGTATTATTTCAAGCCTGTTCATTAAAATTTGATGATTCGCTTTCTTAATGTTAACTGAGCATTAATTATGTTTGTGTGTGGGAGAGATGATGATCTGGACCAACGGATGAGTGCTGGTTTAGCACAAAATTATTATATTAGAGATCATTAATCTTTTTTCTATGTGTGTGGTCATGTGAATCGGTTGTATAAGATAGAGTGGATAGCTGAAGGGAGCTTGCAAGTCTGTGTTTAAATCCCCTGTAATTACATTTAAACTCCCAAGTATATAAATTATACTTCTACTCAAAATATGACTAAACAAGTTGAATTATATCAACCCACTTCATTCCCTGTTCTAAAATCAATTACAGAAATACTATTATTCGATATTTATATTTGTTTTTAATGTGTTATGATGGGTTTAATGTATTTCGATTATAGAAAAATGACCTTTATTAGAAAGCTGTAATTGTATTGAGTTAAAGTGAGTTTAGTATATAAAAGAGAGAAATTTTAAAATTCTAAATGTTTAATAAAATGCTTTTAAATTCAAAAGTTATATTGATGTACATTTTTTAGATATTTAAACAAGAATATAAAACAACATGCATGTATAAATAGTTATATATTATCAATATTTAGTTATGATCTATCTTAATTTCGTAGACTTGATACAATCAATAATAGAAATGCTGTTAGATTAAATTTAGCTAATTAATATATGTGTGGAGATGATAATCTGGACCAATGTGTGTGAGCA
This sequence comes from Epiperipatus broadwayi, assembly GCA_028023455.1. Classification (NCBI taxonomy): domain Eukaryota; kingdom Metazoa; phylum Onychophora; class Udeonychophora; order Euonychophora; family Peripatidae; genus Epiperipatus; species Epiperipatus broadwayi. The sequence continues at coordinate 4,345,740 of JAQFVV010012450.1, read as the reverse complement.
ATATGAGACAGCGTGGATAGTTGAAGGTCGTGTGGAAAGTCTGGGTTCAAACCCCTATATATTACATATTGGAGGGCGGGTATGAAAAAGGCTGTACTGTCGAAAAATTCATATATTAAATATAGTGCTGTAAGGTCTGCCCATCCCTCGTATATGTATGTAAATGGATGGTCCTGTACATGAGGGGTCAGAGAGAGTTAATGGTCAATGTGGGTAGGAACAGAAGTTGGCACCAATGTGTGTATCCCTCGTTTATGTATGTAAATGGATTATGTCCTGTACATGAGGGGTCAGAGTGACTTATGGTCAATGTGGGTAGGATGAGAAGGTTGGCACCAATGTGGGCATTGAGCATTCCATCATCAGATTTTCAATGAAATGGATGGCTGAAGAGTTGTGGCATGGAGTGGATTGAAACCTGTCCATTAATTAAAGTATGAAGATTGGATATCTTAATATAAGCTGAGCATTGATTGTATATATGTGCGGTGATGATAATCAGGACCAACTGATGAGTGCTGATTTAGCATGAAATACATATATTGGTGATAATTTATTTTTTTGACATCTGTGTGATCAATTGTGTCAGCAGTATGAGTTAGCATGGATAGTTGAGGGTCATATGAAAGTCTTAGTTCAAACCCCCTATATATTGCATATTGGAGTGCAGGTATGAAAAAGCCTGTACTGTAGAAAAACATATACTAATTAAATTATGTTGTTTTTTTTAATCCCTAGCTAGGATGAATGAGAGAAAAAAATGATAAATGAAGCAAAAAAAAAAGAAAGGGACTGATTAAGAAATGACAGGGTTTTCATATAGTAAATATGATGTAGCTAGATTGTATGGAAGGGAGTGGCAGTAGCAGGGTTTACATATTGTAATGATGTGTTACATGTTAACCAAGGGATATTAGATTATTTAGAAAAAGTACAAAGAGAAATAGGAAGACATGCATTAGATGCAGATGTGTGGACAGCAAAGGAGGCAATTCAAAGAGGAATGAAATGGTCAAGTTTTTATATGAGAGATGCAAAAAGCAAAGTGAAAATGTTTGGTAGATTGCAGTCTATGGATAATAAGAGAATAGCCAAAATAGTATTTAATTGGATTATGAGTAAGCAGGCAACAAGATGGGTGAGGAAGATTGGTACAATATGCAGAAGATTTAGATAAAGATATGTCAGTATACTTGTACAAAAGATGGGATGATTGTGTTAGGAGAATTGTTGAATGTTATAGTAGCTAATACTGGGATAGAAGAATAGATGTGGCAATAAAAAATAGGAAGATGGAAAATGGGAGTATAAAAAGAACTTAAATATATATAGAAGTATACAGAATATTGGATGTGAGCTAATTTATGATAATAGCAAAGAAAGTAAGTAGTTTACTGTTTAAGGCTTGAGCAGAATCCTTAGTGACAAGAAAATATACACATAAATGGAGAAATGTAGGGGATTTAGTCTGCAGACTATGTAAGGAAGGCATGGAAAAACATTAGACATTTGTTAATGGAATGTAAATGCATACAAGCGGAAAGGATACCGATAATGTAGTTGTGGGATAATAAATATAGATAAAGTGATTATAGCTGATTCTTGGTCTTTATGATGGAGTTGGAAAAAGATAAGAGGGATAATAGATACAAAGGCCATGGAGTGGACAAAGATAATGTTATAGAAGGGGACAGAGCTGGATAAAGAAGATATGGGAAAAACAGGGTGAAGAAATGGAAAGGTAAGGTAATGTGACTAACAGGTTTTTCTTGGGGCATATTGGCTGAAACATTCCTGACTTCAATAAAGGAGTAGCCATATCGCATCACCCCATCTAATGTTTGGCAATTTTATTTAGAATTACAGTATTTCTAATTGGAATGTTGTAAAAAATAAAGTAACCATTTTATTTAAAGTTTCATCTTTCTCCTCCCTCTTTGGGGAGGGGGGGGTTATAACGCAATAAAAATAACTAATATAAAATGTTAAATTGTTAATAGATTTGAATTTTATGTAATTAATGATCTTTTTAACTCTTTCTTTTTTAACAAATTTTGATGTGATTAAGCAAAGTAAAAAATATTATATTAATTGCTATTTAAAGTTAATTTGGAATAATTTTACTAAACAATGACATTTTTTTTAAAGTATTGCTTCACTAATTTACTGATCTTAGAATAATCTAATTTAAATTACTTGTCATTTAAAAGAAAGATTTTTTAAAGTGAAAACCTCACATTTTCAATAATAACATAATTTATCTTTTTGACATTTTAATTTAATTTCTGTATATAGTTTTCAGTTAGTCGGTAATAAAAACAAGTTGTTGGTTTTTTGTTGTTGTTGTTGTTAAATGTTTGTAATTTTTCTACTTTGCACGTTTGAAGTATCCTTGTATGTTTGTTTTGGTATTTGTGAATTTTGTTATCTTTATTTTGAGTAAGTCTATTCCAATTTCAAAAATATTGAGTTTTTTTATGACCATTTTTTTAATGAAAAAATTGCTTATGTTCTGAATGCATGATTTTCTCTGAAAGCAGATTTGTTCTGGCATTAAATAATAAACAGGACGTGAATAATGTTAAGATTTTTTATACTCAGACACACTTTTAATACTCTTTCTGTAGCACTTACTCGTAAACTAACCAGCGCATTTTAGAACAATTGGTAGTGTGTCCAACTTGGGATCGATTCTGTTCGCTCGAATATCTATCTTATGAACTCCCTACCGATAAAGCCATATGTTTTTTTTTTATTCATAAACTGAATATGGGAATCCTAACGCCAAAAAGAGAGAGAAAAACAATAAAACATTAGAGATGAATTTTGCTATTAGTATATAAACTAATCTATGAACCACAAATGTATCATCACATATCACCTTCTGTAATTATTATTTGATATATTGTGATGTCGTAATAATTACTGGTTGGACTAGTTCCATCAACTAATATTAATTGTTAAATCTTCTTAGAAAAATTCACAACTTTATTTAAACTTTTCATATTCATCCAACTATTAGTAATAGCATGTACATTATTATATATTATTCTCCTCTCTTCTCCAGATCTGTTGGCCTAATTAATAATAGTCCAACAAGGGAAACAAATTTGGAAACTTTAGATTTATGAGCATTGAATTTAAGGCAACAATCGGTATGAAATTTTATTTATGAGCATTCTCCAGATATCTCAACTTTTTTTTCTTAAGGACAAGATTAATTAGTAGTTTCAAACATTATGAATTGTCACATTAGATTGACTTATGGGGTTATTTACCATAATCAAAATTTTTTCTTTACGCTTTTTCCTCTCCATACCAAAATGATCTTTTTCAAATCTACCATATGTTTATTGATATATACAATCTCTGCAACTTTTAGATGTATCTGTTTTTTCATTGCCCATCAACAGTTCTGATAACAGGTTTTTTCTGGAGTGATGGTTTCACCAACATACATTCATTCACATTAACATGATATTTTGTAGATGCAATTTTGGTTTCTTAGTTAAGTTTTATAGAGGTCGGGAATCCTCATAAAGTGCCATGGATTTGGAAAACTATTCTGATGTTATATTGATCACAATTTTTTTTTTAATTTGTTTGCTATTCCTTATATCTATGGATACTCTACAGTACTACTTCTGATATTTCTTTTAGTTGCCTATTTAAGATTTTATTAATAACAGCTGATAGTTAGCCATTCTTTATGAGAGTTTGTTCTATGTATATTTTTTCTTTTGCCAAATCATTGGTTTCTGAACAAACTTATTTTGCTCTGATTCATAATGATAGTATAATTCTGTTTTGCATTTCTGTCGTAGTATGTTAAGTACTTTCAAGTGAGGAGGGGGAATCTGTAAACTATAAATTTGATTTTGCCATATGGAGGTTTTATCACAACACTATAACAGCATAATCGTAAACTTTCAGATAAATATTTCAAGTACTCGGTATGGATGTGACACCACATCAAACTTGTCAAAATAGAAACTCGTTTAACTTTCCCATGTCAATGTAATTCTGACAGGATTATTCATAAAGATTTTCAATTAAAACCTCCATTTCACTCCCAGAGAGATGAGAACATTAGAATGGAAATAAGGATCTGTTAAGAGAAAGTATAAATGCTCAAAAGTTTTTCAAGTATCGTATCTTTTGTTTGATAGGTAATATGGAATATTCTTAAAAAATAAACTTATAAAGTCTTCAGGACAGTTTTTCAAGCAGTAAGAAAATCATATTTCTAAATTCCATTTTAAAAAAAGCACACGAAAAGAAGTAACTTACATGGGCATATCAAATATCCTACTGCATCAAATGACTTACCAATTTCATCAATTGAAATCTTAGTTCTAAACATTTACACATGATGAAATTTCCGTTATGGATAAAGAACTAAAATTTGTTATTACACCATCGAATAACCTTTTATTAGATATAGTGGCAGTAGCTGAGGAAGTCACTCAAAAATTGCCTTTAGAAGAAGCGGGAGAATAAAAATAACCCTTGAGAATCACCAAAAACTAAAATTAAACATTATCTACGATGAGAAGAAAATTATTAAATCTCTCAAATTAGATAAGTTTATAATTGTTCTTTCTGCTGATAAAGGCAGTGCTTGTTGCTATAATATTACTATTTACAATAACGAAGTAAGAGAGCTCCTCACTGCAGATCAATACAAAAAAGTTCCAAAAAATCAGAAACCATTTAAACAAATATACAAACATTACTTATAAAATATCATATATTTTACTGATTCAGGAAAAAGTAAATTAACATTATATTTCAGAAAATTTCACCAGTCTTATTGTCTACCTAAAATCGATAAAGGCCACATTCCATTAAGACTTTTTGTTAATTCTAGAAATTTACTTTGTCAAAACTTGTCAAGATTTTTTCTTAAGGTTCTTAGCCCTTTGGCAAACAAGATATAGTTCTTTGTCAGGGATTCTGAGCACATTGTAGAATTGCTTGAGCATGGATATTGAATGAACTGACTTATTGGTTAAACTTTCATGGATTAAAGTTTATCCAGTAATGAAACATTGTCTAGTATAAGGATAAATGTAAAAAGGAAGAAGAAAGTTATAACAATCTTTGATGAAGACTTCAGGACAGTCGAAACTATTAGAAAAGTAATTGCATTAATGTATATATGAGGAGATTTATAAGTAATATATACTATTATAAGGAAAATATTAAATAATGATAATAGCTTACAAGCTGGAACAATTCTTCCTATCAATAGTAAAATGGAACTCTTAACATTCTACATAACAACATACTTCAATACAATACAAAATTATTTCAAACAAATCAAAGGATGGCTATGGATTTGCCATGCCACATCTGATTTTTTTTTAAGCTTTTCTTTATGATGTCAACTGTATTTGATGAAATGTCAAGATTATGTAAAATTAATTGCCGAGAATAATCGAGTTGATCTTAATGCCTGCTATTAAAATTCTTCATGCTCATAGTCGAGTTGATCTTAATGCCTGCTATTAAAATTCTTCATGCTCATAACGCATATTGAATTTGTGATAGGAAAATAGAGCAGAAATTAAGTGTAATACCCCCCCCCCCTTGGTTAAATCTATTACAAGTAGACTTATTATTCAGACAAAATTTCAATGTATTATTTTGATTTAATGTTTTGATATATTACATTAATATTTTGTGCTAATGTAAATACAAGTGTATTTTGTATTTTAAATATACTATTATTAATAAAAATTAATTTATACAGTCAAGTGTTGGTGGCCTAGTGGTTAGCATAGCTGCCTTCCAAGCAGCTGGCCCGGGTTCGCTTTCCAGTCAACGCATTTGACATATGAAAAAAAATATACAATATGTAAAATGTATTTCAATATATTCAAGGTACTGTTAGTAAAATTAGTGTTTAATTTATTTTTCAGTTGTATTTTTTATTTTTATTACGAGTTAAAAAGATTTATTGATCAAATCAGAAAAATTTTAAAATCAAAAAATTCCTAATGGTAATTGATTGTCGTAATGTAAATATGTTCAAAAATGCAATTTAAAAATAGCAAAAACAGGGATCTATGATCACTAAATTTATTTTTAGTATTTTTAATATAATAATCTTATTTAATATCCATATTCAGATATATTATTTTAAAAAGTTTCATTTTTTTTAATTGTATTTTTCACAGATTATAGTAGTACATGCACGTGTATATGAAATTGTTTGAGTATATATTTTTTTATTTAATGTGCATATACAGCACCAATTTTTTTTTTCTTATTAAATCTGTTTTGAATTTATTTTGAGAAGTCATATATGTTTGCATATATTTGCAATCAATGTGTTTTTTATTTATACAAAAGATAGATATATTTCTACGTATCCTTGATATTTTGCACATACTGACGTAATATCAGTTTTTATACTAATAAAATATATTCTGAAGACATTTATGCATACAGTACAAGTTACCTGTTTATATAAATAGGTGTGGTTAAACTATTCATTAATTTTAAAAATTTTCACACTCTAAAGATTAGATTAATTATAGCTTCAGTCCTTGAAGTGCAAATTCTTTGTGGGATCGCAGTCTATAAAAGCAACTAGAGCTGTTCCACAGATGAATGTAGTTTGTAATACAATGTAAATAATCATTTTTATAGTTTTATTATTTGTTTGTCTTCTATTTGTATTCTTATATAGGTTACAGTTTTAATCAATATAAAACTTGACTTTTTAGCAAACTTATTTAATATAATATAGCTATGTAACCTAATCTCATATTTATTTAATTTTTCTTTCTTTCAGACATATGTGTATGGTTATGCGAGGGGTTCAGAAACTGAACAGCAAGACTATTACAAGTACCATGTTAGGGGTATTTCGAGAAGATCCAAAAACAAGGGAAGAATTTTTAAGTTTAATCAAAAATTAATATATTTTAGAATTGAATGGTTGTTTATTATAGAATTCCTGGCCATCCCAAAATTATGTAATAAGTATAAAAAAATCACACATGTATTAATATAGAATGGGGTTAGAATGCAAAGTTTGGTTTTAAAAAAAAATCTAGTAATATTGAAACAAAACAAAAAAATATATATTTCAAAAATTTTCATACAAGATTCACTAAGGTATAATCTACGTATTGGGTTGATTAGTTACTGGATAAGACTAAAATATTAAATTCTGAATTAATTTAAGCGTTTGTGTATATATATATAATTTTCTAAAATAAATGATTTATAGTTTAATTAGTATAATTTAATACAATCTTTGGTAGTTAGATCTCTTTGTTATATTTTAATCATTATACATATCAGCGGAATAAATTTAACTTGTACAAAATAATTCACCATTTTTGATTTCCAATATCTTTTGCTTCATTACATCCACCAGTCTTCAATCAAAGAAATAATTGCATATTTAAATGAGTGTGTGAGCATATATTAGAAATCAACTGTTTAAAAAATTATATTGTATGCTACTAATATCCTGTTTTGTTTTACTTTTTAAATATTTGCCAACAGTTAAGGAATTTTTTTATTAAATTTACATATACAGTACGCTATAATGGGTCAAAACAAAAGATTGCTGATACCTTCTGAGGATATCACTTTATATATCAGCATAATGTGGAACTGTTTGCAGATACTTATGGGCATTATTTAAGTGTTCTAAATTTTGTTTAAATCTAGAAGCAGCACTAATTTAGAAACAATATGATTTTTCTCGTAAGTACTGATTTAATTTCTTTTTTGTATCGTCGCTTAATGCTGAGATGGTATATATTATCAAGCGTAAATTCACATACCTATTCGTTATTATATTTTGGATAGAAATACAAAAACTATGATAGCCATCAGAATCTTAAAGATGAAACACAAACAATAACAAAATAAAATTTTATATAATAAAAAATGTAAATTTAATAATGACGGCAACAATAAAAATAATACTTTAAAAAACCATTTTAGTTTATAAGATTATTAACTTTATCAGATATATATTGATTTTTTTCATGCATTTGGTTGGAAATGCAATTTTCACATTAACAGTCTATTACACAATAATAAAGATAAAATATATATTAAATTCAGCTAATATATCGTAAAAAACATAAAATGGAAAAAACATAAATATTATAAAATAAAATTAAAAAAGAATTTAAATATTTTAAAAATTATTAATTTTAAATTTATTCGCAAAGTGTATATTTTGGCATGTAAGTATTAAAATAAGTCTGTTTTTAGTAATTGTGCAATGTATTCTCTATAAAATTGTAATTAAAATGGTATATAACTTAATAATCATAATTTTTTAAAATAAAAATCAGAATGTCTTATTATTTCATTTTAAATTCAAAATGTAAATTGACGATATCCATTTGCTTGGATTTTTCTTTAATAACAAAATATTAGGTTGTAATAATTTGTTTTCAAGTATTTATTTAATAATAATATTGATATATGTTGGAAAGACCATATATATATTAATTAATATGGCCGTTTTCTTTTTATAATAAAAAGTGTTTTATTTTTAAGAAAAAAAAATAAAAAATATTTTAAAAAATTTTTTTAGGTTCTCCAAATAATTAAATTTAAAAAATATAATTTTTTTTTTCCTTGGAAATAGCCATCAATCAATTTTTCTATAAAGAATATTTTAAAAAAAAACAACTTTTACAAAAAAAAAAATATTTACTTTCATTTTAAAACTGGTAATTTAAAAAAATACCTATGAAATAATGTATTGTATGCTTGCATAATACATATCATTTTCACCCGCTATATTTACTAAAGGATAAATTTTTTTGGTTTAAAATTTTGAGCACTGGTAAAACGCTTATGGAGTAATAAAGTTAAATTGCAAAAATATTATTTTTACTTAATGAAATGGACTATTATAAAAAAAAAAAAAAATAATTATTTCTAATTTTAAAATTATGGTAAAGTTATTGTAATTACAAATATGGTAGGGTTTAAAATTATGAGAAAGGATAATTAGTTTTTCAATATTCTCATCTTTGGATGGCTTGATTTATATGAATTGAACAGTTTTGTTTTGTTTTTTTAATTTAATTGAAATTTCTAATCTTACTTATGAAAAAATAAAAAAAATGTAATTCTTTAAAGGGCAAGCTTTAGAAGTAATTATTTTAAATAAGGATAAATCTAGAACAGAATATATTTTACCTTTCAAAGAGTAGTCTTCAACTTTTTGTAGGTTTTTAGCATAAAAATCACATACTCTTATTCCTGGCATATTTTTTATAACTTCCATTAGAAGATTAAAAGTTAATGGACCTTTTTGCCATAATTTAAATATATATAGATACAATTTATCCACACTGCTTTGAACACGTTTTAGCAAAAACTTTTTATTGTACATATATGCATATATAATCTTATGTTTCAACTGTCATGCAGTCTTCTTCAGAGCTATGATTGTGCATACATATATGTACAATAAACGGTTTTTGCTAAAAAGTGTTCAAAGTAGAGTGGATAAATTGCATATATATATATATTATAGCAAAATAAAGGAAGTGGTGAACTTGGTATATATAGATATCAATATAATTTTAAAGATAAAGTATAATTTGCAAGAAAGCAGTTGCGCTGTAAATGCAGTAGGTATTTTTTTAGCCAGATACGTTATTAGTGTACTTTCGTGAAAGAATTATCTGTCTAGTATGGCCGATTGACAATTATTTGAAATTTTACTGGTGCTACATTTTACAATTCTTTGTCCAACAATCTCTGCAGTCCTACAGTCAGTGACCTATGATTTGATGTTATAATTTCCCTGGAATCATTTTCAACTATCATTGATCTATTGCAGGATGAAGGTCTCTCAAAGTTCAATCCGTCTTCTCTGATCTCTAGCCTCTCTTCTTCACATGACTCCAGCACACTTCATTTCATCCTTTCATCTCACATTGTCTCTTTATAAGTCTTTTACAATCTCTTGGGATCCAGTTTAAGATTCCATCTATCAATCCATTATCATCTCTTACAGCAATATGTCCAGAGCAACTCTAGTCTCTTAATTCTTTCACTGATACCTATTTGTTGTTTCATGAATGTATTTCATTTTTGATCTCATTACTCCTAACATGCATCTTTCCATACTTCGTTTCCTGGGATGCTTCAGCTTAAATACAGCTATTTTTGTTAATAGAAGAAAACTTAAATATTTGACCGCTAATTAATTATTACTAACCGTCCTGTAATGAATATATTAAGTGAAGGAAGAGTTATGTGATTTTGGATTTGCTGGAATCTGCGGTTCTTGGAAGACAAATCAGTAAAAGGCTGATGGTATTAAAAATTAATGTCTACTTTATAAGGGCGTAAGTTTCAATATTAAATTCAGAATTAATATGTTTTTTTGGAAATACACTTTTTTTTTCTTTTTTGTACAAAAAATATATTGTTTATTATTATTTAATAATTAAATTTGAAAGAATATGTTTTTCCTCATTTTAAATTCAAGTAATTAAAATATTTTATTTATTAGAAAATAATATTAATTTCTGTTTACGTTATACTTACAAACATAAGAAAATAAATTTAGCACAACTTTTTAAATATTTCTAGCTATTTTTTTTACTTCGTATTTATGTTTTGATTATAGCAGTTACCAGTGATTTTGTCTCAATGCACATTTAGTCACACAAACATGTCAACATATCATATACTCTTATATATCAATATGTAAATTCATATTACATGTATAAAATGAAGAGCCATTCAATGCACACACATACACAGTGAGCACGTATAAACATATAGATATTTGGATCACTGAATTCTCCAAACACTGTAGTGGAACTATGATGTTCACTATGTTGTTCAGAGATTCTGTTGCATATATCGTACATTGCATATATTCGCTCACATTTTGTTGACAAACTCTGATTACAATAGAATACATAACATATTTTCTGAACTGCAAATGTATGTTTCAACACGCATGTATGTACCATGACATTATATATATATATATAGAATGCATATTAAAATTAATAATATAAATGACATTAAGAAATAGTAGTTATTAATAATAAATTGAAAGGGGTATATTTATATATTTATCATTCACTCAAAAAATAAAAAAACTTACCGAACCATATCGGTTTTTTTTAAATAAAATAAATAATGAAATTATGATTTTCGTCACAATTAAATATATTTTGAGTGGTGTATATTTTTTTAATGACTTTTTTCCCTACAGAAATGTAAAAGCAGTTTTGTTATCCGGCACTTCACCCCCTCTACTTGTTTTGATGTTTTTAAATCTATATTGACTTTAAATTTTGTAAAACTTTTAGCATTACACTTAAAAAACATTTTATTATGTTAAGTATGTAGATCAAATTTGGAAAGAATAATAAAGTGAAGTTTTCAATGTAAAGTGAAGAAACATTATTAATAAACTCGATTGCATTCAACTCTCTGAGATGATACATAGATTCTGCCGTATAGTGAAATTTATTAAATGTACGCAGTTTAATGTTTTGTTTTTTTAAATGTGATTGCATATGGCACTCCGAGACAAAAAAATTACTGCTGAATATCATAAAATTGATTAACTTTACAATTTTTTTTTTATTATTTATAGATTTACAAATAGTGGAGAAAACATGGTTAAATAAACTTGCATTTGCGATTTGAGAACATTATATTTAGTGAGAAAAACAAAATGGCTGCCATCATACTGAAATTCTTTAAATTTAATAAATTTATGATTTTGTTTTTATTATTTGTGTTATTTTTTTTTTTTTTGCTTACATTTTTTTTTTTGGATAGCATACAATTGAAAGTTGTGTCTATTCATATGGCATATATCATGGTTTTACTATATATAAATAATGTGCAATATCTGTATGCATAAAATTCTATTTATCATGGTTAAACTATTTTTAATTAAAAATGGTTCAAATTAAAATTCGACAATACAGTAATTACAGTAAGAATGAAAATCTTTTTGTCATTGTAAACAATGACTAGTTGAAATTAATTCAAATTAATATTTCAAGGCTGTAAAATTACATATTGATGATGAATTTAATCTTTCATAAATTATTAAAAATGAATATGGGAATATTAATTTGAGATAATTTTAATTAGATTGATTCATGATGAATATAATTTCATTTTTTGCTGTTTTTATTGTCTAATACTGGATTCATTTTTAATAGTTTAGTAGTTAGGCATTAATGCTTATAACAGTTCGAAGTATTCTCTCTAGATTACATTGTATCATAATATTTCACACTATTTCTAATATCACATCAGTAGACATATTGGAATATTTTCAGTGATAAAAATTTATGATTTTTTGAATGGGGAACTTCATGTTTATGGTTGAAAATTATTGAGACTGATTGAACCATTGGTCTGCTGTATTTCGCATCATGGTTTCGTGAGTTGTATATGGTATTTTAGATCTTTAAAACATCACATGACCATCATTTCTTTTCCTTATCCAAGCTATTAAAATAGCAGCAAGAGCCATCTAGTGGAAGTTACAGTAATCAATAGATGTCAGAAGGTTTGTGTATTTAAACTAGTGCCTATTTATCCACTTTCCCCAGACTAGTTTCTAACTTATGGGTTGTCATCAGTGAGGAGTCTTGGATATGAAAACAATGGTCCTGGAAACAAAAGACTCCAAAATATATAGAAGTTCAGGTCTGTATGACGATACAGACAAATTAGCTTGGATTGAAAACATTGTTGTAAATTCGGTTTGGGCTCATTACTTTATCCTTGACTAAATAGATAAAAGATAGTTGCTGGAGGGCGTATTAGATTCTGAAGTCTAGATGCAATGCTCTCAGATCCCAAACTCTTCACTGATGACAGCATAAGCTAGAAACTAGTCTGGGGATATTGGAAGAGTGGGCATTTAATAGAGATTTAAAGGCTCAAACCTTCTGGCATCTATTAATTATTAGAGCTTGCACTAGGTGGCTCCACTTTATGGAGAGAATTGCTATTTTAAATTTTCTTAGTCTGTTGGTTTATGGGCATGAAATGGCATTTTCTAATCATTTTGTCCCCAATGTTTAATTTACTCACTTAATTCTTTTCATTCGTATTATTGAACGTTTTTATAATCTCTGGTCATATTAGTCAATTTTCATATTGCTAATTAGAATAGTTTTTACCTATATTAAAAAACAGACATGTATATATAGCTACTCACTGAGAACAGTAATTTAGATCCAAAAACAATACGTTTGTCTATATATGTGAAGTTTTATACTTAGAATATTACATGCAAATATAAGTTTTTTGGATACATTGAAATTTAAAATATATAAGCTCTGTAATTTCGTTAAGATTTTTGCTACTCACATGAAACCAATGTAACTAATTAACATTTAATTGAATTATTAAAAAAAAAACCTTTGGCATATTTGATTCAAAAGAAGAAATCTTGAAAAGTGGATAGACATTTTAATAAATATATTCGTTGATGTATTTCATATTGAGAAGTCTGCTTTAGCAGGAAAACCGTTGATTGTTTTTTTTTTAAATTTATTTAGTCTTGGTTAATTTTGAATTTGTAGTAATTTAGTTCTTTTAGTATTTAGTTTATTTATAGGCTTTTCATATTTATATATGAGTGTACAAATGCAGTTTAAGTGAAGTTTCGTATAAAGAATTATATTTTCAAATATTTCAAAACAAGCAAACTTGTAACATGTATAATAAGATGATTAAACTTGAAATGAAATAACAGCTTATATAAATGTTTATATACTATATTGGTTTTGGGTCACCCGTTTACTCACTCATAATTAAAATTAATGCAAGCACTAGAAAATTATAATACTATTAATACCACTTCTAGATGTAATAAATTGAGTTGAAGCTTTCATGTCGTTGACTTGCAAATACGTGTTATAATCGTTTTAGCGTCAGTATTTTAATTGTAAATGCTATATAATAAATATAATTTACACTTGTACTAATTTGTTAAGTTACTTACAATTACACTAGGTTAATATTAATAAATAACAAGAGTTGAGGTGGGGCAGTATATTTTTATTACTCATTTTTGATCTGAAGCCAGAAATATTAGCTTCCACTTAAAAGGGAATAATGCAAGAAACACAGACGCACGGGGGATGGTTTACTAATGCTAGTAATATAAGCCTTGACAACAGTTTTTAAAAATTAAATCTATTTTATGTCTTCATTCTGTTGTAATTTTAGAAAACATTTATTGATTTCCACTTCTTTTATTGAATAGTTTACTTCATGTATATATTATACAGTAATTTTTGTTAATATGATCACAAAAAGATAGAAAAAGAATTACGTAAATTGATTGATATTATTCTAATAGGCTGGTTTTTTAATATTATTTATTATACATTCTAAATTTAATACATAAATAAAAGCTGGCTTTGATATTATCTGAAGGTTAGCCATTGATATATCTGTGTTTATGTAAAACAAAACATCCATCGTAAAAGATGAAGGAATTCACAATAATAATAATAATGTAAAAGCTAGTATATTATTCTGTAAAAAAAAAAAAAAACGTTACATCTGTACTACTTCTGATTATCAAGTAGTGTTTGATTTATTTTTTCATATAGTATTATTAATTTTAAGAGTTATTGGGGGGGGGGGGGGGCAGTTACAGATATATAAATAAAAATTTAATTAAATTACAATTTTAATTAATTTTAAAGATTAAAAACAAAATTGTTTAAAAATTTCTACGTAATAGAATACATGAAATATTTTAAAATCAAACAATTTGTTTGCATTTAATAAAATATATATATTAAAATCTAAAATAAAATGTTTGATGAAACGATTCATTGTTTTATGAGTCTTTGTTTTTCCACAATGTTATTAGTTGCAGTCATTGTAGCGATATCTCGAATATTATATAACTTTTTTATCTTTTATTATTATTGCTTTATGTATTTAAAATGTAATTCTTATATACAGAGAGACAATTTTTATATATTAAATGTACACTTTGCTTCAATGGTAAGATTAGTAAAATGTCTATTAGCATGATAAATGGTGCAATATCTCTATTTATTCTTTATAAAAATTGAAAAAATGCTGTGGTATTTATAAACAATTCCCAAACTTATATTTAATCAGCAAAATGAAATATTGCCTCTAACTAGTGGATTTTATCATAACTAAATTAAAACAAATGTTAAACTTTATTTAAATCATTTATCAAGCCTGACTACTGCAAAACAGTAATTTATATACAAATATCTATTTCAAGCTTTTCTATATTAATTCAATGAGCTTTTGAATTTCGTCTTCCCATTCCAAATTAGTATTTTTTATGAAACGTTTTTTATGTTATCCAAATAAGATTTGTCCTAGTCAGTCTGTTATTTCACTTCAATTCCAGTCATCTTAGCATTTTTACAATATCATTAATGAGATTTTAAATTCTTAACTAGTTAATTTCTTATTTTACCCCTCATTGTTATTCCTGGCATTCTTTTTTATACTTTTTGTGTTACTTCGTTTTAAAAATCGTAACTCACAACCATAAATTAAAATATATAAAATACATTGATTAAAACTTGAACATAAATAGTTTTTTAAAAAGAAATATGAAGCTGTAAATTGTAGTCTATACTAATTTTATTTTCTTTAGTTGATTTTAACTTCTTACAATGTCTTTAGGCACTAAAAATTATTAAATATTAATTTGGTTTTGTAATTTATTTCAAAAAATTTTCACTGTATTTCATCAAACAATGTAGTAAATATACTGAAACTAAGACTGGTTCAAATAATTGCTATTTAATATCGTGCCTAACTTTTTCCAAGTTCTTGTAAAACATATGACTAATGTATATCTCTTTCTGCTTAGAATCTTTATAATTTTGTATTATTTCAATACTAATAATCATCATATACTTAGTTACTTTCTCAACATTCTAAATTGCATACGACTTTAATGATGGTGTATGATTTTGTATATTGGTGAAAATCTTTATTTGTTTTCATTAATAATTTTGTTTTTAAAGTATTAATCACATAAAATCAAAAACTTTATCCTACTCATTGAAACCCAATCACAATGGAATTTCCATATATATTTTTAAATTAATTTATTTGTAAACAATTTATTAAATCTTGGCTTAATGCAATATCAGTACATAATTTTATTCTTAGGAACATTGATGTCTTTCAAGCTTCTTGTAAATAAGAATGGTGAAATTGCTATTTCAAATGTGAAACAATTCTCAAAGCGTCTCCAACCTTCATTGGGAAACAATGAAAGACAAGGCATTAATCACTGGGCTAAATGTTAAAGATGTGACCATCCATGTTTTACCTTTTGGCTAATCTGACTATGGATATTCATCCGAAAGATTGAATCAGAGTTTTTTAAAGTTAAAGTCAGATAATCATGGTTGGTGTTAATACTTCTGAATGTTTACATGTAGTGAATTTCTGCATGCTTATTAGACTTAAGATACCACAGAGGTCAGTGTAGTTTTATTCACTTATAAGGACTAATAGGCTTCTCTACTGCTTTTATAAAGAAAACCTTAATCTGCATTAGCCATGTTATGAAATGTCTTTTTTCCCCTTAAGGCATCGAGTTTATATATATATAAACTTACCTGTAATTTATAATACATTGTTATTAATACTCCAACACTGATGTATTAAGTAAATGAAATTCAATCCAAAGTGCTTAAGATTAGCCTCTGTATATAAATTGAGATAATGAGAAAAGACGACCTGATGTTTTCTCTAATAAAAGTTTTATCTTTATAGACCAGTGTTAGAGTATTAATCTCAATGTAATATGTATGCAGTTAATCACTGGTAAGATCTAGTAGAATTATACACAGATTAGCTGGACAAATATATCATATATAATCCAAATTTTGATACCACTAAACTGGAATGTAAATTAACTTACTGACAGTGATTAACTAACTAATCAACAAACTGCTGGTAATATTTGCTTTTAACCTTTGATGTAGATTTAAAATAGCCAGCCAATTGGTTGTCCCAAGACAATTGTTTCATGATTTTAAGTCACTCATCAGGTGATGGTCTATTTATATTGTATTTAATGAAATATACAAAGCCTTTTCTATGTAAATACCAAAATCAAGACGGCTTTGTTATCTTGTAAATGCTTGAAACATTTCAGTTGTGATTTGTTAGTATGTTTCGTAATCATAGACTTTTATCAGTAAATTAGGATTAATATTTTTTTTCACTTAAGTCAGTTAATTAGTGAAAACTTTTTTTCAAAAAGAGAATTCTGTTTATATTAGTCTACGGAATAGCTTTATATATTATTCCCATTAGTAATGCAGAATTTATCTGTCCATGATACCTATAAACGGAGTTCAAATTCCAGTTAGTAAAACTCGAAAGATAGGCAGCTCGTAACTCAGAAAACTTTTCACTATTGGTTTGTAAGTGGGTGTCTGACAATTTTTAGCTGGAGTGTAAAACAAGGATGAAAAGATGTTCAAACCCTTACACCACCTGATTATTAGCAAGTCTAATGAATAATGCTCTCACTTTTTTCCTATGAATAGCTGTTAGAGAGATCTTAGCATCACGGCAGATTATTTAAAGATTGTTTAACTTTTTATCTCTTAACATATTCGCATATATACAGTGTATATTTACATTTTTCTTTCAGCATTTCTATGCCACCTACCATAAACTTTAGAAAGTAATCGATTCCAGATGATAGTGATTAATAAATCCATATCTGTGCTGTTCTATCCAATATCTCCAAACTAATTTCAAGCTTATGGCTTTCATCAGTGAGGAGCTTTGGATTTCGGCACAGTGGACTTAATGCACTTTCTTCTGGGAGCGCTATCAGCCCAAACAGAAAAACAAATATTTTCAATATTAGCTAATATGCTTTCTGTAGTCTAGAGGTGATAAAAGAAAAAATATGTACTGCTTAATGGCAATATGTAAGCTAGAATCATGTGATATATCTATATTTATCACACACTTTATATATTTAAATATATATATACACACAGGGTACATATATATATAACAATAAAAATAATAAATATGATAATTAACTGTTACATACAGTCTTTCGATGCACAGAAGTACTTTTGGTTAATTCTTTAATCCTCCTCAACTGCTGTTAAATTCAAAAAACATAATGGAAGCAAATGCCATCAACTCAAATCCCATGAATCCTTAATTCTAAAGTTAGTAGCTTATCTATTAATTATATTCATTTTATTTCTATTTATTAAAATTGCCTCCTTAATTTTTATTATGGTTTCTCTTTTCATGAAGAATCTTAACACTTTCAATATCAGACTTAAAATTATATTTACATGTTCTTTCATGATCCAAGAAAGTGTTGAGATTCTTCATGAAGACAGAAACCATAATAAAAGAAAAATTAAGGAGGCAATTTTAATAAATAGAAATAAAATGAATATAATTAATAGACAAGCTGCTAATGTTAAAATTTGGAATTTGAATTGTTGACATTTGTTTCCATTATGTTTTTTTTAATTTAATGGCAGTTGAGAAGGGTTAAGGAATTAAGTGAAAGTACTTCTGTGGATTGAAAGATTGTATATAATAGTTAATTACCATTATTTTTATTGTTATTACAATAGTTTTTTTTAAATTGCCGGGCATTCTATTTGTATTATATATACGATTTTGCTACATTAGCACACACAATGCAGATGTAAAATATATCTACACAGGATATAAATGTTAATAAACATTTCTTAAAATATATGTATAGCTATTACAACCTCATATGTACAGATATATTTATGTATTATTTACACGTACACATGCAATTCAATTATATATATACAAGTATATATGTTTGTATTTAAAGCATGTTTTGTGTCAACAACAACACAAGACCATTGCCTATGTAAATATATATTGAGGCAGTAGGAATCAAAATAGCCAAGCACATGACATATATCTTTCAGAATTACTTTATCATTAAATACAATATGTCTTTGGTTTCTTTGAAATGGTTATTTTATCAAATGAGCTCATACTATCTTATTTTGACTTACGCCAGCATTTATAACAGTATTTGTTTTTTTGTGATGTAATGATTTTAGTTTAGTAAAGATGTAAATCATTTAATTGCATATCATTGTAAGTATAATTTAAAAGTTATTACATGTTCAGAATAATCATAATTATTTATAAGATTTATAAGTGTAAATAAAGTTTTTCCATCATTATTACTTTGACATAAAATTATATTCAACCATATCATTGTTTACCAGTATCTAATTTGACATTATATAATTCATAATGAACTTATTCTAATTGTAAAATATTAATGTCTATATCTTGTAAATTCCTCTTGCAAATTCTTCAACCCCATTTTTTTTATGTAGTCTAAAGTTATTTATCTATGCATATGTGTGATTTTTTTAATATACTTTTCACTCCGGGTTATTTGTAATATCATTCCATTGCTATGGCAACTGTCACTAAGTAGCTTTTTTATATTATTCATAATCTCGATGTTTAATCATCCCTAACGAGAATTAATCATATGAGTACCGTATAACGTTTTAGAGATATTTATTTATTCGTTTAATTATTTATATGAATTGTTTAGATTATTTTTATAGTTGAAATAATAAAAAAATGAATATTTAAAAATGATAGTAAATTTAAAATCAGCATTAGACTGGTAATAATCACATTTTTTTAAAAAAAACAAATATTATTCAACCAATCACATTCCTTCTACTGTTAAAATGTGAAGCATTTAGGACGTATAGTTAATATTAAATTTGTGATATCATTTAATACCTCTGTATAAAGAATTTTTTTTTAAAAAGGATAAACTTTTTATTTGTTTTTAAATTATTGTTTTCTAATAGTACGTACTTAATATTGTCTTAGTCAAATTATGATTTATCAATGTAATAATGTCTTTTGTAAATTGAGCAAAAATATATTTTTATTACAATATGAATTTCACTTTATTTTGTAAGGAAATTATTTTTCTGTCCATATTTGGCAGGTCCTTTGCTTTTATCGCAAGAGTGCAATATATATTTAAAGACTAAATGTGTCCATTTATTTATTTATATTTTCAGACAATTATAGATAGACTAATCATTAATCTGATACCCTTGGTTTTAGAGCCCTTTTTTAATAATTGGGATCTTTTCAGATTTTCACAATAAACCTTTTTGTATTAAACTAAACTGATTAAAATTTAAATAAATATTATCACTATCTATTATGTAAATTTAGTGCAACGCTTTATATATTATATAGATTATGCCTTTATTTATATCAGCACTAACTCTTTATATAACAGTAATTAAAACCAATACTTTGTAATTTTGATTAGTAGAAGAATTTGGAATTAACATTCAGATTAACAGAGTCTACTTGTGTTTAAAATTACAATCCTTGAAAATTAAAAGAAACAGTTTTTATGTTTAGTTGTAATATTTTAAACATAACATTCTAAAATTGTATTACAGAGACAGGAAGTTCAGACAGTTATCAAAAATGATAATTTCGTTATGTAATATTCTATTACTTGGACACCTCAAATAGTTTTTGAGTAGATAACTCAATATGTAACGTATAAAAGCATTTATAATCAAGCAATAGAGCAAATTGGGGGTGTCATTTATGGTGTTGTAGAAAATGCATCTAATGTGAATATTTTACATTAATGTCAAATAAAGAATTTCATATTCATATTTGTAGAAAATTAACACTATTATAAAAATAAAAATATATTGCTTTAATTGGAAATGGCAGTTTCGTGACTAATGGAACTAATGCTATAAAGTGTCAGTGGGTCACATAGAATATAATTTCAAGTATATAATCCAGCCATAAAAGTCTAAACATGCAAATTAATGTAGGAATCAATTATTTTTTTAATAACTGACAACGGAAGAATCATGTTTTGATTTTGGTAATTTATATTATAGTTTTATTTTTTAAAAAATAAAAATATTTTAACTTTTTGTAATAACCACTCGGAAAGATCAGTAAATGATTGTTCCAGTGTGAATGAACACTTTCAAAATAATAAATTTTATTAATTATATACATAGGGCCTTCATTTTAACAATTAATGTCTAAGTAAAATATAGTCAATAGTTGTTATATTTTTATTGAAAATTAACTAAATGTACATATACATTGATTATTAACACCAGATTTCATATTTCCAAACTTTGGGGAGGGGGGCATAGCTTTTAAATTGCCTGATGGATATTAGTCATTAATTTATTTGTAAATAGTATGGTGGTATGAATTACAGATATAATAATTGGGGGGGGGGGGGGATTTCCAATGTTTTTATAATTTTTTTATGAAAGTATACTTAAATGAAAAGGATGTGGGGAGGGGGGGGTAAATGAAATCAATAAGGTGCTTATAATTTATCTAAAATAGATTTACTCAGTGCATATTAATATATACAGTAAAAATATTAGAACATTTTCCAAGGATGCAACAATCAATTAATGAAAATAAAATTTTACATCATGGCTTTCTTTTAAAAACTATCTGAACTTCTATTAGGACAGCAAGTTGGGTATTATGGCCACATACAGCACTTATAAATTTCTGCATTATTTTACCATTATTAATTTGTTTATAATTTGATATTGTTAATTATAAAGAAGAAAATGGAATAAACGTCATATGATTATGGATATATACTTATTCAAATAAATGATTATCTATGCCCTTGTATATATACACAACTGAACAGGAAGTAATGTGTTATATTACATAAATAAGCTCTTCAAAGGACAGATGGCATTATTTGTGTCTTTGATTTATTTATATGCTTAGTTTATTTACTTAATTTTAAATAAGGGCGTGAATTCGATCTGTTGATTTATATGAAGAGTTTATAAACACTTAATCGAATTATACATAACTCAAAATAATAGACAACTGTTTTGTAGGCAATTTAATTTAACATCACATCGAATTTCATTCACAAATGAACCTTGCCAAGATGCTATTTTTAAACATTTGGCATCTGAACGAAATCAGGGTGATGATATTAAATTAAATTGCATACGAAACAGTTGTCTGCTATTTCAAATTATGTATTATTTGAGAGATTAAGTATTTATAAGTTTTTGACAACATTATGGTCATATAAGTTACTGGAAAATGACTATAAGAAACAAAATAAAGAGTGTATTTTTGTTATATAGGTCATTGGAAGCTTCGGTGACATATAATCTGAGTTATTTATTATTTACATATATATATATAAATCATTTGAAGATCTTTTTTATAGTATATGTAATAGGGTATATATGGACATATGTGAATGTTTCTTCATGGATATTTTGATATTGCTTGTTATAAACTATATGGTTATTTATCCTTAGAATGTATTGTAAAACGAAGCTATCCATTAGAAGTTTAAATTTAGTATAATGTCCCTAAGATTCAAATTTGAGTTTTTTAAAGTTATTCTTATTTTATAAAAAAAAAAAAAGTTATTTTAATTTTCTAATTAGTTTTTAAATGAAAATAACATATCTTAGTTAAATATTAGAAGAAAAATAGGTGCAGCATTTTTTTTTTTTTACAAAAGAAAACAAAATGCATTCTTGTCAAGCGTTGTTAGCCGAGAGGTCATCGCAGCAGCCTTGCAAGCTAGTAGTTGATTGCAGACGGTTGTGGGTTCGCTATGACATGTGGAAAAAAATGCATTCTTTATATATTATTTGATATTTTAATATTTATTACATTCACTACTGATGTGTCTATTCTAAATAGTTTTTTTTTTTTTTAAATCATTACAAATATTGTGAATAAATATATGTGTATATATAATACTTTTATAGATTTTTTTTTATCTGTGTTAGTATTTATAATAATGAAGTCATTATTAAAATGTAGAAATGGGTAATTATGTATATACGTATGTGCATCTAAATATTGTAAGGGATTTTATTATTTTATGATATAACTGTATATTTATGATACTAAAATAAATTAAGGGAGTGGCAAATTATCCCAACAATAACTCATATTAACCCAATTTGTTGTCTTCGGGGGGGGGGGGGATTGAATATGCATACATATTCATGAGTATATAAGTTGCAAAAGTATAACTATGACTAGTCATATTTCGATGTTATGTATTTCTTTTTGTATTAATGGAGGAACGTTAATTAAGTAGTAGTTAATTGTATAAATGATTAATGATTTTGGCTGAAATGTTAATTATTATTATTGTTTGTGAATAAAGGTTTTCCATAATTAGTGATTCGTGAATATGTATGAATATATGCACACATCCATTTATGTAAATCTGTGATATAAACCCTGGGGGAAATGGTTATGGAATAAGTAAAAATTAAAATGTAATATATTTTAATTAATATTTTTCATGTTTATTTTATATTTTTAACTGATATGTTATTTTTAAAAAAAGGAATATATTTCATTTCATCTTATTTTGTCTTTTTTTTTTTTAAAAAAATTAACAAATTTATATTTTTTGATTTTTTCTAAAAGCATAGATCTTTTTTAAAAGACTTTTCATCAGCTAAAATATTTATCAATCATATTATGCCAAAGAATTAGTTTCTTATACTCATTAATTAGCAAAAATGTATGTATGCATTATTTCTAACCAAATAAATTACGTTAAAACTATTTATTTATTTCATGTCAGCAAACAATATATATATATATATTTTTAATAACTGATTTTTAGTTGACAAAGGTCTGTGATTTATTAAAAAAATTAATAAAAAGAAATCTTATTTTTGTTAAAATCTTTTTATAAATTTTGCTTATATCTTTATATATGAATGATTATTTTTGCATAGTATAAGCAAATACTGTACTTAATTACTATTATTATTTTTTATGTAAAAATAAATGGATTATGTATTTTATTTTTTAAGATATTTGTGTATATTGTATATCACTTAATCGGTTGTATTATTATGTTATTTATTTAAGTTATGATTAAAATTTGTCATTCTTTTCTTATTGTTTGTTTGTTTAATTTTTTTATCATTTTTTATATTAAAGTTTACTATTGCTTATAGTAAAGCTTGCAGGTTTATTGTTAATGTTATGTACAGTATAGATCTGTTGCAGAGAGCACATAATCCATTCCAGAAGATTATTTATTCTAGCATCTACTAATTCTGGCATATGTTAAATTGTATTTATTTAAAGATAATCCAATTCTGTTCAACATCTTAGAATAAAATTATCATCCAATACAATGTCTCAAATAGAAAAAATATAATACAAAATCAAAAATGGAAGTGTAAAAGTAATGTAAAATTAATTTATTTAACTTCTATAATACTCTGCATTGTCTATTTAAATTTTAGAAGCATAAAATAAAATCTAAATTAAAGTGCTTTGACATCCAATCACAGTGCTGGAAATATTCATTGCTTGATAACTATACTGCATAAAAAAATGTCTGCAATTGAATGTGAGATTTTTTGCTCTAACATTTGTACATATAAATTTGAAAAGAATAAAGAATCTTCTTAGTAGAAACTATAATCGAACTCTTACAACCTTAAAAAAAATTCTTATATAAAAAAGCATAATATTACCCTAATTAAAATCATAAAATGTCATGTACAAATGAAAATCATTTTTTGTCTTTCTAATGTCTATATTATTTATGTTTTTAACCGGGGGGTTTTCTGAGTAATCACTAAATTTACATCATAGCAGAGTAATTTTTAAAAAAACTATAGTATAGTGAACTAAAATATGACATTACCAAACTAGGAATAGCAGCCAATAGCATTCATTATAGCATTTGTGTTTGGTTTATGTCTTAATTTTCTTTTATTTATTTAAATAGACATATTAGGATCCTATATGTGAGGGGTTAGAATGACATAAGTAAACATGGGTATGACAATAATATTGGCACCAACAAGGACTTTGAGTATTCCATCATTGGATTTTCAATGATATGGATGGCTTGAAGAGTTGAAGGGTGGAGAATATTGAAGCTTGTCTATTAAAATTTGAAGATTTGCCATCTTAATATAAAGTGAGCACTGATTGTATATATGTATGGGAGATGGTGATCTGGACCAACTAATGAGTGCTGCTTCAGCACAAAATGCATTTATTGGAGATCATTTATCTTTTTCACATGTATGTGGACATGTATATCAGTTCTATAAGATGGAATACATGGCTGTAGAGAGCTTGAAAGTCTGCGTTCAAACCCCTTCTAATTACATTAAGTTTAAATTTTGTAAGGAAAGAGATTTATTGGATATTTTGTTCATTCTAGAATTACAATTTATACAAATCACTTCAAAATACTTTTTAGCAAAACCCTTTATTTGTACATATATACATACATCTATGTTTCGACTGTCCTGCAGTCTTCTTCAAAGCCAATTTACTTTTTTTACGAGATTAAAGTAAATTGGCTCTGAAGAAGACTGCAGGACAGTCGAAACGTAGGTGTGTGTATATATGTACAAATAAAGAGTTTTGCTAAAAAGTATTTGGAGTGGTTTAGATAAATTGTATTTATATAAGATATTACAGCAAAATAAACAAAGGGGTGATTTGGATATTTCATTCTAGAAGTATATGCTATAGCTTACTATTGGCTACTAAACTTATTATGCATTCGTTATAATCAATAAGATTGGGTAATTATCAGTAAAAAGCAACGCAAAATCTTCGATGTTGCAATTTAGACAAAAAATTTATCAAAATCTTATTTGAAAGTGAATAAAAAATAATATTATAATGTATTATCAAAAGATTTTATGATGATTGATTATAATTTTATATGGAAAATAATATAAAAATTACATGCATATAATAGTTATAATTCTTTAAGTGCAAGTTTAAATATAGTTAACCACATTTGTAGATATATGTATGTCGATATGATTCTATTTAGTATGTTATTCTTTATTGTTCATTGAAAATGTTTACGAAGTATTTATCCACCTTTGCCATGTTTTTATTAGTGTAATCTATTGCAAAAATATTTAAGAATATCTATCAATAAAAGGTTCCTCCATTCATCATTGTGCAAGTAAATAAACCATTCAAGGAAAGTAATTAAGTAATGTATATGAGATATAAAGTGTACATGAAAAATAGTCACAGCATAAAAAAATCTATATATATGCTAATTAAAATAGTAAATCAAGTCAAGTCATATATCGTGACTAAACTTGATAAGCTATTAACATGCTCGTTTTATTTTAAATTTTCAGATTTTCTACTTAATAGTTAAGCATCAGATAAGTGCTGGCCTTTAGTTGGTATTTTAGATCTAGTGACTGAAATATCCTAGTGCCTCACTGAAGAGAGCCAACAGCTTGAAACCAGTTTGGGAATGGGAATAATTTCTAAATAGAGATTTTTAAATGCTTTCTCTTGTGACATTTATCGATAAAGCTTGTTAGAGCTGTTAGCAAGCTCATTATTTTATTTTATGCTAATTAACGTATATATATTATTCCCCTTTTTAATTAAATATGAAAAGCAATCATTATAATCAACTACTTAATAGGCCAAATGATATTTATCCTTCAAAGTGACAGCAATTTCACTCAGCCAATCAAATATTTTGTTATATTTCTCAAAGGAAATCAATTCAGAAGCTATTAACTCTTAAGCCTGCCAATTTCAACACTATATTAAACTATGCAGTCAGCTTAAATACTATTTAAGACTTACAAAAAGCATTAAAGTTTTATGCAAAAATAGCTTTGGATCAGCTTCTAATTAGACCATTATGATAGGCATGAATTTACCATCCAATATATTAATTAATAATCAAAGTTTGACATTTTACACATATCAAAAATAAAGTTCCTTTAAGTAATATTTACTTTCTAATAATTCTTCAAATATATAATACAGGTAAACTACCATTAGTCAAAACACCTTTCATTCCAAAACTTCTATTATTTGGATATTGTTTTTAATTTATTTTAGTATTATATAGCAATTTGGATGATATAAGCATATTCTGTACTTTAAAATATAAATACAATTTATCCAAATCACTTTGAACACTTTTTAGCAAAACCCTTTATTTGTACATATGTACATACACCTACATCTCTTTAAAAAAAATGAATAAACTGGCTCTGAAGAAGACTGCAGGACAGTCAAAACCTAAGTGTATATATATTGAAACTGTAAGATTTGTACTCAAATCTTAGTTTCACCTTAGTTCTGTCATCATTCTACCTCTCGCCCCTTTTTGTATGGGTTTACATGGATTCTGACCTTGAATATCAGATTAATGTGTAATAATATACAATATCTGTAAAGTGTTTAAATAAATAATTAAATGTTATATATGCGCTCATACTCCAATAAGCTTATTTAAAAATAACGCATTGCAGGGTATTATTAAATTGCCGTGCATAAGTTGTATAAAGTTAAATAATCCTATTAATTATTCTGATAGGTTTAAATAATATTTTAAATTATAAAAAAAATCAATAATTATATGTTAAAACGTAAACATATTATTATTTAGGTCAAGTCCAGGTAATACTTAAATTATAAAAATAAATAATTCTCAATTAAAATAAAGATGCTTTTAAAATTCCCCTGCTAATTAAAGGCAAGTCATAGCGGGAGGGGGAAAAAGATGACAGAGCTAAAAAGGTATTTTAAAACGTACAGAAACAAAGAAAAAGGTTTGTTAAAAATAACTTTTATAAATTATGTCATGTAAAAGGTAAAATTTAAAAAGTGATCAGATTGAAATTCCAACCTGTATGACTTGAATCCGTGACCTAAAGGGATGTATGGCACAGACCCGAGAGACAGCTGCATGGATGACGTATTGCTCGATGGATCCCAGAGATAAGGAAAAATAGAATAAAAAGACAACTGATTGTTAAAATAAAAGAAATGAAAGAACCAGAAACGTTAATTCTAATTATGCTGTTGATTATATTTCTTGCAATCCAAATTTTATATCTAGCAATGTGCCAAGAGTAGGCGCCGTGCTATGCTCTTCCGGACTGATGGCTATACAATATTAAAATTGCCATGAACATGTGATAAACCTAGAATTCTGCTACTTCTGTCGAATAAATCTCCTAAATGTAACTGCCGTTGAACCAGGAAACTCGGACTCTCCAAACAGTGTGCACACTTAAATGAACTAAAGGTAACATGATACCCAAGAATAAAATTCGTTTTGGAACTCTAATTGAACTCTATATTTCTAAAATATTAATTTCATTTTAATTTCTACTATTATGTAATCCTAAAATTAAATCTATTTTCTGTAATAATACTATTTTAAAATGAACCTCGTAAATTAATCTATCATTATTCTACTTGGGTATCCAATTTTATTGTATTCGTTAAGATTATATTTCATGCCCACGTGGTTTCCGAGCTGATGTTTTTTTTATATAATTCGCGGAAGGGCTACCCTCTTCTGCGACTTAATATCATAACAGTAAAATCATATCGGTTAATAAATTTCAGCTCAGGAATCATATATATTTTTAATATGTTTTATACATACGAGATCTATATTATTAGTTAATGTATTTATTAATGAACTATCATTCATGTTAGGTTAGTTAAATCTTAAATAAAGCTATAATGTTAAGAAGGGGGGCTTTTTAATGATAGTAAATTAAATACTAGTCGTGTGGAGATTGGGGATAGATTTGTATAAATAAATGTTTACATTAGAGTTATGAACTGCGCTAGTTATTGATACATGAATTTTTATATCGCAGAAATGTAAAAGAGGTACTGTAAACGTTTTGTTCTCGCACTTAAGGAGCATACAAAAATATAATAGCACGGAACCTTGTCACGTGGTCGGGGATGGAAAGGCTACGACCTCATACTGACACCGCGCTCGTGACCACTCCTAAGGGCTCCAACCCGATGTTTGGCCGACCCTCTTCATATTCCACTAG
Source organism: Epiperipatus broadwayi (assembly GCA_028023455.1). NCBI lineage: Eukaryota > Metazoa > Onychophora > Udeonychophora > Euonychophora > Peripatidae > Epiperipatus > Epiperipatus broadwayi. The sequence continues at coordinate 4,316,791 of JAQFVV010012450.1, read as the reverse complement.
TAATTACCTTGTCATGTGGTCGGGGATGGAAAGGCTATGACCCCATACCAATACCGCGCTCATGACAGACCTACAGGGCTCCGATCCGACATTTGATTGTCCCACCAGCCTCCAACATTTCTTCTGTGATTATCCCTTTTGAAAGCCGATTCTCTTATAGCTCGGCAGTATCCATGCTACCGCAGGTTGCTTTAATAATAATTATAAAGTTTTTGCTGGGTCTAGCTCCACTCCTCCACATCTGTTAATCTTTAGTAAATTATTAGAATAAACATTAATATTATAAAGTAAATGGGATGATAGTTTTGTGAACGAATGCACTCCTCATTAAGATATCATAGCGTGTCTTGTAACATTCGCCACTAAAATGTGAGGCATGGGATGTAATTTATATTGATATCCAGGTAGCGTAATATATTTACCTATGTAAATTAACCGCAATTAAACATTTAAATTATCTATGTCTGTGTCTGCTTAATTTAATAATAATTAGTATCACTCATATCAATGAATAGTAGCATATAGTAGTAGTCCGTAAGGTGAAACCATTAGTTAGAGTCTCTTGTTTACCTGACCACCAGGCCTAGGAAATAATGCTATTGTTAGGGTAGATGCATTGTCATGTGGGTTTTGTTGTGAATAAAACTACTAGGTTCGAAAACGGTATCACAGGCCTTGAACCCACCTGTTATGCCGCCATTCGAACATGGTGGTGGAATTTTGCAACATGTTAACAAGGCATACGAAATCTTACCATTACAATATGTACAAATAAAGAGTGTTGCTAAAAAGTGTTTGAAGTGGTTTGGATAAATTGTATATATATATAAGATATTACAGCAAAATAAAGAAAAGGGTGATTTTGATAATATTTTAAAATATATTATTACTAATAATGAAAATAAGTTGTATTGTTATTAATAAAATTATTCAGTTTACAAAAATACACGAAAGCAATCAATGTTTAAACAATATCATCAACAATCTCAATTTGTTGTCAAGGCAACCTTTTAACAATAAAGGTGGAAATCCATCATTATCTATGGTCT